>CM036613.1:1904964-1970096 GCA_020745705.1 Hemiprocne comata
AGTCCCCGGGGTGTCACAGTCCCTGAGGTGTCACAGCTGAAGGTGTCACAGTCCCTGGGGTGTCACAGTCCCTAGGGTGTCACAGCTGAAGGTGTCACAGTCCCGGGGGTGTCACAGTCAAAGGTGTCACAGTCCCGGGGGTGTCACAGCTGAAGGTGTCACAGTCCCCGGGGTGTCACAGTCCCTGGGGTGTCACAGTCCCGGGGGTGTCACAGCTGAAGGTGTCACAGTCCCGGGGGTGTCACAGTCAAAGGTGTCACAGTCCCCGGGGGTGTCACAGCTGAAGGTGTCACAGCACTGAAGATGTCACAGCTGAGCCTGTCCCTGTCCCCAACCTGTCCCAGCCCTCAGCTCCTGCTCCTTGCCTGTCCCTTGCCCCGTGTCCCCCCGTGTCCCCCCGTGTCCCCTCAAGTGTCACCAACCCCCCCCCCTGTTTGTGGGGCCGGAAGCGGCTCCTGATCCCGTCCCCCGGGAGCAGCTTCAGCGGGAACGACGAGCAGCCCAATTAATTCAGGTCTGTCAAATTAATCACCCTCCCCCTGTAACGAGCTGCACCCTGGGGTGGGTGGGGGGGACACGGGGGGGTGGGGGAAAAGCTGCTGACTCAGCAGAGCTGATGTTTCCATCTCCATCCCTGCAGGCCAAGGAGAGGGAACTGGAACTGAAGAACACGTGGTCGGAAAACAAGCTGAGCCGGCGCCAGACTCAGGCTAAATATGGGTTCTGACACCCCCACCCCACCTGGTGGCCCTTGTCCCAGGTGACCCAACTCCTGGAGATCCACCAGGTCCCCCTTCTATCCCCCCCTCACCCCCTGGGTGGGACCTGCTCTGCTGGCCAACGGGGGGAGGGGGACGCTGCTCTCCCGATCCCCAGAATCCACCTGTAAACGTTCCCCGCCCTCCTCCTGGGTTCGGGGCGGTGGGACCTGCTGCAGGTCCTGGAGGTGCCTTTGGTCTTTGGAGGTGGCTTTGGGGGTGGCTTTGGTCCTTGGAGGTGGCTTTGGAGGTCGCTTTGGTCCTTGGAAGTGGCTTTGGAGGTGGCTTTGGGCCTTGGGGGTGGCTTTGGTCCTTGGAGGTGGCTTTGGAGGTGGCCTCACTTCACTACTTCACCTCACTTCACCTCACTTCTTCTCCTCACCTCACCTCACTTCTTCTCCTCACTTCACCTTATTTCTTCACCTCACTTCACTTCACCACCTCACTTCACTTCACCACCTCACTTCACTTCACCACCTCACCTCACTTCTTCTCCTCACCTCACTTCTTCTCCTCACCTCACTTCTTCTCCTCACCTCACTTCTTCTCCTCACCTCACTTCTTCACCTCACCTCACTTCTTCACCTCACCTCACTTCTTCACCTCACCTCACTTCTTCACCTCACCTCACTTCTTCTCCTCACCTCACTTCTTCTCCTCACCTCACTTCTTCACCTCACCTCACTTCTTCACCTCACCTCACTTCTTCACCTCACCTCACTTCTTCTCCTCACCTCACTTCTTCTCCTCACCTCACTTCTTCTCCTCACCTCACTTCTTCACTTCACCTCACTTCTTCACCTCACCTCACTTCTTCACCTCACCTCACTTCTTCACCTCACCTCACTTCTTCACCTCACCTCACTTCTTCTCCTCACCTCACTTCTTCTCCTCACCTCACTTCTTCACTTCACCTCACTTCTTCTCCTCACCTCACTTCTTCTCCTCACCTCACTTCTTCACCTCACCTCACTTCTTCACCTCACCTCACTTCTTCACCTCACCTCACTTCTTCACCTCACCTCACTTCTTCACCTCACCTCACTTCTTCACCTCACCTCACTTCTTCACCTCACCTCACTTCTTCACCTCACCTCACTTCTTCTCTTCACCTCACTTCTTCTCCTCACCTCACTTCTCCTCACCTCACCTCACTTCTACACCTCACTTGACCTCACTTCTACACCTCACTTGACCTCACTTCTACACCTCACTTGACCTCACTTCTACACCTCACTTCGCTTCTTCACCTCACTTCGCTTCTTCACCTCACTTCGCTTCTTCACCTCACTTCTTCTCCTCACCTCACTTCGCTTCTCCTCACCTCACTTCTTCACCTCACCTCACTTCTTCACCTCACCTCACTTCTTCTCCTCACCTCACTTCTTCTCCTCACCTCACTTCTTCTCCTCACCTCACTTCTTCTCCTCACCTCACTTCTACACCTCACTTGACCTCACTTCTACACCTCACTTGACCTCACTTCTACACCTCACTTCGCTTCTTCACCTCACTTCGCTTCTTCACCTCACTTCGCTTCTTCACCTCACTTCGCTTCTTCACCTCACTTCGCTTCTTCACCTCACTTCGCTTCTTCACCTCACTTCGCTTCTCCTCACCTCACTTCACTTCTCCTCACCTCACTTCTTCACCTCACTTGACCTCACTTCTACACCTCACTTCACTTCTACACCTCACTTCACTTCTTCACCTCACTTCGCTTCTTCACCTCACTTCGCTTCTTCACCTCACTTCGCTTCTTCACCTCACTTCACTTCTTCACCTCACTTCGCTTCTTCACCTCACTTCACTTCTTCACCTCACTTCGCTTCTTCACCTCACTTCGCTTCTTCACCTCACTTCGCTTCTTCACCTCACTTCGCTTCTCCTCACCTCACTTCACTTCTCCTCACCTCACTTCTTCACCTCACTTGACCTCACTTCTACACCTCACTTCACTTCTACACCTCACTTCACTTCTACACCTCACTTCACTTCTTCACCTCACTTCGCTTCTTCACCTCACTTCGCTTCTTCACCTCACTTCGCTTCTTCACCTCACTTCACTTCTTCACCTCACTTCGCTTCTTCACCTCACTTCGCTTCTTCACCTCACTTCACTTCAGGCCACCCCCACAGCTCCTGCTCCCACCCCACTCCCTCCACCTCTCCTCCCACAACAAATCCGGATCAATCCCCTTACCCTTGTTCCCAGCCCCACCCCTGCACCCCTCCCCCCCCCCGCGGGAACAACCCAAACCGGTTTGAGATCGAATCACACAAAAGGAACATTCCCACCCCCCGGATCCTCCCGCTCCACATCTGGATCCATTTCTCTCCCTTTTCCCCCTCTGGAATCTTTCCCTCTGACCAAACACATTAAATCTACCAAGTGATTTTTCTTCTTTTCTATTTTTTTCCCCCATTTTTTTTTTTTCTTTGGGATTAAATGTGAAGTGGATCAAGTGGCTGGAAAAGATGAATCCAACTCCAACCCCAATTCCCAAAACCCTTCCTAAAAATGCAATCCTGCCCTCAATGCAACAACTTCCTCCACCCAAACCCTTCCTCAACCTTCCCAATCCCCCAAATCCTCCCTAAAAAAAAAAAAATAACACTTCCTAAAATCCCACATTTCTCCTCTTTGAACCCACCAGGTTGAAGTGACATCACGTGGAAACCCCCTGGATTTGGATCCAAATCCCACTTGGATTCCTTCATCGACCAATCCTGGAGGGAGACCTGGGGCTGGTGGTTTCACTCCCCGTTCCCACCTCTTAGAGGTTCCTTCGTTGCACCCCAATAATTATCAGGATAAACTCCCCAAAAGGTGTTTTTTTTTTTCCCCCCCTTCTCCATCCCATCAACTCCCAGGAATGTTTGGTTTGGACACGTCGGGGGTTTGAGTTGAGCTCCTCAGATGTTTAGAACTTGGAAGAGCCTCCTTGGAGGATTCGACCAGAATAAAGTTGCTGTTGAGTCTCGTTTCTTCTCGTTTCCTCTGGATGGTCAAATCCTCTTGGGAAGCATCTTTGGGGCTTTGTCACTGGTGGGATTGGGAGGAAAAAATGGGGCCCCAGGGATGATGAGGTTGCTCCTCCAGGTGGTGCTGGAGGTTGTTCTTCCAGGTGGTGCTGGAGGTTGCTTCTCAAGGAGGTGGTGCTGGAGGTTGTTCCTCTAGGAGGTGGTGCTGGAGGTTGCTCCTCCAGGAGGAGGTGCTGGAGGTTGTACTTCCAGGTGGTGTTGCTGGAGGTTGCTTCTCCAGGAGGAGGTGCTGGAGGTTGTTCTTCCAGGTGGTGCTGGAGGTTGCTTCTCAAGGAGGTGGTGCTGGAGGTTGTTCCTCCAGGTGGTGGTGCTGGAGGTTGTTCTTCCAGGTGATGCTGGAGGTTGCTCCTCCAGGAGGAGGTGCTGGAGGTTGTTCCTCCAGGAGGAGGTGCTGGAGGTTGTTCCTCCAGGAGGAGGTGCTGGAGGTTGCTTCTCAAGGAGGAGGTGCTGGAGGTTGCTCCTCCAGGTGGTGGTGCTGGAGGTTGCTCCTCCAGGTGGTGGTGCTGGAGGTTGTTCCTCTAGGAGGTGGTGCTGGAGGTTGTTCCTCTAGGAGGTGGTGCTGGAGGTTGCTCCTCCAGGTGGTGGTGCTGGAGGTTGCTCCTCCAGGAGGAGGTGCTGGAGGTTGCTTCTCCAGGAGGTGGTGCTAGAGGTTGTTCCTCCAGGAGGAGGTGCTAGAGGTTGTTCCTCCAGGTGGTGGTGCTGGAGTTTGTTCCTCCAGGTGGTGGTGCTGGAGGTTGCTCCTCCAGGAGGACTCAAGGGGTGGGCTTCAGGAGGACTCAGGGGTGGGTGCCAGGAGGACTCGGGTGGGCTCTGGAATGTCGCTCATAGATGTTGTCAGGTCCCCCCTGCCCGGTCCCAGTTCCTGTCGTGCTCGTTGTCCTCCAGGAGTAACAGGGATCATCCAGCTCCAGGCCAGGGTTCATGGTCGGGCCCTGGGGAGTTGAGGGTCTTCAAAAGGGCTTTTCCCAAGGGGTTCTGGGAATCCATGGGGAGGGGTGAAGAGGAACGGCTGGGAGGTTGTGTGGGTGACTTGACATGGAATCATGGACTGGTTTGGGTTGGGGGGACCTTCAAGATCATCTAGATCCAACCTCCTTGCCATGGGCAGGGACACCTCCCACCAGCCCAGGTTGCTCCAAGCCCCATCCAACCTGCCCTTGGACACTTCCAGGGATGGGGCTTCCACAAGATCCCTTGACAACCTGGCCCAGGGTCTCACCACCCTCACACTCAACAATTCCCTCCTCATCTCCAACCTCAATCTCCCTCTCCCAGTTTTCATCCATCCCCCTCATCCCATCCCTCCCTGCCCTTGGCCAAAGTCCCTCCCCAGCTTTCCTGGAGCCCCTTCAGGTCCTTCCTGGAGTACCAGGACATGCTTGGAAGTTGGTCCTTCACCCTCACCATTGCTCTCAACATTCCCACTCCAACTTGTGCTTGGAGACCATCACTCCCACATGGAGCCGTGGGCAGGGACCAAACCCACCCCTTCAGTAGGGACCAAGCTGTGGGGCGTCAAGCAGCTCCATGTGGACCTCCCATGTGGAACCCACCTCCCTGGCCAAGCTGGAAGGTCCTCTCTCCTTCCCAGCTGGAGCTGTTGGAAGCTTCTTCTTCTTGGAAACGCTGCGGAAGAACCGGCGGTGGGAGCAGGACCTGGTGGGCAAGGTGGAAAAGGGACCTGGGGGTCCCCTGGTGGGGGGAAGAACCAGGTCCTGCTGGGCCACCACCACCTCTGAGTAGATGTTCTCCTCAGGGCTGGAGCCCCGGCCCATGGCGTAGAAGGGGATGGGCTCAGGTGGGGGCATCACCCCCCCCCAGCCCCCCAAGCCCCCCGAGGGGGGCTTGGGGGGCTGGGGGGGGGTGATGCCCCCCTGAGGGGGGGTGGACCCACCCTGGGGGAGCTCGGTGTAGATATGGAAGCCCACCAGCTGCTGGTACTTGGTGTCGGGGGACCCGGGGGGGGCTTCTTCGTGCTCCTCAGGGTAGGGAGTGGTGGGGATGGGGGGGGTCCCGAGCCCCCCCCGAGGAGCTGAGCTTGGCTGGGAGCGGTGGGGGGACAGTGGGAGCCTGGGGGGGGGGGACAAAGGGGACGGGGTGGCTGTGTCCCCCCCCCCAACTGTGTCCCCCCACCCAACTGTGTCCCCCCACCCCGGCCGTGTCCCCCACCCCGGCTCCGCCCTCTCCATCCCGGCTCTGTCCCCCCATCCCAGATGTCCCCCCAAGATGTGTGTCCCCCCCTCCCAGATGTGTGTCCCCCCCTCCCAGATGTGTGTCCCCCCATCCCACTCGTGTCCCCCATCCCAGATGTGTCCCCCCCTCCCAGCCCTGGCCCCATCCCAGATGTGTGTTCCCCCATCCCAGATGTGTGTCCCCCCCATATCCCACATGTGTGTCCCCCCATCCCAGATGTGTCCCCCCATCCCGGATGTGTCCTCATCCCGGATGTGTCCTCATCCCAGATGTGTCCTCATCCCAGATGTGTCCCCCATCCCACGTGTCCCCCTCCCAGCCCTGTCCTCATCCCAGATGTCCCCCCATCCCACGTGTCCCCATCCCAGATGTCCCCCATCCCACGTGTCCCCATCCCACGTGTCCCCATCCCACGTGTCCCCATCCCACGTGTCCCCATCCCAGCCCTGTCCCCATCCCAGATGTGTCCCCCCATCCCACATGTGTCCCCCCATCCCAGATGTGTCCCCATCCCACACGTGTCCCCCCCATCCCAGCCCTGTCCTCCCCACCAGACCTTCACCCTGGATGTGGTTCCCACCCTCCAGGAGGTGCCTCCACCCCCTTGCCCAGCCGGTCCCTCCCGGGAGGACCCTCCTTGGGTGCTGGGCTGGGTGGGCACCGGGGGGGTCTGGGCTGCCCCCGGGGGGCCTGGGGGTCCCTTCCTCACGGCGCTGTAGGTCGGGAGGTTGGTTGGAAATTCCCTCCCTGAGGAACACACGGAATCGCTGCCGGCCAGGAACTGTGTCCCTCCTTGGGGCTTCTCTTCCTGCAAGGAGAGGATGGAGGTGCCACGGGGGGGGTGCATGGTCCTCAGCTGGGTGCTGGATCCCACCTTGGATGTGCTGGATCCCACCTTGGATGTCCTGCCCCTGGTTTGGCTCTTTGCTCCCAACTGGAATGCTGCTTGGAGACCAGGATGGCTCCAGAGCCAAGCCCAGCTTTTGTGATGCTTGGACATCCCTTGGCTTTGATGTCATCGAGCCCAGACTGGTTTGGGTTGAGATGAACCTTAAACTCATCCAGTCCCACCCCCTGCCATGGGCAGGGACACCTCCCACCAGCCCAGGTTGCTCCAAGCCCCATCCAACCTGCCCTTGGACACGTCTATCATCCACACCTTCTCCAGGAAACCTCTTCCAGGGTCTCACCACCCTCACACTCAACAATTCCCTCCTCATCTCCAACCTCAATCTCCCTCTGCCAGTTTTCATCCATCCCCTTCATCCCATCCCTCCCTGCCCTTGTCCAAAGTCCCTCCCCAGCTTTCCTGGAGCCCCTTCAGGCACTGGAAGGTTCTCCAAGGTCTCCCTGGAACCTTCTCCTCTCCAGGCTCAACACCCCCAACGCTCTCAGCCTCAATGTCCCCAGCTTGGGACAACCCACCCAGCAGGAATGACTCCACCTTTTTGGATTGAGGAAGAGGGGCCAGCTCCTCACCCGTGGACACGGCGAGGTCAGGAGCTCGTGGTAGGGGGTGACAGGGTTGGTGACATGGTGCCACAGCAGGTCGGCCAGCTCGGGGTGGGCACTGGGCTCCCCCAGGATCACGTACTGCCCGTCTGGCCGCTGGTCCAGGACAAAGTGTCGGCAACAATCCCGGCCCCTGGGGTGGAGAGGACAGAGGGTGTCAGGGCTGGGAGTCCCTCAGGGGACCGAGGGGACACGGGACCCCTTGGGGACCAAGGGGGCTGGGGGTCCTCCACCTGTAGGACAGGATGAAGCCCACGGTGCTCTCGCTGAAGCGGACCAGGAAGCAGCCCAGGGGTTGATCCTGCAGGAGCTGCTCAGCCTCCCTGTTGGGATGAAGGGAGATCATGGAGAGCCTGGGCCAGGTTGCCCAGGGAAGCTGTGGGAGATCCATCCCTGGAAGTGTTCAAGGGTAGGTTGGATGGGGCTTGGAGCAAGCTGGGCTGGTGGGAGGTGTCCCTGCCCATGGCAGGGGGTAGAACTGGGTGGTCTTTAGATTCTTTAGATCATGGAATGGTCTGGGTTGGGTTGGAAGAGACCTTCCAGACGACCTAGATGATCTTCAAGGTGGTTGTCCCACCACTGGCAGTGTCCAAGGGCAGGTTGGATGGGAACCAAGGCCATTGGGAGCAGGGAGGTGTCCCTGTTGGGACTGGATGATCCTTAAGGTCCCTCCCAACCCAACCCATTCCATGATTCCATGAAGGGACCTGGAGCCACCACCTCCCCCTGGGCTCCAGGGTCCCAGCTCCATATATTGTGTCCCCCCCGCCCAGCCCCCTCCCCACTCACCTCCTGCTGATGAAACCATGGAACCAGACTGGGAGCTGCCCCTGGGTCTCCAACCTCCTGGCCTGTGTCTGCTGGAACCACAGCCTGGTCTGGGCACGCAGGGCCACCAACTCCATCCTCATGTTCCCCTCCAGTGGGGACCACCCTGGTGGGGACAACCAAGAGCCTGGTGGCACCTGGAGAGCAGGGGACAGAGGCCAGGTGAGGACTTGCCCTGAGGACACTCCTGATACAGTCCAGAAGGACACTGTCCACACAGGTGGTTGAGCTTGGGGACACTGGGACAAGGGAGGAACAGACCCTTCGTGTGTCCTGGTGTCTCAGGGGCTTCTCCACTCCTGGGGGGGACCTGGTGGGTCCCAGTTTGTCACTGGTCGTGTTGTCCTCCCCGGTGGGTTTGAAGGTGCTGAAGAGGGGGCGGTTGTCACCTGGGGTGTCCCCTGGGGAGAAACGGGCTCAGAGCAGTGAAGCCCTGGGGGGGACACTGGGATCTGGGGGGGGGGGGGTGGGAGGTGACCCCCCCCCCTCCCCCTCCATGACCCCCCCCCTCCCCTGGCACTGCTGTCCCCCATGGCCTGGACAAGTGTCACCTTGTGTCCCCCATCTTAGGGCTTGTCACCCTGCTCCTCCCCCAGGGCAGGGGGGGCAGAGGAGGACGAAAGGAAGGAGGGGGGGCCGGGGGGGGGTTAAGGGGGCGCAGGGAGGGGGCGGGGGGGGGGGGGGCGGGAGGTGTTCAACAAAATGAAACAAACCTCCCCAAACCGCAGCGAACCAACCCGGGGAGCGGCGGGGAAGTGAAACCAGATCAGGTCCTGCAGGGCCCTTGGGGACACTCAGGCCACTGTCCCCAGCTCACCCTGTGTCCCCCAGCCCGGCCGGGGGGCCAAGGTGGAGGCGGGGGGGGGGGGGCTCATCCCTACTTTCCCCCCCCCAGCATTGTGGCCTCGGGGTGGGGGGAGGACGTGATGCTCCTGGGGTGGGAATGGGTCAAAACGGGCTTGAAATGGGTTAAATGCGGGTTTTGTCCTGGGGGAATCCCCCGGGGGGGGGGTGGGGGGGTGGAAATTCCTCCTTGGAAAGGGAGCAAGAACCGGCTGGAAGGGCCGGGAGGGGCAGGGGGCCCCGCGCCCCCCGCTCTTCCCCCCTACCCCCTCATCTTCATCACCCCTTTGGACGCGGGGATTGTCCCCCCGTGTCACCTGTTCCCGCCGCCGGGATTTGCTTCCCGGCCTTTTTCCACCCAGCCCAGCTCAAATCCAAGCCTGGCTGGATCCCAAACCCCCAGACCCAATTGGCACCTACCTCTGCCCGGCCATAGGGGGGCCCAGGGGTCCATGGCCGGGGCCGTAGGGCCGGGCAGGACAGGCAGGACAGGCAGCGCTGCCTGCACTTTCCCCTCCGCTGCCTGCAAAGGGCAGGAAACAGCGAGCGAAGCCACAAGAACCTTCTCACCACGGGGACGCGTCACAGGAAGGCGGTGGGTGGCACTGGGTGACACCCCAAGTGACAGCAGGACCCTCGGCACCGGTTGGGGTGAGGAGGGCGGCATCCTGGGGGCTGCAGGGACCGGGGAGGGGGACAGGGATGGGGACAGGGATCGGGGAGGGGGACAGGGATGAGGGATGGGGACAGGGATGAGGGATGGGGACAGGGATGGGGACAAGGATCAGGGAGGGGGACAGGGATGGGATCAGGGATCAGGGAGGGGGACAGGGATGAGGGATGGGGACAGGGATGGGGACAGGGATGAGGGATGGGGACAGGGATGGGGACAGGGATGGGATCAGGGATCAGGGAGGGGGACAGGGATGAGGGATGGGGACAGGGATGGGGACAGGGATGGGATCAGGGAGGGGGACAGGGATGAGGGATGGGGACAGGGATGGGGACAGGGATGAGGGATGGGGACAGGGATCGGGGAAGGGGACAGGGATGAGGGATGGGGACAGGGATGAGGACAGGGATCAGGAAGGGGGACAGGGATGAAGACCAGGATGGGGACAGGGATCGGGGAAGGGGACAGGGATGAGGGATGAAGACAGGGATGAGGACAAGGATGAGGGCTGGGGTTGGCTCATCCATCAGGACAGGGTGGCCCGGCGTGGGGACTGTCCCCGGTGTCCCCCGGCAGATGGCGCGGTGCCAGGTCCGGCTCTGTCCACCTGAAGAGACACGTTTGTGTCACCCCCCCACCCCCTCCGAACCCCCCGCCACCTTCACACCCTCCGCCCGCTTCCCCCACCCCCCCCCCGCGGTGTCTCTGTCACCAGGCTTCCTGTTTGCGATCCTGACTGTCGTGGGGGGTGACATCGGCGAGGAGGACATCTTCGAAGGTGACATCAATGAGAGTGACACCAGTGAGGTGGGCACTGTTGAGGGGCACCCCAGGGAGGGGGACATCAACAAAGAGGACATCAGCGAGGGGGTCATTAGCCAGGGGACACTGGCCCGGGGGGGGACATTGGACATGGGGACATCGGCGTGGCAGATGTCACCGAAGGGGACATCCCGGCTGCTTCCCGGAGGAGTCAAGGCGCTGGGAAAACCAGGAATTGTCCCTAAAAGGCCGTTTCCAGCTGTCCCGAAGCCCCGGGTTGTTCTTCCTCCCTCTTCCAACCGGGCCGGGCGCCGGATCCTGCCCCGGCTCCCGGGAAGCGCCGGAGCCGCTGGAGCCGCGCGGTGACCCCGGGAACCCAGACCGAGGTGAGGGGTGCGGGGTCTGTCCCGGGGGGTGTGTGCTGGGGGGGCGGGGGGAGGGCAGGGGGGTTTGGGGGCTTTTTGGCAGCTGGAGGTTGGGAAGCGGCTGCTCCGCTTTCCTGGAGCCCGTTTTCCTACTGGGCGGGGCCGGGGCCCCCGGTGCCTCAGTTTCCCCTTCCCTCTGCCATGCCAACCGTGGTGGCCGGGGTCACCTGTGCCTCAGTTTCTCCCCCCTACACGGTGCGGGGGCTGTCTGGTGAGGTACGGGAGGGGGTCGCCTGCTTGTGGCCATCCCCAGGGGACAAAAGGCCATGCTGTGACCCTGTGACATGTTGGACCGTGTCTCATGCTGGGGACAGTGGCCCGGGGGCGGGGGGGGAGGAGGGGCACAGCCTGACTGTGAGCAGGGGTGGGCGAGGGGGGATCAAGCTTAGGGACCACTCATTGTCCCTTAGGGCCACCATCCCATCCCACTCCCATTCCATCTCATCTCCATCTCCATCTCCATCTCCACCTCCATCTCCACCTCCATCTCCACCTCCATCTCCACCTCCATCTCCACCTCCATCTCCATCTCCATCTCCATCTCCACCCCATCCCCATCCCCATCTCCATCCCCATCTCCATCCCCATCTCCATCCCCATCTCCATCCCCATCTCCATCTCCATCTCCATCTCCACCCCATCCCCATCCCCATCCCCATCCCCATCCCCATCCCCATCTCCATCCCCATCTCCATCTCCATCCCCATCTCCATCCCCACCTCCATCTCCATCTCCACCCCATCCCCATCTCCACCTCCATCTCCACCTCCATCCCATCCCCATCCCCACCTCCATCTCCATCTCCATCTCCATCTCCATCTCCACCTCCTTCCCCATCCCTATCTCCATCTCCACCTCCATCCCATCCCAGCCCCATCCCACCTCCATCCCATCTCCATCCCATTCCCATCCCATTCCATGCCCATTGTGGATATGGGGGGGCTGAGACCCCCCCCCACACCCCCCACCCCTCCGTGCTGCGTCCACCACTTGACGGCGACCGAGTCCCTGCTCCGCCCCTGGCTCAAGGTGAGCGGGATGGGAGGCGGGGCGGGTTGGGTGCCTCTCTCCTGGGGGTGTTTCTCTCCCGTGGGGGGGGGGGGGGTGTCCCCGGGGAGGAGGGGGGTCCTGTCCCATCCCTCCACCCCCCCTGTGCCCCCAGCACCGCTGCAACAACGACCAGGAGGAGGGGGGCAGCCCCCTCGTCACGCTGCTCCTGAGTGTGTGTCCCCCCCCTCAAAACGAGACGGGACCTCCCGAGGGGGGTTCCCCCTCCCCATCTCCCCATCCTAGGCGCCAGGACTCCCAGTTCCATGGTGCTGGAGAGTTACTGGGGCTGCAGTCCCACCCTCCCTCCCCGTGCCCCCCTCGGTTGGGACCCACAAACGTGAGTGAAATAAATGTGTCCCCCACCCCATCCATCCTCCTCTCCTGTCTCTGCACCGGAGCCGAGCGCCCGCAGCTTCCTCCCGCTCCTCCTCCTCCTCCTCCTCCTCGTCGCAGGGCTGCTGGGGTCGGCGGATCCCGGGGGACACGGGGACCCATGGGGGCGTGGCGATGTCTGGACCCTGGGGGGCTCTGAGACCCCTGGGGACATGGGGGTCCCAGTGGACATGGGGACCTCAGGGGACACGCGGATCTCAGGGGATGGGGGGGACTCGAAGGGATGTGGGGACCCTGGGGGGGCCTAGAGACCCTGGCAGTCATGGGGACCCTGGGGGACATGGGGACGCCGGGGGACAAGGGGACCCCAAGGGATGTGGGGACCCTGGGGGATGTACAGACCCTGGCAGACGTTGGGGTCCTGGGGGACATGGGGTCACCAAGGAACGTGGGGACCCCAGGGGACATGAGGACCCCGGGGGACAGGGGGACTCCAAGAAATGGGGGACCCCGGGAGACGTGGAGACTCTGGCAGACATGGGGACCCTGGGGGACATGGGGACCCCAAGGGATGTGGGGACCCTGGGGGACATGGGGACATAGGGACCCCGGGGGACGTGGGGACCCCAGGGGACGTGGTGTCCTGGCACCCCGCGTCCCCCCGACAGTGGAGGGTGACCCTGGAACTGTCCCCTCTGTGCCACCCCCCGGGAGGGCCCCTTCTTTTCTTCGTCGTCCCCTCTCCAGAGCCCCCCGGATCCTCCTGCTCCGAGTGGGGAAACTGAGGCAGGAGGCAGCTCTTCCTTCGCGGGCCTTTCCAGCGCGGGGTTGGGGGGGGACTGTGGGGTGGAGGGGGAGGGCGTGGGTGGGTCCGCCCTTGTTTTCCCCCCCTCTCTATTTCCCAAACAAACGCCGGCCCCACCAGTTTTCAGGCAAAATATTTTGCTCGCGGCAGCCGAAAACAAGTGCCCGGGGCGGGGGGGTGGGGGGGGGTGGGTGGGGGGTGGAGGGGCCGTGGGAGCCACCCCTGTCCCCGTGGGTGACAAACGGACACGGTGACAGCAGCGGGACGGGGACGGGACCCCGAGGGTCCCGCTCGGGGATGGGGAGGTGGGAGTTGGGTGTCCTGAGGTTGGGGGTGACACTGTTGGTCCTGGGTCCCCTCCTGCTGCCCCCCGTGTGGGCGCCCTCCGAAAGTAAGTGACTGGAAAAGGGGGGGGGGGGGGGGGGGGGGGGCGGAGGGCGGGGGGGGGCACTTGGTTTTGGCGGGGGGGGTGGTGGTGGGGGGCAGCTTTGGGGCGGGGGGCTTCGCTGGGGGTTTGCAAGAGCTGGACTCCGAGGTAAAGTTCTTTCCAGGCTCCGTGCCTCAGTTTCCCTCCCCGTCCCCGTTTGCTGTGGACCCCCAGGGACCACCCCCCTCCCCCGCCGCTATTGGGATGGGGAAGGGGGGGAGCGTGGCGGGGGGGGGGGGGGGGGAGCTCGGCTGGAACCGGAGGCATCGGTCCGCAACCCCCCCCCCCCCACCGCCCCGGGGACCCGGGAGGGGGGAAAAGCGGATCTTGGGATGGAAAACGGGTGGGGAGGGGGCGGCGGGAGGGAGGGGGGGGACGGTGGGGCGGGGGGGGTGTCCCGGCTCTCGTGGCCACCCTATAGGTGCCCCTCGTAGCCTCCTGAGCCCCCTATAGATGCCCCTAGTAGCCCCCTGAGCCCCATGGGTGCCTGTGGTAGCCCCATGGGTGCCCCTAGTAGCCCCCTTACCCCTATAGGTGCCCCTCGTAGCCCCCTTAGCCCCCTATAGGTGCCCCTCGTAGCCCCCTGAGCCCCCTATAGGTGCCCCTAGTACCCCCCTTAGCCCCATGGGTGCCTGTGGTAGCCCCATGGGTGCCCCTCGTAGCCCCCTTACCCCCCTATAGGTGCCCCTTGTAGCCCCCTGAGCCCCCTATAGGTGCCCCCAGTAGCCCCCTGAGCCCCATGGGTACCTGTGGTAGCCCCATGGGTGCCCCTAGTAGCCCCCTCACCCCTATAGGTGCCCCTCGTAGCCCCCTTAGCCCCCTATAGGTGCCCCTCGTAGCCCTCTGAGCCCCATGGGTGCCTGTGGTAGCCCCCTGGGTGCCCCTAGTAGCCCCCTTACCCCCCTATAGGTGCCCCTTGTAGCCCCCTGAGGCCCCTATAGGTGCCCCTAGTAGCCCTCTTAGCCCTATGGGTGCCTGTGGTAGCCCCATGGGTGCCCCTAGTAGCCCCCTTACCCCTATAGGTGCCCCTCGAACCCCCCCGAGCCCCATGGGTGCCTGTGGTAGCCCCATGGGTGCCCCCAGTAGCCCCCTTACCCCTATAGGTGCCCCTCGTAGCCCCCTGAGCCCCATGGGTGCCCCTAGTAGCCCCCTTGCCCCTATAGGTGCCCCTCGAACCCCCCCGAGCCCCATGGGTGCCTGTGCTAGCCCCATGGCTGCCCCCAGTAGCCCCCTTACTCCTATAGGTGCCCCTCGAACCCCCCCGAGCCCCATGGGTGCCTGTGGTAGCCCCATGGCTGCCCCCAGTAGCCCCCTTACCCCTATAGGTGCCCCTCGAACCCCCCCGAGCCCCATGGGTGCCCTGGCTGTGACCTCCCCTTGGCTGGACACCACGGGGAGGTGGTGGTGGTGGGGAGGGGGCGATGTCTTGAGCCCCCCAAGAAGGGGAGGGGGGGGGTTGGGGAGGGGGGGGGGGGCCGCCAACCCTGGTTAGTGTCACCGAGCCCAGGGACACGTCGTGGCCCGGGGGGGACCCGCGTCGTGTCGCCGCTGTCACCGCCACTCGCGTCACTCGGGCCGCGGCGATGTCACCGGGAGCGACAGTGCCCGGGGGACCGGCACGCGCTCGGCTGTCACCCCCCCCCCCCCACAACCCACCCCCCCCAAACCCCCCGGGGGGGCGGGAGAGGGGACAGGGGGGATGAGGGAGAGAGAGACGCTCAGGTCGGACCCCCCCCCCCCAATAAGAGTGGGTTTAATGAAGTTGTTATCGAACGTAATAATTAATATATAGATAAAATTGATTATTAATAATAATAATGATTGGGGGGGGTGAATTAGGCAGAGAGAAAAGATACGACGTGTGTGAAATAGAGAAATAAAGATCGAATAGAAATAATAAGTAATAATCGACGTAAAGTTTATGCATCTATAGAAATAATGGTGATTAATATATCGGGCTATAGAAATAATATTTAATAATCTCTATAAATCTATAGGAATAATGATGATTAATAATCGATCTATAGAAAGAATGATATTTAATAATCTCTATAAATCTATAGAAATAATGATGATTAATAATCGATCTATAGAAATAATGATATTTAATAATCTCTATAAATCTATAGAAATAATGATGATTAATAATCGATCTATAGAAAGAATGATATTTAATAATCTCTATAAATCTATAGAAATAATGATGATTAATAATCGATCTATAGAAATAATATACTAATATGATAATATAGAAATAATTTAATATATAATATTTAATGTATAATGTACAATATATAATATATATTATGTAATGTATAATATATAATGAATAATAAATAATATATAACATTAATATTTAATGTATAATATATAATACATAAGGCATAATATATAATATACATTATATAATATATATTATATGATATAAAATATAATATGTGATATGTGATATGTGATATATAATATATAATATATAATATATAATATATAATATATAATATATAATATATAATACACGATATATAATACACGATATATAAAATGTAATATATAAAATATATAAAATATAATATATTATATATAATATTAATGTATCATGTACAATATTTAATAGTTAATGTACAATGTATAATATATAACAAAGAATAACTAATAAATAGTACATAATACATATTAAATAATAAAACATATATATGTAATATATTATGTAAATACATAATATATAACATATAACAATTAATATATAAAATATATATCAACATATATGCAATATTTAAGAAATAAATAATATAATTATGAATAAATAAATAGATAAATAAATAGATAAATAAATAAACGATAAATAAATAATATCATAAATAAAACACATAGAAGACATCAACCTGGACCCCACGGTGACCATCTTAACGCCCCCCCCCACCCACCCCTGCACCCCACCCCAGGGTTTTGTGGGTGTTGGTGCCCCCCCCCCTTCCCCAGCACCCACGGGGTCCCCCCTTTCTCCCCCCTCCCCCAGTCTGTGGCAGCATGGACATCCGCAACGACGTGTCCCAGCTCCAGAAGCTGGAGAACTGCTCCATCATCGAGGGCAACCTCCAGATCCTCCTGATGTTCACCACGGGCCCCCAGGATTTCCGTGGCCTCAGCTTCCCTCGCCTGCTGATGATCACGGAATATCTCCTCCTTTTCCGTGTCTACGGCCTGGAAAGCCTCCGAGATCTCTTCCCCAACCTCTCCGTCATCCGTGGCACCAACCTCTTCTTCAGCTACTCCTTGGTCATCTTCGAGATGCCCCATCTGAGGGACGTGGGGCTCCACAGCTTGACCCACGTCTTGAGGGGTTCCATCCGGATCGAACGCAACCAGGAGCTGTGTCACCTTTCCACCATCGACTGGGGGCTCCTCCTGCCTGATGCCGTGGACAACACCTACATCCTGGGCAACAAGTTGGCCGAGGAATGTGCCGACGTCTGCCCTGGAATCCTGGATGTGGAGGAGCCCTGTGCCCAGACCAGCGTCAACGGGAGGTTGGACTATCGGTGCTGGACCTCCAGCTACTGCCAGAGAGGTGGGATGGGACCTGGGGGTTCTGCTGGGACTGGGGACCTGGGGGGGGTTCTGCTGGGACTGGGGACCTGGGGGGGGTTCTCCTGGGATTGGGGACCTGGAGGTTCTGCTGGGCTTGGGGACGTGGGGGTTCTGCTGGGACTGGGGACCTGGAGGTTCTGCTGGGCTTGGGGATCTGGGGGTTCTGCTGGGACTGGGGACCTGGAGGTTCTGCTGGGACTGGGGACCTGGAGGTTCTGCTGGGCTTGGGGATCTGGGGGTTCTGCTGGGACTGGGGACCTGGGGGGGGTTCTGCTGGGATTGGGACTCTAGATACTCTATTGGCATTGGGGGATCTTGGGGGGGTCTGCTGGGTTGGGGACCTGGGGGGGGGTTCTGCTGGGATTGGGACTCTAGATACTCTATTGGCATTGGGGGATCTTGGGGGGGTCTGCTGGGTTGGGGACCTGGGGGTTCTGCTGGGACTGGGGACCTGGGGGGGGGTTCTCCTGGGATTGGGGACCTGGAGGTTCTGCTGGGCTTGGGGACGTGGGGGTTCTGCTGGGACTGGGGACCTGGAGGTTCTCCTGGGACTGGGGACCTGGAGGTTCTGCTGGGCTTGGGGATCTGGGGGTTCTGCTGGGACTGGGGACCTGGGGGAGGTTCTGCTGGGATTGGGGCTCTAGATACTCTATTGGCATTGGGGATCTTGGGGGGGTCTGCTGGGATGGGGGACCTGGGGGTTCTGCTGGGACTGGGGACCTGGGGGGGGGGGTTCTCCTGGGATTGGGGACCTGGAGGTTCTGCTGGGCTTGGGGACGTGGGGGTTCTGCTGGGACTGGGGACCTGGAGGTTCTGCTGGGACTGGGGACCTGGGGGGGGTTCTGCTGGGATTGGGGCTCTAGATACTTTATTGGCATTGGGGATCTTGGGGGGTCTGCTGGGGTTGGGGACCTGGGGGTTCTGCTGGGATTGGGGACCTAGAGGTTCTCCTGGGCTTGGGGACCTGGGGGTTCTGCTGGGACTGGGGACCTGCGGGTTCTGCTGGCATTGGGGACCTGGAGGTTCTGCTAGGGTTGGGGACCTGGAGGTTCTGCTGGGATTGGGGATCTGGAGGTTTTGCTGGGATTGGGGACCTGGAGGTTCTCCTGGGATTGGGGACCTGGAGGTTCTGCTGGGCTTGGGGATCTGGGGGTTCTGCTGGGACGGGGGACCTGGGGGTTCTGCTGGGGTTGGGGACCTGGAGGTTCTGCTGGGGTTGGGGACCTGGAGGTTCTGCTGGCATGGGGGACCTGGAGGTTCTGCTGGGATGGGGGACCTGGGGGTTCTTCTGGGATTGGGGCTCTAGATCTTCTGTTGGGATTGGGAATCTTGGGGGGTTCTGCTGGGACCGGGGCTCCAGTTGCTTTGTTGGGATTGGGGCTCTGGATGTTCTACCAGGATTGGGGGCTCTGGTGCTTTACTGGGACTGGGGATCCATGGGTTCTGCTGGGACTGGGGCTCTAGGTGCTCAACTGGGACTGGGGAACCAGGAGCTCTACTGGGACTGGGGCTCTAGATGCTCTACTGGGATTGGGCCTCCAGCTGTTTTGCCAGGATTTGGGCTGGGGTTTACTGGGGTTTACTGGCATTTACTGGGATCGGGGCTCCAGCCGCTTGCCAGGATTGGGGTCACTTTGCCCCGCGGGCTAAACTGGGAGGTCACTGGGGAGGCTGGTGTGGCCTCCAGACACACGTGGACCGCCAGGGACGCTCCGCGGGTAACCGGACCCGCGCTGTATCCAACCCCCCCCCCCCAATCAGCACCCGGCTCCACCGCCGCGTGTGCCCAGGGGGGAGGGAAACCCCCCCCCCCTCCCCCCCCCCCCAACCCCCCCTGGGCTCGTTTGCTGTAAACAGGAGACCTGGGAATGGTCTGTAATGTAAACACCGATCTTATCGCGGAGCGGCTCCCGCTGCCCCCGCTGCCCCCGCTGCCCCCGCTGCCCCCGCTGCCCCCGTTGCCCCCGCTGCCCCCGCTGCCCCCGCTGCAGGGTCCCAGCACGGGCTGATCTTGTCGCCCCCCCCGTCCCTCTGTCCCTCCTTCCATCCAGCTGGTCCCACAGAGCTTCTCAAACCCCCCCCCCCCCCCCCCCGTCCATCTTCTCGCCCGTTCCTGCATCCCTCGGTCTGACCCTGCACCCCTCCAGCCTTCCGTCCGTCCCTCCTCCCTTCATCCCTCCCTCCCTCTCCCCTCTCCCCCCCAACACCCAAATCCATCACCTTCCCCAGCCCTTCCCACCTCTCCCCTCTCCCCACCATCCTTCCCCAGCCCCCCCCCCATCCTTCCCAGATCCACCCCCTCCCCAGACCACCCCCCACCCCCCCATCCTTCCCCAGATCCCCCCCCCCATCCTTCCCCAGATCTCCCCCCGATCCTTCCCCAGACCGCCCACCCATCCTTCCCCAGATCCCCCCACCCTCCATCCTTCCCCAGATCCCCCCACCCTCCATCCTTCCCCAGATCCCCCCATCCTTCCCCAGATCCCCCCCCCATCCTTCCCCAGATCCCCCCACCCTCCATCCTTCCCCAGATCCCCCCATCCTTCCCCAGACCCCTCCCCATCCTTCCCCAGACCCCTCCCCATCCTTCCCCAGATCCCCCCCCCCATCCTTCCCAGATCCCCCCCCCCATCCTTCCCAGATCCCCCCCCTCCCCAGATCACCCCCCACCCCCCCATCCTTCCCCAGATCCCCCCCCATCCTTCCCCAGATCCCCCCCCCATCCTTCCCCAGATCCCCCCCCCATCCTTCCCCAGATCTCCCCTCGATCCTTCCCCAGACCGCCCACCCATCCTTCCCCAGATCCCCTCCCATCCTTCCCCAGATCAGCCCCCATCCTTCCACAGATCCCCCCCCATCCTTCCCCAGATCCCCCCCACCCCCCATCCTTCCCCAGACCCCCCCCATCCTTCCCCAGACCCCCCCCATCCTTCCCCAGATCCCCCCCCACCCCCTCATCCTTCCCCAGATCCCCCCCCATCCTTCCCCAGATCCCCCACACCCCCCCAATTCTTCCCCAGATCCCCCCCTCATCCTTCCCCAAATCCCCCCCCTCCCCAGACCACCCCCCCCATCCTTCCTCAGCTCCCCCAACCCCCAAACCCCCCCCCACCCCACCCCATGCTCCATCTCCCTCTCCCCGCAGTGTGTCCGTGCGGGGCGGGCTCAGCCTGCACGGCGGGGGGGGAGTGCTGCCACGCCGAGTGCCTGGGGGGCTGCGGGAGACCCCGCGACAGTCGCGCCTGCGTCGCCTGTCGCCACTTCCACTTCAACGGGCACTGCCTGCCCGCCTGCCCCCCCCGCACCTACGAGTACGAGGGTTGGCGCTGTGTCACCCCCGAGTACTGCGCCAGCCTCCGGAAGGTGTCCCACCACCCCCGCGGCGCCTCCAAGTTCGTCATCCACCAGCGGCAGTGCCTGTCCGAGTGTCCCTCGGGATACACCCGGAACGACAGTAGGTGAGGAGGGGGGGGGGGTCACACACCACCTCCCCACCCCCCCCCGCCACCTGGTGTGGTCAGAGCAGTGCTGGGGAGAACGTGGAGATGGTGGTGGAGATGGGGGTAGGGTCTGGAGAACGTGGGAAGAGTTTGGAGGACATGGAGGAGGGGCTGGAGAACCAGAGAACCAGGAGAAGAGTTTGGAGAACATGGAGGAGGGTCTGGAGAACGTGGGAAGAGTTTGGAGGACATGGAGGAGGGTCTGGAGAACGTGGGAAGAGTTTGGAGGACATGGAGGAGGGGCTGGAGAACATGGGAAGAGTTTGGAGAACGTGGAGATGGTGGTGGAGATGGGGGTAGGGTCTGGAGAACGTGGGAAGAGTTTGGAGAACATGGAGGAGGGGCTGGAGAACATGGGAAGAGTTTGGAGAACGTGGAGAAGGGTCTGGAGAACATGGGAGGAGTTTGGAGAACGTGGAGATGGTGGTGGAGATGGGGGTAGGGTCTGGAGAACGTGGGAAGAGTTTGGAGGACATGGAGGAGGGGCTGGAGAACATGGGAAGAGTTTGGAGAACGTGGAGATGGTGGTGGAGATGGGGGTAGGGTCTGGAGAACGTGGGAAGAGTTTGGAGGACATGGAGGAGGGGCTGGAGAACCAGAGAACCAGGAGAAGAGTTTGGAGAACATGGAGGAGGGGCTGGAGAACATGGGAAGAGTTTGGAGGACATGGAGGAGGGTCTGGAGAACCAGAGAACCAGGAGAAGAGTTTGGAGAACATGGAGGAGAGTCTGGAGAACATGGGAAGAGTTTGGAGAACGTGGAGATGGTGGTGGAGATGGGGGTAGGGTCTGGAGAACGTGGGAAGAGTTTGGAGGACATGGAGGAGGGGCTGGAGAACATGGGAAGAGTTTGGAGAACGTGGAGAAGGGTCTGGAGAACATGGGAGGAGTTTGGAGAACGTGGAGATGGTGGTGGAGATGGGGGTAGGGTCTGGAGAACGTGGGAAGAGTTTGGAGAACATGGAGGAGGGGCTGGAGAACATGGGAAGAGTTTGGAGAACGTGGAGAAGGGTCTGGAGAACATGGGAGGAGTTTGGAGAACGTGGAGATGGTGGTGGAGATGGGGGTAGGGTCTGGAGAACGTGGGAAGAGTTTGGAGGACATGGAGGAGGGGCTGGAGAACATGGGAAGAGTTTGGAGAACGTGGAGAAGGGTCTGGAGAACATGGGAGGAGTTTGGAGAACGTGGAGATGGTGGTGGAGATGGGGGTAGGGTCTGGAGAACGTGGGAAGAGTTTGGAGGACATGGAGGAGGGGCTGGAGAACATGGGAAGAGTTTGGAGGACATGGAGGAGGGTCTGGAGAACCAGAGAACCAGGAGAAGAGTTTGGAGAACATGGAGGAGAGTCTGGAGAACATGGGAAGAGTTTGGAGAACATGGAGGAGGGGCTGGAGAACATGGGAAGAGTTTGAAGAACGTGGAGAAGGGTCTGGAGAACATGGGAGGAGTTTGGAGAACGTGGAGATGGTGGTGGAGATGGGGGTAGGGTCTGGAGAACGTGGGAAGAGTTTGGAGGACATGGAGGAGGGGCTGGAGAACCAGAGAACCAGGAGAAGAGTTTGGAGAACATAGAGGAGAGTCTGGAGAACATGGGAAGAGTTTGGAGGACATGGAGGAGGGGCTGGAGAACACGGGAAGAGTTTGGAGAACGTGGAGAAGGGTCTGGAGAACATGGGAGGAGTTTGGAGAACGTGGAGATGGTGGTGGAGATGGGGGTAGGGTCTGGAGAACGTGGGAAGAGTTTGGAGGACATGGAGGAGGGGCTGGAGAACCAGAGAACCAGGAGAAGAGTTTGGAGAACATGGAGGAGAGTCTGGAGAACATGGGAAGAGTTTGGAGAACATGGAGGAGGGGCTGGAGAACATGGGAAGAGTTTGGAGAACGTGGAGAAGGGTCTGGAGAACATGGGAAGAGTTTGGAGAACGTGGAGATGGTGGTGGAGATGGGGGTAGGGTCTGGAGAACGTGGGAAGAGTTTGGAGGACATGGAGGAGGGGCTGGAGAACATGGGAAGAGTTTGGAGAACGTGGAGATGGTGGTGGAGATGGGGGTAGGGTCTGGAGAACGTGGGAAGAGTTTGGAGGACATGGAGGAGGGGCTGGAGAACATGGGAAGAGTTTGGAGAACATGGAGGAGGGGCTGGAGAACATGGGAAGAGTTTGGAGAACGTGGAGAAGGGTCTGGAGAACATGGGAGGAGTTTGGAGAACGCGGAGATGGTGGTGGAGATGGGGGTAGGGTCTGGAGAACGTGGGAAGAGTTTGGAGGACATGGAGGAGGGGCTGGAGAACATGGGAAGAGTTTGGAGAACAGGGTGGAGGGTCTGGAGAATAAGGGGAAGGGTCTGGAGAACATGGGAAGGATTTGGAGAACTTCTGAGGAGCAGCTGAGGGAGCTGGGGGTGTCCAGCCTGGAGACAAGGAGGCTGAGGGGAGACCTTCTGGCTCTGCAACTGCCTGAGAGGAGGTTGGAGCCAGGGGGGGTCGGTCTCTGCTCCCCAGGAACAAGAGGAAAAGGCCTCAAGTTGCCCAGGGGAGGTTGAGGTTGGATCTGGGGAACAATTCCTTCCTGACAAGGGTTGTCAGGCCCTGGCCCAGGCTGCCCAGGGCAGGGTTGGAGTCCCCATCCCTGGAGGGGTCCCCAAGCCCTGGAGATGTGGTGCTGAGGGCCACGGGTCAGCGGTGGCCTCGGCAGTGCTGGGGGGATGGTGGGACTGAATGATCTCAGAGGTCTTCTCCGACTAGAACCATTTCATGGTTCTGGTGTGCCTGTTTCAACTCCTGTCCCCCCCCCCCAGTATCTTCTGCCACAAGTGTGAGGGCCTCTGCCCCAAGGAGTGCAAGGTGGGCACCAAGACCATCGACTCGACGCGGGCGGCGCAGGAGCTCGGGGGCTGCACCCTGGTGGAGGGGAACCTCATCCTGAACATCCGCCGGGGCTGTGAGTGTTGGAGCTGGGACCCCCCCCCCAACCCCCGGGGGGCAGAAGAGCCAAAGGGTTTGGGGGATGGGTCATAAAACCATGGGATGGGTTGGGTTGGAGGGGACCTTAAAGCCCACCCAGTCCCAGCACCTGCCATGGGCAGGGACACCTCCCACCAGCCCAGGGTGCTCCAAGCCCCGTATTAGATACTTTAAACACTTCCAGGGATGGAGCAGCCACTTCAAAGAACGTCTGGTGGATCATCTAGGTGGTCTTTAAGGTCCCTTCCAACCCAAAGCATTCCATGATGTAAAGCCCATCCAGTCCCACCCCTGCCATGGGCAGGGACACCTCCCACCAGCCCAGGTTGCTCCAACTCCATCCAACCTGGCCAAGTAGGGGGGGCCCCTTTCCCTTTCAGGGGGAACTGATGGTCTTCTGTCCATGGGTTGTCCCCAGATAACTTGGCCTCGGAGCTCCAGAGCAGCCTGGGCCTCATCGAGACCATCACAGGCTTCCTGAAGATCAAACACTCCTTCGCCCTGGTCTCCTTGTCCTTCTTCAAGAACCTCAAACTGATCCGTGGTGACTCCATGGTGGATGGGTGAGGATGGGGTGCGGATTTGGGGAGGACACATGGCTTTGGGGGGGACACCAACATGGCTTTGGAGGACACCAACATGGCTTTGGGGGAAACCAACATGGCTTTGGGGGACACACATGGCTTTGAGGGACACACACATGGCTTTGAGGAGGACACATGGCTTTGGGGAGGACACACACATGGCTTTGAGGAGGACACATGGCTTTGGGGAGGACATACACATGGCTTTGAGGAGGACACATGGCTTTGAGGAGGACACATGGCTTTGGGGAGGACACACACATGGCTTTGAGGAGGACACATGGCTTTGGGGGACACCAACATGGCTTTGGGGGACACACACATGGCTTTGGGGGACACACATGGCTTTGAGGGACACACACATGGCTTTGAGGAGGACACATGGCTTTGGGGAGGACACACACATGGCTTTGGATGACACACACATGGCTTTGGGGGACACCAACATGGCTTTGAGGGACACACACATGGCTTTGGGGGACACACATGACTTTGATGGACGCACACATGGCTTTGAGGAGGACACATGGCTTTGGGGAGGACACACACATGGCTTTGAGGAGGACACATGGCTTTGGGGAGGACACACACATGGCTTTGGATGACACACACATGGCTTTGGGGGACACCAACATGGCTTTGAGGGACACACACATGGCTTTGGGGGACACCAACATGGCTTTGGGGGACACACACATGACTTTGATGGACGCACATGACTTTGATGGACGCACACATGGCTTTGAGGAGGACACATGGCTTTGGGGAGGACATACACATGGCTTTGGGGGACACCAACATGGCTTTGGGGGACACACATGACTTTGATGGACACACACATGGCTTTGAGGAGGACACATGGCTTTGGAGGACACCAACATGGCTTTGGGGGACACACACATGGCTTTGGGGGACACACATGACTTTGAGGGACGCACACATGGCTTTGAGGAGGACACATGGCTTTGGGGAGGACACACACATGGCTTTGGAGGACACACACAAGGCTTTGGTGCTGTCCACCACCCCCATCCCCATCTCCTCCTCCAGCAATTACACCTTGTACGTCCTGGACAACCAGAACCTGCAGCAGCTGTGGGACTGGAGCCACCACGTCCTCTCCATCCCTGTGGGCAAGATGTACTTTGCCTTCAACCCCAAGCTCTGCCTGGCCGAGATCTACCGCATGGAGGAGGTGACGGGCACCAAGGGGAGGCAGAACAAGGCGGAGATCAACCCCCGCACCAATGGGGACCGGGCGTCCTGTGAGTGAGGGGACAGGGACCTCCTGGCAGTGCCATCACCCCCACCTCTCTGCCCCAACCCTACCTCCTGTCCCCAGGTAAGACCCAAACCTTGCACTTCATCTCCAACGTCACCGAGTCCGACCGCATCTTCCTCAAGTGGGAGAGGTACCGGCCACCCGAGTACCGGGATCTTCTCAGCTTCATTGTCTACTACAAGGAGTCGTAAGTGACACCCCCCCACTCCTTGGGCCCACTGGGGTGGGCTTGGGGACCTCAGGCTGTGGTGGCTTTGGTCAGTTTGCAGGTGACAGCAAGCTGGGAGGGAGTGTTGATCTGTTTGAGGGTAGGGAGGGTCTACAGAGGCAGGTTGGATCTATGGTTGAGGGTCTACAAAGGGATCAGGACAGGTTGGATCCATAGGTTGAGGGTCTACAAAGGGATCAGGACAGGCTGGATCCATGGGTTGAGGGTCTACAAAGGGATCAGGACAGGCTGGATCCATGGGTTGAGGGTCTACAAAAGGATCAGGACAGGCTGGATCCATAGCTTGAGGGTCTACAAAGGGATCAGGACAGGCTGGATCCATGGGTTGAGGGTCTACAAAGGGATCAGGACAGGCTGGATCCATAGGTTGAGGGTCTACAAAGGGATCAGGACAGGCTGGATCCATAGGTTGAGGGTCTACAAAGGGATCAGGACAGGCTGGATCCATGGGTTGAGGGTCTACAGGTGGATCAGGACAGGCTGGATCCATGGGTTGAGGGTCTACAAAGGGATCAGGACAGGCTGGATCCATAGGTTGAGGGTCTACAAAGGGATCAGGACAGGCTGGATCCATGGGTTGAGGGTCTACAAAGGGATCAGGACAGGCTGGCTCCATAGGTTGAGGGTCTACAAAGGGATCAGGACAGGCTGGATCCATGGGTTGAGGTTCTACAAAGGGATCAGGACAGGCTGGATCCATGGGTTGAGGGTCTACAGGTGGATTGGGACAGGCTGGCTCCAGGGGTTGAGGGTCTACAGGTGGATTGGGACAGGCTGGCTCCATGGGTTGAGGCTGAATGCTTGCTGTGGCACAGACCCTTCCAGAACGTCTCGGAGTACGTGGGGCAGGACGCCTGTGGAGCTCAGAGTTGGAACGTGCTGGACGTGGAGCTGCCCCTCAGCAGTGAGCAGGAGCCAGGGGTGACCCTTCTCAACCTTCGTCCCTGGACCCAATATGCCATCTTTGTCCGGGCCATCACCTTGACCACGGCCGAGGAGGGACGCAACTATGGGGCGCAGAGCGAGGTGGTCTACATCCGCACCCTGCCCGCAGGTAAGGGGGTGCCCAGGGGGCCGGGGGTGGCTCTGGTGGCCCTCCTGACTCCAAGACAAACTGATCCCTCCTTCCTTGTTGACCTCCCAGCCCCGACGGTGCCCCGGGATGTCATCTCCATGTCCAACTCCTCCTCCCACATCGTGGTGCGTTGGAAACCGCCCACCCAGCGCAACGGGAACATCACCTACTACCTGGTGCTGTGGCAGCAGCTGGCGGAGGACATGGAGCTCTATGTCAATGACTATTGCCACAAAGGTGAGGGGACAGGGGGCACGGGGACAGAAGGACAGGAGGACAGGACACACAGGGCAGGAGCGGTGGCCAAGGACATGGAGCTCTATGTTGATGACCACTGCCACAAAGGTGAGGGCAGAGGGACAGGAGGACAAGGGGACAGGAGGACAGGAGGACAGGACATGCAGAACAGGAGCAGTGGCCAAGGACATGGAGCTCTATGTTGATGACCACTGCCACAAAGGTGAGGGCAGGGGACAGGAGGACAGAGGGACAGGAGGACAGGAGGACAGGACATGCAGAACAGGAGCAATGGCCAAGGACATGGAGCTCTATGTTGATGACCACTGCCACAAAGGTGAGGACAGGAGGACAGGAGGACAGGACATGCAGAACAGGAGTGGTGGCCAAGGACATGGAGCTCTATGTTGATGACCACTGCCACAAAGGTGAGGGCAGGGGACAGGAGGACAGAAGGACAGGAGGACAGGACACACAGGGCAGGAGCGGTGGCCAAGGACATGGAGCTCTATGTCAACCACCACTGCCACAAAGGTGAGGGCAGAGGGACAGGAGGACAGGGGGACAGGACATGCAGAACAGGAGCAGTGGCCAAGGACATGGAGCTCTATGTTGATGACCACTGCCACAAAGGTGAGGGCAGGGGACAGGAGGACAGAGGGACAGGAGGACAGGACATGCAGAACAGGAGCAGTGGTCAAGGACATGGAGCTCTATGTCAATGACTATTGCCACAAAGGTGAGGGGACAGGGGGGCACGGGGACAGAAGGACAGGAGGACAGGACACACAGGGCAGGAGCGGTGGCCAAGGACATGGAGCTCTATGTCAACCAGCACTGCCACAAAGGTGAGGGTAGAGGGACAGGAGGACAGGAGGTGCAGAACAGGAGCAGTGGCCAAGGACATGGAGCTCTATGTTGATGACCACTGCCACAAAGGTGAGGGCAGGGGACAGGAGGACAGAGGGACAGGAGGACAGGAGGACAGGACATGCAGAACAGGAGTGGTGGCCAAGGACATGGAGCTCTATGTCAACCACCACTGCCACAAAGGTGAGGGTAGAGGGACAGGAGGACAGAGGGACAGGAGGACAGGACATGCAGAACAGGAGCAGTGGCCAAGGACATGGAGCTCTATGTTGATGACCACTGCCACAAAGGTGAGGGGACAGGGGGGCACGGGGACAGAAGGACAGGAGGACAGGACACACAGGGCAGGAGCGGTGGCCAAGGACATGGAGCTCTATGTCAACCACCACTGCCACAAAGGTGAGGGTAGAGGGACAGGAGGACAAGGGGACAGGAGGACAGGAGGACAAGCAGGGCAGGAAGACAGGCAGGACAGGAGGACAGAGGGGCAGGAGGACAGAGGGGCAGGACAGACAGGACAGGAGGACAGAAGGACAGGAGGACAGGCAGGACAGGAGGACAGAAGGGCAGGAGGACAGACAGGACAGGAGGACAAGCAGGGCAGGAGGACAGACAGGACAGGAGGACAGGAGGACAAGCAGGGCAGGAAGACAGGCAGGACAGGAGGACAGAGGGGCAGGAGGACAGGCAGGACAGGAGGACAGAAGGGCAGGAGGACAGACAGGACAGGAGGACAAGCAGGGCAGGAGGACAGACAGGACAGGAGGAAAGGAGGACAAGCAGGGCAGGAGGACAGGCAGGACAGGAGGACAGAGGGACAGGAGGACAGACAGGACAGGAGGACAGGTCAGGCAGGGGGAGAAGCAGGGGCAGGACAGGAGGACAGAGGGGGAGGAGGACAGGCAGGACAGAAGGACAGAGGGGCAGGAGGACAGACAGGACAGAAGGACAGAGGGGCAGGAGGACAGGCAGGACAGGAGGACAGAAGGGCAGGAAGACAGGCAGGACAGGAGGACAGGTCAGGCAGGGGGAGAAGCAGGGGCAGGACAGGAGGACAGAGGGGCAGGAGGACAGACAGGACAGGAGGACAGAAGGGCAGGAGGACAGGCAGGACAGGAGGACAGAGGGGCAGGAGGACAGGCAGGACAGGAGGACAGAAGGGCAGGAGGACAGGCAGGACAGGAGGACAGGCAGGACAGGAGGACAGAAGAGCAGGAGGACAGAAGGGCAGGAGGCCAGGTCAGGCAGGGGGAGAAGCAGGGGCAGGACAGGAGGCCAGGTCAGGCAGGACAGGAGGACGAGCAGGCGCTGAGGACACGGGTGGGACGGGGACACCCTGGGGACGTGGCCACCCTCCCGCAGGCCTGAAGCTGCCCACCAGCAGCGCCGACACCCGCCTCGGCGCCGGGACCGGGGACGGCCCGGCCGGGGAGCAGGAGGCGGAGGAGCGGTGCTGTCCCTGCCGCCCCGCCGACCGGCAGCTCCGCGTGGGAGGGGAGGCCGAGTCCTTCCAGAAGAAGTTCGAGAACTTCCTCCACAACTCCATCATCATCCCCAGGTGCCTGTCCACGGCGGGGGGGGGGTGTCCCATGTTGGGAGGGGTCCCCATGGTGGCTCTGCTGTGGGTGGGGGGGTTCGGTGGCAGCTCCCCGGCAGGGCTTTTAACCTTTTTTTTCCCGCTGTCCCAGGCCACCTTGGAAGGTGACATCCATCAACAAGACCCCTCAGAGGTGAGCGGGGGGAACCACGCCAACCTGGAGGAGGACCCGATGTGAGGGGGACAACCCGGTGTCCCACCACCTCCCATCTCCCACAGGACACCAAAGCGGCGCAGGGACCTGGTGGCCGTCACCTCCCCGGCCAACTCCTCCTCTTCCTCCTGGGCCGAACTACCCGTGCCATCCCCGAGCTCCTCAGGGGGGCATCCCAAACCCAACTTCCAGATCCTGGAGGACAAGGTGGTGCGGGAGAGGGCGGTGCTGGGGCGGCTGCGGCACTTCACCGAGTACCGCATCGACATCCACGCCTGCAACCACGCAGCGCACACCGTGGGCTGCAGCGCGGCCACCTTCGTCTTCGCCAGGACCATGCCCGAGTGTAGGTCCCTGCAGGTCCCACCCCCACCCTGCCCGAGATGCTCTGGGGATCCTGGGATTTTTTTTTTTTTTTTCCACTGGAGTGAGAGGACGAGGGGTTTAAACTCACTGGAGTGAGGGGACGAGGCTTTAAACTGGGAGAAGGGGAGATTGAGGTTGGAGATGAGGAGGAAATTCTTCACTCTGAGGGTGGTGAGACCCTGGGACAGGTTGCCCAGGGAAGCTGTGGCTGCCCCATCATCCCTGGAAGTGTCCAAGGGCAGGTTGGATGGGGCTTGGAGCAACCTGGGCTGGTGGGAGGTGGCCCTGCCCATGCAGCAGGTTGGATCTAGATGATCCTGAAGGTTCCTCCAACCCAAACCAGTCCATGATTCTATGAACCTTCACGACTGGCACTGGGTTGGGGTCCTGGATGTCCCCCCTGGGATGCTGACACCCCCTCCACCGCCCCTCTGCAGTGCAAGCTGACAACATTCCTGGGAATGTCACCTGGGAGCCGGCTGGGAAGAACAGTGTGCTGCTGCGCTGGGAGGAGCCCCGGAACCCCAACGGGCTGATCCTCAAGTATGAGATCAAGTACAGCCGTGAGAGTGAGGTCAGGCCCTTCTTCCCTTCCCCACCTCCATCCCATCCCACCTCCATCCCATCCCACCTCCATCCCATCCCACCTCTATCCCATCCCACCTCCATCCCATCCCATCCCATCCCACCTCCATCCCATCCCACCTCCATCCCATCCCACCTCCATCCCATCCCATCCCATCCCATCCCACCTCCATCCCATCCCATCCCATCCCACCCCACCTCCATCCCATCCCACCCCACCTCCATCCCATCCCACCCCATCCCACCCCACCTCCATCCCATCCCACCCCATCCCACCTCCATCCCATCCCACCCCATCCCACCTCCATCTCATCCCATCCCACCTCCCTCTCATCCCAACCCATCCCATCCCATCCCATCCCACCTCCATCCCATCCCATCCCATCCCATCCCATCCCATCCCATCCCATCCCATCCCATCCCATCCCATCCCATCCCATCCCACCTCCATCCCATCCCACCCCATCCCACCTCCATCTCATCCCACCCCATCTCCATCCCATCCCATCCCATCCCACCTCCCTCCCATCCCATCCCACCTCCCTCCCATCCCATCCCATCCCATCCCATCCCATCCCATCCCATCCCATCCCATCCCATCCCATCCCATCCCATCCCATCCCACCTCCATCCCATCCCATCCCACCTCCATCTCATCCCCTCCCATCCCACCTCCATCCCACCTCCATCCCACCTCCATCCCACCTCCATCCCACCTCCATCCCATCCCATCCCATCCCATCCCATCCCATCCCATCCCACCTCCCTCCCATCCCATCCCATCCCATCCCATCCCATCCCATCTCCATCCCATCCCACCTCCCTCTCATCCCATCCCATTCCATCCCAACCCATCCCACCTCCATCCCATCCCATCCCATCCCATCCCATCTCACCTCCATCCCATCCCATCCCACCATCATCCCATATCCCACCCCATCCCCATCTCCACCTCACCCCACCCCTCTCCCTCCCCCATGGCTGGGGGTGGGTGAAGACCCCTCGGCCACCCCCCCCCCCCTCCATCGTCCCACCACCCAGGAGGTCACCACCGTGGTCTGTGTCTCCCGTCACCGTTATTCCAAGTACGGGGGGATCCACCTGGCTCTGCTCCAGCCAGGAAACTACTCGGCCAAGGTCAGGGCCACCTCCCTGGCCGGGAATGGCTCCTGGACTGGGCTGGTCAAGTTCTACATCCTGGGACCAGGTACCACAGGGGGACACCAGTGGGGACAAGGGGGACACCACCGGGGACAGTGGGACCAGTTGAGGACAGGGGAACACCATTGGAGGACAGGGGTGACCCTAGCAGGGCACAGGTTGGACACCAGTTGGGAATGGGGGGGACACCATCAGGGAACAGGGAGGACACCAGTGGGGGACAAGGTGGACATCTGGCAGGGATGCCAGAGTGGGATGGGGGGGGGGACACCAGTGGGGCACAGGAGGGACATTCATGTGAGATGGGGGGACACCAGCAGGGAACAGGGGGGACATTAACTAGTGGAGGACAGGGGGGACACGGGAGGGCACCAGTGGGGGACAAGTGTCCCCAGGAGATGTGGGGCCCCATGACCACCTGACCTCCAGCCGAGGAGGAGCCTGGCAGCTTCCATGTCCTTCTGACCGTCACCCCTGTGGTCCTCATGGGCCTCATCTCCTGCCTGGCCGGCCTGGTCTTCTTCTACAACAAGAGGAGGTATGACCCCCCCTGGCTGGAGAAGGGTCATGGGGAGGTGGCATCTGGCCAGTGTCCCCTGTCCCCTGAGCCATGGCCCCCCCCTGGCAGGAGCAACGCCGGGTACCCCAGTGGGACCCTCTACACCTCCGTCAACCCCGAGTACTTCAGCGCCTCCCACGGTGGGTGGGGACGGGCAGGGGGGTCCCCAGGGAGCTCTGTCCCCTCCCCTTGGTGGGGCCATGGTGGGATGGGATGGAAATGGAGGTGGGATGGGGTGGTGGTGAAGATGGAGATGGGATGGGATGGGATGGAGATGGAGATGGAGATGGAGATGGAGATGGAGATGGAATGGGGTGGGGTGGGGATGGGATGGAGATGGGGATGGGGATGGGATGGAGATGGGGATGGGGATGGAGATGGGATGGAATGGGATGGAATGGGGATGGACATTGGGATGGGATGGAATGGAATGGGGTGGGGATGGGATGGAGATGGAGATGGAGATGGAGATGGAGATGGGATGGAATGGGGTGGGGATGGGATGGAGATGGGGATGGGGATGGAGATGGGATGGGATGGGGATGGACATTGGGATGGGATGGAATGGAGTGGAGATGGAGATGGGATGGGATGGGGATGGGATGGAGATGGAGATGGAGATGGGATGAAATGGGGTGGGGATGGGATGGAGATGGGGATGGGGATGGACACTGGGATGGGATGGGATGGGATGGGATGGAATGGAATGGAGATGGAGATGGAGATGGGATGGAGATGGTGATGGAGATGGGGATGGGATTGGGGATGGGGATGAGGGTGAGAAGAGCATGGGGATGAGATGGAGATGATGGTGGAGATGGGAATGGGATGGGAGTGGGATGGGGATGGGGGGTGGAGTTGGGGATGGTGATGATGGTGATGGTGATGATGGTGGTGATGGTGACAGTGATGGAGATGGTGATGGGTGGTCCCCTCCCCTGCAGTGTACATCCCCGACGAGTGGGAGGTGTCCCGGGAGAAGATCACGGTGATCCGGGAGCTGGGCCAGGGCTCCTTTGGGATGGTGTACGAGGGGCTGGCGCTGGGGCTGGTGGCCGAGGGCGAGGAGACCCGGGTGGCCCTCAAGACTGTCAACGAGTTGGCCACCATGCGGGAGCGCATCGAGTTCCTCAACGAGGCCTCTGTCATGAAAGCCTTCAAGTGCCACCATGTGGTGGGTGGGCGGCCGGGGGGGGGGGGGGTGGGAGGGGACACGGGAAGGTCCAGCCACTCAAGTGCCACCCCAATTGTCCCCTCCAGGTCCGCCTGCTCGGTGTGGTGTCCCAGGGCCAGCCAGCTTTGGTCATCATGGAGCTGATGACACGTGGGGACCTGAAGAGTTACCTGCGCTCGCTCCGACCTGACGCCGAGGTGAGGGGCTGGGGGGGGTCCCTTGCTCCTGGAGAGGGGGGGGGGGGGGGGGGGGTCCAGGTGTGTCCCCCAGCCCCGACCCGCCCCCCCCCCCCAATTCATGGTGCAGAACAACCCTGGGCTGCCACCACCATCGCTGAGGGCCATGATCCAGATGGCAGGAGAGATTGCAGATGGCATGGCCTACCTCAACGCCAACAAGTTCGTCCACCGGGACCTGGCTGCCCGCAACTGCATGGTGTCTGAGGACTTCACTGTCAAGATTGGAGGTGGAGGGGTCACCGTGATGGGGCAACGGTTGGGGGGGACCTCACTGCCAGCCCCACATCTCGCAGAACCATGGAGTGGTTTGGGTTGGAGGGGACCTTCGAGATCATCTAGATCCAACCCCCTGTATGGGCAGGGACACCTCCCACCAGCCCACGTTGCTCCAAGCCCCATCCAACCTGCCCTTGGACACTCCCAGGGATGGGGCAGCCACCTTCAAGGTCACAGCATCATAGAATAGAACCATTAAGGTTGGAAAAGCCCCCCAAGGTCATCAGGTCCAACCATCAACCCAACCCCACCGTGTCACTAAACCACGTCCCCAAGTGCCACGTCCACATGGTGTTTGAAGCCCTCCAGGGATGGGGACTCCAGCCCTGCCCTGGGCAGCCTGGGCCAGGGCCTGACCACCCTTCAGTGGAGAAATTGTTCCCAAGATCCAACCATCTGGTGGATCATCTAGATGATCCTTAAGGTCTCTTCCAACCATTCCATGATCTAAAGCTCCTCCAGTCCCACCTTCTTCCACGGGCAGGGCCACCTCCCACCAGCCCAGCTTGCTCCAAGCCCCATCCAACCTGCCCTTGGACACCTCCATGGATGGAGCAGCCACAACATCCCTTGAACAACCTCTTCCAGGGTCTCACCACCCTCATGGCCAAGCGTTCCTTCCCGAGATCCCACCTCAATCTCCCTTCTTCCAGCTTGAAACCCTTCCCCTTCACCCCACCCCTCCCTGCCCTTGTCCAAAGTCCTTTCCTTCCCTGCTCACACCTTCCTCCTCCTCTTCCTCCTCTCCCAGATTTTGGGATGACCCGAGATATCTACGAGACAGATTATTACCGGAAGGGGGGCAAGGGTCTTCTCCCCGTGCGCTGGATGTCCCCTGAGGCCCTCAAGGATGGGATCTTCAACACCCAGTCTGATGTTTGGTGGGTGTTTGGGGTGGGATCCCCCCGGGGAGGTGGAGGAGGTGGGTGTGGGGGGTGGGTTTGGGTTTGTTTTGGGGGGGGGGGGTGGTGTGTCCCAGCTGAGTGGTGGGATGCTGCCAGGTCCTTCGGCGTGGTGCTGTGGGAGATCGCCACGTTGGCCGAGCAGCCCTACCAGGGCATGTCCAACGAGCAGGTCCTGCGCTTCGTCATGGACAACGGCGTCCTGGAGTGCCCCGAAAACTGCCCCGAGCAACTGTGAGACCCTTCCCCCCCCCCACCTCCCGTCCTGCCCCCTCCTCAGATCCCCCCACCCAGCGGCGGGAGAGGGAGGGAACCAGCATGGAGACTAGCATCAAGATCTTGGGTGGTTGTGGGATGGTGGGACCCCCTGAACCCCCCTTGAACACCTTCTTGGAACCATCACTGAGCTCTGGGGTGGTTGTGGGGTGGTGGGACCCCCCTGAACCTCCCTTGAACACCTTCTCAGAACCATTACTGAGCTCTGGGGTGGTTGTGGGGTGGTGGGACCCCCCTGAACCTCTCTTGGACACCTTCTCAGAACCATCACTGAGCTCTGGGGTGGTTGTGGGGTGGTGGGACCCCCCCTGAACCTCCCCTGAACACCTTCTCAGAACCATCACTGAGCTCTGGGGTGGTTGTGGGGTGGTGGGACCCCCCTGAACCCTCCTTGAACACCTCAGAACCATCACTGATCTCTGGGATGGTTGTGGGGTGGTGGGACCCCCCTGAACCTCCCTTGAACACCTTCTCAGAACCATCACTGAGCTCTGGGGTGGTTGTGGGGTGGTGGGACCCCCCTGAACCCTCCTTGAACACCTCAGAACCATCACTGAGCTCTGGGGTGGTTGTGGGGTGGTGGGACCCTCCTGAACCTCCCTTGGACACCTTCTTGGGACCATCACCAAGCCCAGCACTGAGCTCTGGGATGGTTGTGGGGTGGTGGAACCCTCATCAACTCCCCCTGAACACCTTCTCAGAACCATCACTGAGCTCTGGGGTGGTTGTGGGGTGGTGGGACCCTCCTGAACCTCCCTTGAACACCTTCTTGGGACCATCACCAAGCCCAGCACTGAGCTCTGGGGTGGTCGTGAAGTGGTGGGACCCCCCCCCCCAAACCCCCTTCTCTCCCCCAGCCACGACCTGATGTGCTGGTGCTGGCAGCAGAACCCTCGCCACCGTCCCTCCTTCGTCCAGCTCCTGGAGAGCATCAAGGACCACCTGGATCCCACCTTCCGTGCCCTCTCCTTCTTCTACAGCCCCCAAAACCACCGCCGGGGCTCCGGGGAACCCTCCGACGCCGACCCCGACCCCTCCCCCGGGGACGAGGAGCCCCCCGCCCCCCCCCACCCCCCTCCCCCAACCCCGGCCAGATCCCCAACGGGACGATCTGACTCTGACCCCCCTCCCCCCCTCACCCCCCCCCCCCCAGAGGGGGGGTCCTCGGACTCTGCACCCCCACCTCCTCTAGCCACCCCCCCACCCCCCCGGACTCCCCCCCCCCCCCCAATTATTTATTGCTTCCCCTGGGATGGGGGGTGGCAGAATGGGGGGGGGGGGGTGCGTTGCCCCCGGGAATCAATTGGGGTGCCCCAAGTTGGGGGGAGAGGGTGGGGGGGGGGAGGGCTGGTGGTCGGGGGGGAGACCACCCCAATTGCCTTTAATTAATTTTTTGGGGGGAGGGAGAAAATGGGGGGTGGGGGGGGTGGGGAGTGGGCTTGGGGGCTGGGGGTCCGTCCCCTCTCCCCCCCCCCCCCCCCCAACCTGCCCACCCGGCAAAGAGGCCCCGTTTTACAGGTGGGGAAACTGAGGCACGGGGCAGCCCTGCAGTGGGAGATGCCTGATGCCATCCCCCCCCCCCTCCCCACCCGCCCCCCCCCCCCCCAACCAGTCCCCGGCACTGGGACCAGCGCTGGTCCTTGGAGGGGGGGGGGGGCTTGTCTGTTCAATCTGAGGGAACGGGGGGGGAATAAAGGGGGACAAAGCCCAGCGGTGCCTGCTTTGTGGGGGCCCCGGGGGGAGGAGGAGAGGGGCGGGGGGGGGGCACACGGGCCTTTCTACACCCCCCAGCCCCCCCCCCCAGCCGGTCGCATCTGCTTCCTGTGGCTTCGCCCTTCGGTGCCGGGACCCGGGGGCGTTTCTGGGGAAAAAAAAAAAACCAAAACCTAACGTCAAAGCAGCGGATTTGGGAGTTTACTTGGAATTCGGGAGGATGTGATGAATGGCAAACACTGGCCCGGGGTGGGGGGGGACACGGAGAGATCACCCCAGGGGTGACCCGCAGCCCTATGGGTGCCACTTGGGGGGTGGGGTTGGGGGGCAGAAGAGGGGGCTGAGGATTGGGGGCTGAGAACGTGCTAAACTCAGTGCACAGATGAGCCACCCCCGAGGCGCTTTGGGATGAGTGGGGATGGGGTCCCAACTTGTCCTGCCTTCTCGGGGACGAGGGTCCCGACCGGGGGGGTGGGGGGGGGGTGACAGCTGAGGACAGGGTCACTGAGCCACTAAATGTGCCCCCCCCCCCTGTCCCCAGGCTCTCTGGGGAAGGGGCCCGAGCTAGGGCAGCTCCGCCGTGTTTCGAGATTTTGGGGGCACGGTCCGGGTGGGGTGAGGGGCGTGTCAGGCTGGGGGGGGGGGTCTTGGTCTCCCCATGAGTCCCCCCCGGGGGTGCTGGTGCCCCGGTGTGGCCGGGACGCTAAGTTTTGGGGGGTGGGGGGGGCAGGTTTGGGGTTATGGGGTGCAGGGTTGCAGGCAGGGTGCAGGGGGGGACACCCTTTGGGCGGGGTGGGGGGCTCCGGGCAGGGCTGAGGCCTTTTCCCCCCCCCCAACAGCAGTCGGGGGCTTCCCGGGTCCCGATACCGGTGAATCACGGGTCGGGGGGGGAAGCTGGGGGGTCACGGCTCTGCCTCCCATCCCCGCCCATGGGTCGGGGGGGTGTCTGCGGGGCCGAGGCGGGGAGGGGGTCCGGGGTGTGTGTGTGGGGGGGTCTCTGCACTGCCCCTCCATCCCTGCCCGCGGGTCGGGGAGGGGTGTTTGCGGGGGCGGTGCCGGGGCGGGGGGAGCAGGCGGCCCCTCCCGGGAGGATGGTCCTTGCGTTGCTTTTAAGCTCCGCACGGCCCCGTGCCCGGGCTGGCGGGCAAGTGCGAGGAAGGGGCGGCACCGGGTCCCCACCGGGTCCGGCACCGGGTCCCCACCGGGTCCGGCTCCGGGTCCCCCCCGGTCCGGCCCCGCGATGCCGCCCCCCGCCTGGCTCTGTCTGGTCGCGCTGCTTCTGCCCCTGCCCCTGCCCGCCCCCGGGGCTGCCGGTCCCTGCCCCCGGCCCTGCCGCTGCCCCCGGGTCGGGAACCTGCTCTGCCGGGAGCCCGGTACCGTGAGCAGCCTGGCCCGGCTGCTGCCCACCGGGGGCTTCACCGCCGTGTGAGTGGGGCTGGGGGTGATGGGGTTGGGGGGGTGATGGAGCTGGGGGATGATGGAGCTCGGGGACCAAGCAGAGGGGCTGGGGGTGATGGGGCTGGGGGACGAGGGGGGGCTGGGGATGATGGGGTGGGGGGTGGTGGAGCTGGGGGATGATGGAGCTCGGGGACCAAGCAGAGGGGCTGGGGGTGATGGGGATGGGGGACGATGGGGGGCTGGGGGTATGGGGTGGGGGGTGATGGAGCTGGGGGCTGCGGTTGATGGAGTTAGGGGTGATGGGGGGGGGGTGATGCAGCTGGGGGATGATGGAGCTCGGGGACCAAGCAGGGGGGCTGGGGGTGATGGGGCTGGGGGACGAGGGGGGGCTGGGGGTGATGGGGTGGGGGGGTGAAGGAGCTGGGGGCTGCGGTTGATGGAGTTAGGGGTGATGGGGTGGGGGGTGATGGAGCTCGGGGACCAAGCAGAGGGGCTGGGGTGATGGGGCTGGGGGCCAGGGTGATGGAGCAGGGGGTGATGGAGCTCGAGGTAATGAAGCTCGGGGACCAAGCAGAGGGGCTGGGGGTGATGGAGGTGGAGGGGTTTGGGGGGGGGGTTTGGGGGGGCTGAGGGTGATGGAGCTGAGCGTGATGGAGCCCGGGGACATGGGTGACAGAGCTTGGGGACAGTGACGATGGGGCCGGGCTGGGGCGGCGATGGAGCAGGGAGATAGAGCTACGGGGTCGGGAAAGATTGCAAAGATTGGGGGGGGGTTTCCCTTCTGCAACCCCCCCGGGAGCGAACGAGGGGCTTCGGGGGGGCGGGGGGGGGGGCAGCTGTTCGCCTCCTCCCACAGCGATGCCCGGGACGGGCCGAGGGGTGCAGGGGGGGGGGTCCCCGAGCACCTATGTTGTGGTGCAGGGAGGGACCGAACCCCTCGTGTGCGCCCCCCCCCCCCCCCCCCACGGTGGGGCTGTCACCCTGCTCCGAGCCCTGGGGGTCGGGATGGTGAGGGGGGGGCGCCCTGAATTAGCTGGTTTAGGGGTCCCCCGCTCCACGATGCGTGATGGGGGTGATCAGGGGGTGATGGGGGGGGGGGGGGGGGGTAGGGGGTGCTGGGTGATATTGGGGTGCCCAGACTCCTGCGTTCCCCCCCCCGCCCCGCGTCGCTGCCGTGCCGCAGTGCCGGGGGGGTGGCTGTGGCGTGTCCCTGTGCCTCAGTTTCCCCCCCCCTCGCCTTGCTGGGGACACTGCGCCACGGGGCGCTGGCAGCTCTTTGTTCGCTGGCTGGAGGGTGGGGTGGGTCCCCCCCCCGGAGACCCCCGACCCCACCCCACCTGGTGCCACAGCCTCTCTCCTGTCCCCACAGCCTTGTCCATGGGGAGGTGGTCGGGGACCCCCCCCCCCCCCCCACGGGGGGTCAGAGAGAGCAAAGCCCCCTCGGTGTAGGGCTGAGCCCTGATAATTTGGGGGTGGCAGGAGCAACCCCTGGGGTGGGGCAGGTGGGAGAAGCCCGAACCCCCTCCCAAAGTAAGAAGGGGTGGGGGGTGGGGGGGACACAGTCGCTGCCCCCTGTCACACCGTAGGACACAGCAGGGTGGGGACCCATGGAGGAGCGGGGCTGAGACCCGACAAACTCACTCTCTGGGTGGGACCGTGGGCTCCGAGAGGTGGCTCAGCCCCGGCCCCGCATGGCAGGGGGGCTCAGCTGTCCCCCCCCCTCAACTTCCCCCCCCCCCTCGCCCAGCTCATCCCTGTCTGCCCAAGGGAAACTGAGGCACAGGGAGGCTCGGCTCTGTCCCTTATCCCCAACCACGGGCATAATCTGGGGAGGGGGAGATCCCTGCAGCCCCCCCTCCCCTCGCGCCGCACTTGGGGGGTCCTGGAGCTGCTCCCCCGACCCCCCCCCCCCCAACCTCCCTGTTTATCTTCCAGCATCATCGAGAACCAGCAGAATCTGACGACCTTGACCCGGGCTGACACCAAGATGCTGCGGAACCTCAGGAGCCTGTGAGCACCCCGAGAAAATGGGGGGGGGGGGGGGTCTCCAGAGCTTTGATGCCTCTGCGGGGCGGGGGGGGGGGGGGGCTGGCAGGGTGGGGATTTGGGGGTGTGGGTGCTCAGCCCTTCCCTCCCCCAGCACCATCTCCAGGTCGGGGCTGCAACACGTCTCCACCGACGCCTTCCTGGACACCCCCAGACTCAGCCACGTGTGAGTGCATCCCCCCCCCCCCCCCGGCCCCCAAATTTTTCCTCCTATTCCCATCCCTCCCCCTCCCAAATTTAGCCCCCCCCCCCCTGCTTTCATCCCTAGGGGCTCTCAGGGTGGCTGGTCCAGGATCGATGGTGTCACCTCAGCCAGGCCGGGGGAGGGGGGGGGGCGCGGGGGGCTCTGCCACCGAGTGGGAAACCATTGATCAGGGCAGGGGGGGGCAGGGGACCCTGGAGAGGGGGGGGGACACACACACACACCCGATCTTGGGGTGCCTGGGGCTCCCCCCTCGCAGGGAGGTGCCCGAAGGCTGGTGGCACCATGGTTTTGCTTGGTCACGCTGTGCCAGTGGTGGCCCTGGTGTTGTCCCTTGTCCCTCTGCAAGGGTGGGGTGACATGGGGCAGGGTCTGTGGTGGCGGGGGGGGGGGGCCGGGGGGGGTGGGGGTAGGGGGGTGCGCAGCTGATGGGGTCTGTCCCGGCAGGAATTTCTCCTCCAACGCCCTGCAAAGCCTTTCTTGGAAAACCTTCCAGCATCTGCCCCTGCAGGAGCTGTGAGTGCTGGGGAGGGGGACAACGGGGTTGGGAGGGGACGGGGGGGGGACAGCGAGGTGGTGGTCGCCATAGCGACAGGGGTGCCATGTGGCCCCGGGGGGGGGCAGTGGCGGGGCTGGGGATGTCGCGTCCAGCCTGGGAGCTGCGTGTCACCGCGGCCTTTTGGAGTTCGTGTGGCCTCTTCCCTGCCCCTTCGCAGGGTCGTGGTGGGAAACCCCCTGAACTGCTCCTGCGGGATCCGTTGGCTCCAGCTCTGGCAAAACGGGAGCCGGGCCCAACTGGGCAACCAGTCCCTGGGCTGCTGGGAGGGCAGCGTACTGGTCCCACTGGGCAACCAGCCCCTGCGTCCCTGTGGTACGTGCAGGGGACCCCCGCCCACTTCGGGGGTTTGGGTTTGTCCCCCGTCCTGAGCCTCGGGGCTGGGGACAGGGTGGGGGACACTGAGCGGTGGGGGGGGGGGGGGGGGGAGGTGGCCCTGCTCAGCTTCCTTCTCGCCGGCAGAGCCCCCGACCGTCCGCATCGACCCCCCCGAGGGGGTTTTGCGCCAAGGGGACAACGTCAACCTCACTTGTCACATCGTCGCCGAGCCGCCGGCCACGGGGGAGTGGCTGATCCCCGAGGGGGGGCAGGAGAAAGCTGTTGTCACCAAGGCAAGACCGTTGTCACCAAGCGCCGTCCCTGCCGCAGCGTGGTGGAGCTGGGGTGGGGGGGGGGGGTGGACGGGGTGTCTGGGGAGGGGGTGTCACCCCACCCTGCTGCTCCCCCCCCCCCCTCAGGTGTCAGCCTGGGAGATGGTCCTGGAGCTCAGCAACGTCTCCTCCAACCTCAACCACAAGGACCTGACGTGTCGGGTGGAGAACGCGGTGGGGCCGGCGGAGGACAGTGTGACCCTGAATGTCACCTGTGAGAGCTGGAGGGGACCGGGACCTGGAGGAGGGTCCAGGAAAGCTGGGGAGGGGCTTTGGCCAAGGGCGGGGAGGGATGGGATGAGGGGGATGGATGAAAACTGGCAGAGGGAGATTGAGGTTGGAGATGAGGAGGGAATTGTTGAGTGTGAGGGTGGGGAGACCCTGGGCCAGGTTGCCCAGGGAAGCTGTGGCTGCCCCATCCCTGGAAGTGTCCAAGGGCAGGTTGGATGGGGCTTGGAGCAACCTGGGCTGGTGGGAGGTGTCCCTGCCCATGCAGGGGGTGGGACTGGATGAGCTTTGAGGTCCACCCCCATCCCAAACCAGTCCATGGTTCCATGATTCTGTGATGCCCCCAACAGCAGATGGGGATGGTGGAGGAGACCACAGAGGGGGGGGGGGGGGGCTGCAGATGGGGACCATGGGTGGGGACTGTGGATGGGGAACATGGAGGGGGACAGTGATGGGGAGTGTAGATGGGGTCAATGGATGGGAACCATGGAGGGAGGTGGTGGAGGGGACCATGGAGGGAGGTGGTGGAGGGGACCATGGAGGGGGACAGTGGAGGGGACTGGAGATGGGGTTCAATGGATGGGGACTCAGGGTGGGGACCATGGATGGGGTTGAGGGATGTGGCTTATGGATGGGAACCTTGGAGGGAGATGGTGGAGGGGACCATGGAGGGGGACAGTGGAGGGGACTGGAGATGGGGTTCAATGGTTGGGGACTCTGGGTGGGGACCATGGATGGGGTTGAGGGATGTGGCTTATGGATGGGAACCTTGGAGGAAGATGGTGGGGGGGACCATGGAGGGGGACGGTGGAGGGGACTGGATGTGGGGTTCAATGGATGGGGACTCTGGGTGGGGACCATGGATGGGGTTGAGGGATGTGGCTTATGGATGGGAACCTTGGAGGAGATGGTGGAGGGGACCATGGAGGGAGATGGTGGAGGGGACCATGGAGGGAGATGGTGGAGGGGACCATGGAGGGGGACAGTGGAGGGGACTGGAGATGGGGTTCAATGGATGGGGACTCTGGGTGGGGACCATGGATGGGGTTGAGGGATGTGGCTTATGGATGGGAACCTTGGAGGGAGATGGTGGAGGGGACCATGGAGGGAGATGGTGGAGGGGACCATGGAGGGAGATGGTGGAGGGGACCATGGAGGGGGACAGTGGAGGGGACTGGAGATGGGGTTCAATGGATGGGGACTCTGGGTGGGGACCATGGATGGGGTTGAGGGATGTGGCTTATGGATGGGAACCTTGGAGGAGATGGTGGAGGGGACCATGGAGGGAGATGGTGGAGGGGACCATGGAGGGAGATGGTGGGGGAGACCATGGAGGGAGGTGGTGGAGGGGACCATGGAGGGGGACAGTGGAGGGGACTGGAGATGGGGTTCAGTGGATGGGGACTCAGGGTGGGGACCATGGATGGGGTTGAGGGATGTGGCTTATGGATGGGAACCTCGGAGGAGATGGTGGAGGGGACCATGGAGGGAGATGGTGGAGGGGACCATGGAGGGGGACAGTGGAGGGGACTGGAGATGGGGTTCAATGGTTGGGGACTCAGGGTGGGGACCATGGATGGGGTTGAGGGATGTGGCTTATGGATGAGAACCATGAAGTGGGACAGTGGATGGGGACCTCAGATGGGGACAACGAACAGGGGGGGGGGGCCCAGGCGAGGTGTGCGACCCACCCACCTGTGTGTGTGTCCCCCCCTTCAGTCCCCCCCATCATCCTCCTCCTCCAAGAAGCCATCCCCCAGCACTTCTGGTGCATCCCCTTCTCGGTGGACGCCAACCCCCTCCCCAGCGTCCGGTGGCTCTTCAACGGCTCCTCCTTGACCGAAGGCCCCTACATCCACACCCGGGTGGTGGAACTGGAACCCAACTCCACCATCCTCCACGGTTGCCTCCAGCTCAACCGCCCCACGCACGTCAACAACGGCAACTACACCCTCCTGGTCCACAACCCTCTGGGATCTGCCTCCCGCACCATCCAAGGACGTTTCATGGACAATCCCTTCAGCTTCAGCCCCGAGGAGCCCATTCCTGGTTGGTCAGGGGGGAAACATTCCGGGAGGTGGGAGCTGCCAAAAGAAAGGAGGGGGGTGGGGGTGGGGGGGGGGGGTGGGGTGGGGGGGGGGGGAAGGAATTTTTCCTTCCCTCCTCCTGCCTCTCGGGTGAGATGTGACGAGGGTCTCCTCGCCAAAACTGGCCCCGAGCCAGCCCTGCCGTGCCTCAGTTTCCCCAGGGATTGGGTGGGATGGGGAGGGAAAGATGGGATGGGTGGGGGGGGGTTGTTTGTTTGTTTTTTTTTTTCTTTCCCTCGGGAATAATGAGGGTTTCTCCTTCCCCCCCCATCCCACCTTGGGCTGTGCCAGTGTCTCTGTCTCCGTTGGGTGAGTGACACCCCCCCCCCCCAAAAAAAAAAAAAAAAAGTGCATCCCCCCCAAACCCCCCCCCCCCCCCGGGCTGATTCTGGGGTACTGCCACCCTGCTTGCTGGGAGCACCCCAAGGATCCCCCACCTCACAGTCACCCCACACCCCTCTCCCTGCCCCAGCCACCCCCCCCCTCGCCCCCCCCCCAACTGTGCATCCCCCCCCCGGGCTGACCCTGCTTACCAGGAGCACCCCAGCAACTGGGACCCCCACCCCCAAACCCTCCCTGGGCTGATCCTGAGGTACCCCCACCCTGCTTGTCGGGACCACCCCAGGGGCTGGGACCCCCCACCCTGCTTGTCGGGACCACCCCAGGGGCTGGGACCCCCACCCTGCTTGTCGGGACCACCCCAGGGGCTGGGACCCCCACCCTGCTTGTCGGGACCACCCCAGGGGCTGGGACCCCCACCCTGCTTGTTGGGACCACCCCAGGGGCTGGGACCCCCACCCTGCTTGTCGAGACCACCCCAGGGGCTGGGACCCCCCACCCTGCTTGTCGGGACCACCCCAGGGGCTGGGACCCCCACCCTGCTTGTCGGGACCACCCCAGGGGTTGGGACCCCCCACCCTGCTTGTCGGGACCACCCCAGGGGCTGGGACCCCCACCCTGCTTGTCGGGACCACCCCAGGGGCTGGGACCCCCCACCCTGCTTGTCGGGACCACCCCAGGGGCTGGGACCCCCCACCCTGCTTGTCGGGACCACCCCAGGGGCTGGGACCCCCACCCTGCTTGTCGGGACCACCCCAGGGGCTGGGACCCCCACCCTGCTTGTCGGGACCACCCCAGGGGCTGGGACCCCCCACCCTGCTTGTCGGGACCACCCCAGGGGCTGGGACCCCCCACCCTGCTTGTCGGGACCACCCCAGGGGCTGGGACCCCACCCTGCTTGTCGGGACCACCCCAGGGGCTGGGACCCCCCACCCTGCTTGTCGAGACCACCCCAGGGGCTGGGACCCCCACCCTGCTTGTCGGGACCACCCCAGGGAGTGGGACCCCCCACCCTCACCCCACACCCCTCTCCCTACCTCATTCCCCCCCCCCCCAAACCTTGCATCCCCCCACCCCAGGGCTGATCCTGCTTGCTGGGACCACCCCAGGGGGTGAGGACCCCCCCCCACCCCACCCTCACCCCACGTCCCTCTCCCTCCTCCAGGCACCAGGAACAACTCTCTGGAGGGGCCCGTGGAGACGATGGACGAACACACTTTTGGGGTGAGGGGACACCCCGTGGTTTGGGATTGAGGGGACCAGGCCACCCACGGGAAGGTGGGACAAATCCTTAGGGACAAGCCAAACCTCAACCAAGCCAGATTGGGGACACCACAACGGGCAGCAGCCCGGTGTCCCCTGAGGCATCTCCAGGGATTTGTGGGGGTGTCAGCCCCCCCCCTGAGGGTTGGGAGAAGGGACCTGGTGGGACTCCAGGCCGAGTCCTGTCCCTGTTGTCACCAGATCTCGGTGGCCGTGGCGCTGGCCGTGTCCGCCAGCCTCTTCCTCTCCATGATGCTCCTCGTGCTCAACAAGTGTGGGCACCACTCCAAGTTTGGCATCAACCGTGAGTGTGTGTCCCCCCCCCCCCCTGCCATGGGGGGCTCCAGCCAGGGACACCCCCGTTCCTGCATGGGGACACCTCCATTCCTGCATGGGGACACGTCACTTCCTGGACAGGGACACCCCGGTTCCTGCATCTCTGGGGCAGTTGGGGGTTGTGCTGGGTACCTGGGATGGGACTTGGGTGTGGGTGGTGGTCCCTGTAGGGATGAGACCGTGGAGGGGGGCTCTGGGTGGTCACCATGGGTGGTGATGGTGGATGGGGACCATGGGTGGTCACCATGGGTGGTCACCATGGATGGGGACTATGGGTGGGGACCATGGGTGGTCACCATGGATGGTGATGGTGGATGGGGACTATGGGTGGGGACCATGGGTGGTCACCGTGGATGGTGATGGTGAGTGGGGACCATGGGTGGTCACCATGGATGGTGATGGTGGATGGGGACTATGGATGGTGACAGTGGATGGGGACCATGGGTGGTCACCATGGATGGTGATGGTGGATGGGGACTATGGATGGTGACAGTGGATGGGGACTATGGATGGTGACAGTGAATGGGAACCATGGGTGGTCACCATGGATGGTGACGGTGGATGGGGACTATGGGTGGGGACCATGGGTGATCACCATGGATGGTGATGGTGGATGGGGACTATGGGTGGGGACCATGGGTGGTCACCATGGATGGTGATGGTGGATGGGGACTATGGATGGTGACAGTGGATGGGGACCATGGAGAGGGACTGTGGGTGGGGACAAAGGATGGGAATGGTGGATGGGGACGGTGGAGGGGGATCATGGATGGAGACTGTGGAGGGGGGTCACAGATGGGGACAATGGATGGGGACGGTAGAGGGGGGTCACAGATGGGGACAGTGGAGGGGGACAGTGGAGGGGGGTCACAGATGGGGACAATGGAGGGGGACAGTGGAGGGGGGTCACAGATGGGGACACTGGATGGGGATGGTGGTTTGGGACCATGGATGGGGACCATGGAGGGGGGTCATGCACGGAGACAATGGATGGGGACCATAGAGGGGGACCGTGGGTGGGGACCACATGTGGGGACGGTGTCTGGGGACCACGGGGGGTGCCCCCTCCTCTCTCCCCCCCCCCCCCCACCCCACCCCCCCAGGCGGCTCGGGCAGCAGCTGCTAATTCACTCCTGGAATGGATTCAGCTTCTAAATGGGTTTGATGGGCCCGTGGCCCCCGGGGGCCCGGGGCGATGCTCGGCAGCGCCTGGCACTGCCTGCACTGACTGGGGCCGGGGGGGGGGACACTATGGACACCCCCCCCCTTGATGGCTTTGGCCTTGTCCTCCCCAGGCTCTGCTGTGCTGGCCCAAGAGGACGACTTGGCCATGTCCCTGCACTTCATGAACCTGGGGAGCAGCCCCCCCCCCTCGGTGGAGAGCAAACTGGAGGGGCTGAAGAGCAACTTCATCGAGAACCCCCAGTATTTCTGTGACACCTGTAAGAACTTTGGGGGGGGGGGACACACGATGTCTGAGGTCCCCAAGCGTCCTCCCATGTCACCCCTGATTCGGGGTGGTGGGGGGCACTGAGTTGGGGGGTGTGTGTGTGTGTGTGTCCCCCCCCCCAAAGGTGTGCACCACGTGCAGCGAAAGGACATCGTGCTGAAGTCGGAGTTGGGAGAAGGTGCCTTCGGGAAGGTGTTTTTGGCCGAGTGCTCCAACCTCCTGCCGGAGCAGGAGAAGATGTTGGTGGCCGTGAAGGTGAGGGAGAAGAGGAGGAAGGGTGGGGGTGGGGGAATGATGGCATGGGTGGGGGCTGATGCCATCTGCGTGGCCCCAGGCGCTGAAGGAGGGGACGGAGAGCGCCAGGTTGGATTTCCAGCGGGAGGCGGAGCTGCTGACCGTGCTGCAGCACCAGCACATCGTCAAGTTCTACGGGGTCTGCACCGAGGGCGAGCCCCTCCTCATGGTCTTCGAGTACATGAAGCACGGGGACCTCAACCGCTTCCTCAGGTGGGCTATGAGGGCCAAAAAAATAGGCCCATCCCGTCCCCACCTTCAGCTCCCCCTTGGTTTTGCTCTGGTGGGACCGCCCTGTAGGGTTGGGTCCGGCTCTGGGGTCCCCAACACAAGGAGGACATGGAGCTCCTGGAGAGAGGCCAGAGGAGGCCACGGAGATGATGGGAGGGCTGGAGCAGCTCTGCTCTGGAGACAGGCTGGGAGAGTTGGGGTGTTGAGCCTGGAGAAGAGAAGGCTCCAGGGAGACCTTAGAGCACCTTCCAGTGCTTGAAGGGGCTCCAGGAATCATGGAATCGTTTCAATTGGCAAAGACCTTTAAGATCATCCAGTCCCACCACGAACCCAACTCTACTGGTGCTAAATCATGTCCCTCAGCACCATCTCCAAGGCTTTGAAACCCCTCCAGGGATGGGGATTCAACCACCTCCCCGGGCAGCCTGTGCCAGGGTTTAATTACCCTTTGAGTGAAGAAGTTTCTCCTAAGATCCAACCTCCAGGAAAGAACAGGCTGGGAGAGTTGGGGGTGTTCAACCTGGAGAGGAGAAGGTTCCAGGGAGACCTTAGAGCACCTTCCAGTGCCTGAAGGGGCTCCAGGAAAGCTGGGGAGGGACTTTGGCCAAGGGCAGGGAGGGATGGGATGAGGGGGATGGATTGAAACTGAAAGAGGGGAGATGGAGGTTGGAGATGAGGAGGAAATTGTTGAGTGTGAGGGTGGTGAGACCCTGGGCCGGGTTGTCCATGGATGTTGTGGAAGCCCCAACCCTGGAAGTGTCCAAGGGCAGGTTGGCTGGGGCTTGGAGCCACCCTGGGGGGGGAAGGTGGGACTGGATGATGATCTAGAAGCTCCTTCCCAACCCATTCCCTGAGTCTCTGCCGCTCCAGCCGCCTGCCCCCCCCCCCCTTTTCCTCCCCCCCCGCTAATGCAGCCGCCCTGCAATATTGATTAGATTATGTGTCTGGGAGCGGGGGGCGGGGGGGGGGGGCAGCAGCGGCGCGGGCAGAGCCTCCCCCATGGCCCCCCCCCAGGTATTGCTGCAGATGGGGGCGGTGCCGGGGGGCAGCGCTGGCCCGGCCGCCTCCTCCTGATGGGATTTGGCGTTAATGGTTCTGCCCAGCACGGCCCCCCCGGGCCCCCCCATCCCCCTAAACCCCCCCCTATCCCCCCCCCCCCCCCCCCCCCCGCCGAGGCTGTCAGCACCGCTCGGCGTCAGGGGAGCAGGGCTGGGGGGGCTGGGGGGGCACGGGCTGAGGCTTCCACACATTGACACGCTTCTTACGTGCCCTGACATGCTTCTTCCATGCCCTGACATGCTTATGTGCCCTGACATGCTTCTTACGTGCCCTGACATGCTTCTTATGTGCCCTGACATGCTTCTTCCATGCCCTGACATGCTTATGTGCCCTGACATGCTTCTTCCGTGCCCTGACATGCTTCTTACATGCCCTGACATGCTTCTTCCATGCCCTGACATGCTTCTTCTGTGCCCTGACATGCTTCTTCCGTGCCCTGACACGCTTCTTACGTGCCCTGACATGCTTCTTCCATGCCCTGACATGCTTCTTATGTGCCCTGACATGCTTCTTACATGCCCTGACATGCTTCTTACGTGCCCTGACATGCTTCTACATGCCCTGACATGCTTCTTATGTGCCCTAACATGCTTCTTCCATGCCCTGACATGCTTCTTATGTGCCCTGACATGCTTCTTCCATGCCCTGACATGCTTCTTATGTGCCCTGACATGCTTCTTACGTGCCCTGACATGCTTCTTACATGCCCTGACATGCTTCTTATGTGCCCTTACATGCTTCTTCCATGCCCTGACATGCTTCTTCCATGCCCTGACATGCTTATGTGCCCTGACATGCTTCTTACGTGCCCTGACATGCTTCTTATGTGCCCTGACATGCCCTGACATGCTTCTTACATGCCCTGACATGCTTCTTCCATGCCCTGACATGCTTCTTTCGTGCCCTGACATGCTTCTTACGTGCCCTGACATGCTTCTTCCATGCCCTGACATGCTTCTTACATGCCCTGACATGCTTCTTATGTGCCCTGACATGCTTCTTCCATGCCCTGAGATGCTTATGTGCCCTGACATGCTTCTTCCATGCCCTGACATGCTTATGTGCCCTGACATGCTTCTTATGTCCCCTGACATGCTTCTTCCCTGCCCTGACATGCTTCTTATGTGCCCTGACATGCTTCTTACATGCCCTGACACGCTTCCACAAACACCAACGTGGTTCTACACACACCAACACACTGCTTCTACATGCCCTGACATGCTTCTACATGCCCTGACACGCTTCCACACACCAACATGGTTCTGCACACACCAACACGCTGCTGCTACACGCCCTGACATGCATCTACACACCCTGACATCCTTCTACACACACCAACACGCTGCTGCTACACCCCCTGACACGCTTCCTTATGCCCTAATGTGCTTCTACACGCCCTGACATGCTTCCACATGCCTTGACATGCTTCTACACACATCAACATGCCACTGCTACACACCCTGACATACTTCCACATGCCCTGACACGCTTCCACACACACCCACATGGTTCTACACACACCAACATGCTGCTTCCACATGCCCTGACACGCTTCTACACACCCTGACACACTTCCACATGCCCTAACATGTACCTGCCTCCATGCTGGGGCCCACACGTGTGCCCCCCCATGTGTAGACAGCCCCCCCCCCCCCCACCTTCCTCTGCACATCTGGGCACCTTTTCCATGTGCATGAACACGCATGTGCACACCCTGCCCTGACATCCGTGCACACGTGTGCCCTTCCACTGCGTGCATGCATACATGTGCACAACCTTCCCTGACACGTATGAACACGTGTGTGCCCTTCCTTGGCATCTGTGCACACACGTGCACACCTTTCCCTGGAGTATGTGCACACGTGTGCATGCCTTTCCGTTGTATGTGCACACACGTACACGTCCTTCCTTGGCATGTATACACACGTGTGCACACATGTGCACAACCATCCCCTGACACGTGTGCACACACATGCCCCCTTTTTCCCTTGTGTGTGTGCACACGTGTGCACCCCTTTCCCTGACACGTGTGCACATGTACGTGTCTTTCCTTCATGCACATACACACATGTGCACACCTATCCTTGGCGTGTGTGCACACGTGTGCACAACCTCCCTGACATGTGTGCTCACATGTGCACACCTATCCTTGGCATGTGTGCACACACATGTGCACAACCTCCCTGACACGTGTGCTCACACATGCACACCTTCCTCCTGTACATGTGCACACGTGTGCATGCCTTTCCTTGGTGTGTGTGCACACATGTGCATGCCTTTCCTTGGCATGTGTGCACACATGTGCACACCTATCCTTGGCATGTGTGCACATACATGTGCACAACCTCCCTGACACGTGTGCTCACATGTGCACACCTTTCTCCTGTGCATGTGCACACCTTTCCTTGACGTGTGTGCACACATGTTCACACCTTCCTCCTGTGCATGTGCACACGTGTGCACACCTTTCCTTGGTGTGTGTGCACACATGTGCACACCTATCCTTGGCATGTGTGCACACACATGTGCACAACCTCCCTGACATGTGTGCACACATGTGCACACCTTTCCTTGGCGTGTGTGCACACGTGTGCACAACCTCCCTGACACGTGTGCTCACACGTGCACACCTTTCTCCTGTGCATGTGCACACGTGTGCACACCTTTCCTTGGCATGTGTGCACACACGTGTGCACAACCTCCCTGACACGTGTGCTCACATGTGCACACCTTTCTCCTGTGCATGTGTACACCTTTCCTTGGCGTGTGTGCACACACATGTGCACAACCTCCCTGACACGTGTGCTCACACATGCACACCTTCCTCCTGTACATGTGCACACGTGTACACGCCTTTCCTTGGTGTGTGTGCACACATGTGCATGCCTTTCCTTGGCATGTGTGCACAACCTCCCTGACACGTGTACTCACACGTGCACACCTTTCTCCTGTGCATGTGCACACCTATCCTTGGCGTGTGTGCACACACATGTGCACAACCTCCCTGACACGTGTGCTCACACATGCACACCTTTCTCCTGTGCATGTGCACACATGTGCATGCCTTTCCTTGGCATGTGTGCACACATGTGCACGCCTTTCCTTGGCATGTGTGCACACACATGTGCACAACCTCCCTGACACGTGTGCTCACACATGCACACCTTTCTCCTTTGCATGTGCACACATGTGCATGCCTTTCTTTGCCATGTGTGCACACATGTGCACGCCTTTCCTTGGCATGTGTGCACACATGTGCATGCCTTTCCTTGGCGTGTGTGCACACATGTGCACGCCTTTCTTTGCCATGTGTGCACACGTGTGCACACCTTTCCTTGGCGTGTGCACACACATGTGCACACCCCTCCCTGACACGTGTGCACACACGTCCCACACCCTGTCCCTTACCCATATGTGTGTCCCACCCCCCCCCCGCTGTCCCTTCTGTCCCCAGGTCGCACGGCCCGGACGCGGCGCTGCTGGCGCGGGGGGGGGGACAGCCCCTGGCCCTGGGTCACATGCTGCGCATCGCGGCTCAGGTGGCCTCGGGCATGGCCCACCTGGCTTCGCTCCACTTCGTGCACCGCGACCTGGCCACCCGCAACTGCCTGGTGGGACACGACCTGCTGGTGAAGATCGGGGACTTCGGCATGTCCCGGGACATCTACAGCACCGACTACTACCGGGTGAGCCACCTGGTGGCCTGTCCCCTCTGTCCCCTCCGTCCCCTCTGTCCCTTCCATCCCCTCCATCCCTCTGTCCCCACCATCTCCTCTGTTCCCTTTGTTCCCTCCATCCCCTCTGTCCCCTTTGTCACCTCAGTTCCTCCATCTTCTCCATCCCCTCTGTCCCCTCCATCCCCTTTGTCCCCTCTGTCCTCTTCATCTCTTCTGTCCCTTCCATCTCCTCTATCCCCTTTGTCCCCTCTATCTCCTCCATCCCCTCTGTCCCCTCCATCCCCTTTGTCCTCTCTGTCCTCTTCATCTCTTCTGTCCCCTCCATCTCCTCTGTTCCCTTTGTTCCCTCCATCTCCTCCATCCCCTCTGTCCCCTTTGTCACCTCAGTTCCTCCATCTTCTCCATCCCCTCTGTCCCCTCCATCCTCTTTGTCCCCTCTGTCCTCTTCATCTCTTCTGTCCCTTCCATCTCCTCTATCCCCCTTGTCCCCTCTATCTCCTCCATCTCCTCTGTCCCCTCCATCCCCTTTGTCCCCTCTGTCCTCTTCATCTCTTCTGTCCCTTCCATCTCCTCTATCTCCTCCATCCCCTCTGTCCCCTCCATCTCCTCTATCTCCTCCATCTCCTCTATCTCCTCCATCTCCTCTGTCCCCTCCATCCCCTTTGTCCTCTCTGTCCTCTTCATTTTCTCTGTCCCCTCCCTCTCCTCTGTTCCCTTTGTTCCCTCCATCCCCTCCATCCCCTCTGTCCCCTTTGTCACCTCAGTTCCTCCATCTTCTCCATCCCCTCTGTCCCCTCCATCCTCTTTGTCCCCTCTGTCCTCTTCATCTCTTCTGTCCCTTCCATCTCCTCTATCCCCTTTGTCCCCTCTATCTCCTCCATCCCCTCTGTCCCCTCCATCTCCTCTATCTCCTCCATCTCCTCTATCTCCTCCATCTCCTCTGTCCCCTCCATCCCCTTTGTCCTCTCTGTCCTCTTCATCTCTTCTGTCCCCTCCATCTCCTCTGTTCCCTTTGTTCCCTCCATCCCCTCCATCCCCTCTGTCCCCTTTGTCACCTCAGTTCTCTCCATCTTCTCCATCCCCTCCTTCTTCTCCATCCCCTTTGTCCCCTCTCTCCTGTCATCTCTTCTGTCCCCTCCTTCTCCTCCATCCCCTTTGTCCCCTCTGTCCCCTCTATCTCCTCCATCCCCTCAGTCCCCTTCATCCCCTCTCTCTCCTCTGTCCCCTCAGTCCCCCTTGTCCCCTCCATCCCCTCCCATGTGCCACTCTCCATTCTCCCTCTCGGCTGCTGCTCATCAACCCATTTCCATCCATGGTTCATCATGGAATGGTTTAGGTTGGAAGGGACCTTTAAAAGTCACCGTGTGTGTGTCCCCCACCATGACCAGGGACACCTTCTGCTGGGCCAGGTTGCTCAGAGCCCCATCCGTAGAGTCATAGAAGGGTTTGGAACCTTCAAAGATGATCTAGACCCCCCCATTTTACCATGACCAGGGACATCCTCCACTAGGTCAGGTTGCTCAGAGCCCCATCCACAGCATCACAGAAGGGTTTGGGACCTTCAAAGGACCTTCAAAGATCATCTAGACCCCCTCCTTTGCCATGACCAGGGACATCCTCCCCTAGACCAGGTTGCCCCATCCAACTTGACTCAGAATATCTCCAGGGGATGGGGCCACCACCCACCTCTACCAGCATCTCACCACCCTCAGCGTCAAGATCCTCTCCCTCATCTCCACTCTGAGGGGGGGGGGGGGGGGGGGGGGGGCAGAACAAGCAGGGTTGGGTTTGGGGGGGGGTTCCCACCCCCCTGACGGCCCCACAACGGGCAGGTAGGGGGCAGGACCATGCTGCCCATCCGCTGGATGCCCCCGGAGAGCATCCTCTACCGTAAGTTCACCACGGAGAGCGACATCTGGAGCTTCGGGGTGGTGCTCTGGGAGATCTTCACCTACGGGAAACAGCCCTGGTACCAACTCTCCAACACCGAGGTGAGTTTGGGGGGGGGGGGGGGTACCCAATTTTGGGGCGGGAGGGGATGGGGGAGTGTCTCCATCTCCATCCCTGCTTCCCACAGGCCATCGAGTGCATCACGCAGGGCCGGGAGCTGGAACGTCCCCGCACGTGTCCCTCTGAGGTCTACTCCATCATGCAGAGCTGCTGGCAACGGGACCCCCACCAGCGCCGGCCCATCCAGGAGATCCACGACCACCTCCAGGCTCTCCTCAAGAACCCCCCCGTCTACCTGGACATCCTGGGATGACCCCTCCCCACCACCACCACCCACCCTCCTCACCCCGCTGCCTTCCCCGCTCCGTCTCAGCGGTGGGTCTGGCCTCTCTCCCCAGCACCCAGTGGAGCCCCCCCCCAGGACTGATGCCCTGATGTGGGGAGGGGGCTGAAGGTTTATTTATAGCGACAAAAAACCAGCCCCCCCACCCCGACCCGTGGGTGGGGGGGGGGGGAACCCCCCGAGGCTGTGTCACCCAGGGTTGTGGCCTTGTCCCCCCGGGATTTTGGCCCCCTTGGCATTCCAGGGGTTGGCTCCAGGGAGAGGGGGGGGGGACACAGGACCGAGACCCCCCCCCAACCCCGCACTGGGTCTGTGCCAATGTGGGAGTCTGGGGGAGGGGGGGGGTGGGCTCCCGGGGGATTTGGGGACCCCACCCCTCCCCATGGCTTGGCTGCTGCCCTGTCCCCCCTGTCCCCGCCGGTGGGGACGTCACCGCTCGGCCAGCGAGAATAAAAGTGTCCAGTTGTGCCTGGTTGGAGACACCTGCACCAGGGGGGTGGGATGGGATGGGATGGGATGGGATGGGATGGGATGGGATGGGATGGGATGGGATGGGATGGGATGGGAAAGGGGGGATTCTGAAGGAGGAGCCTCCCAGGAAGAGGGGCAGGAGGGGATGTGCTGCTCCAGGGATCCTGGGAGGTGGGAAAGAGGTGTGCCTGGGATGTCAGGGATCCCGGGGTGCCAGGATGATGTGTGCCCGGGATCCTGGGATGATGGTGCAAGGGTTTCCGGGATGCAGGGATGGATACAGGGATCCTGGGATGCAGGGATGGATGCAGGGAGGGAGGACATGTACCCGGGATCCAAGGATGCAGGGATGGATGATGTGTACATGGGATACAGAGATGGATGCAGGGATGAATAACATGTGCCCAGGATCCAGGGATGCAGGGATGGATATAGGGATGGATACAGGGATGGATGCAGGGATGGATGCAGGGATGGATGCTGGGATGGATGCAGGGATGGATTCAGGGATGGATGCAGGGATGGATGCAGGGATGGATTCAGGGATGGATGCAGGGATGGATACTGGGATGGATGCAGGGATGGATGCAGGGATGGATTCAGGGATGGATGCAGGGATGGATACTGGGATGGATGCAGGGATGGATTCAGGGATGGATTCAGGGATGGATGCAGGGATGGATACTGGGATGGATGCAGGGATGGATTCAGGGATGGATTCAGGGATGGATGCAGGGATGGATTCTGGGATGGATGCAGGGATGGATTCAGGGATGGATGCAGGGATGGATGCAGGGATGGATGCAGGGATGGATGCAGGGATGGATTCAGGGATGGATGCAGGGATGGATGCAGGGATGGATTCAGGGATGGATACTGGGATGGATGCAGGGATGGATTTAGGGATGGATGCAGGGATGGATGCAGGGATGGATACTGGGATGGATGCAGGGATGGATTTAGGGATGGATTCAGGGATGGATGCAGGGATGGATGCAGGATGGATGCAGGGATGGATTCAGGGATGGATTCAGGGATGGATGCAGGGATGGATGCAGGGATGGATGCAGGGATGGATTCAGGGATGGATGCAGGGATGGATGCAGGGATGGATGCAGGATGGATGCAGGGATGGATTCAGGGATGGATTCAGGGATGGATGCAGGGATGGATGCAGGGATGGATGCAGGGATGGATGCAGGGATGGATGCAGGGATGGATGCAGGGATGGATGCAGGGATGGATGCAGGGATGGATGCAGGGATGGATGCAGGGATGGATGCAGGGATGGATACTGGGATGGATGCAGGGATGGATGCAGGGATGGATTCAGGGATGGATGCAGGGATGGATGCAGGGATGGATTCAGGGATGGATGCAGGGATGGATGCAGGGATGGATTCAGGGATGGATGCAGGGATGGATTCAGGGATGGATGCAGGGATGGATACTGGGATGGATGCAGGGATGGATGCAGGGCTCCCTGGATGCAGGGATGGATGCAGGGATGGATACAGGGATGGATTCAGGGTTCTCGGGATACAGGGATGGATGCAGGGATGGATGCAGGGATGGATATAGGGATGGATTCAGGGATGGATGCAGGGATGGATTCAGGGATGGATGCAGGGATGGATGCAGGGATGGATGCAGGGATGGATGCAGGGCTCCCGGGATGCAGGGATGGATTCAGGGATGGATGCAGGGATGGATACAGGGATGGATGCAGGGATGGATGCAGGGATGGATGCAGGGATGGATGCAGGGCTCCCGGGATGGATGCAGGGATGCAGGGATGGATGCAGGGATGGATGCAGGGATGGATTCAGGGATGGATGCAGGGTTCCCGGGATGCAGGGATGGATGCAGGGATGGATGCAGGGATGGATGCAGGGATGGATGCAGGGCTCCCGGGATGCAGGGATGGATTCAGGGATGGATGCAGGGTTCCCGGGATGCAGGGATGGATGCAGGGATGGATGCAGGGCTCCCGGGATGCAGGGATGGATTCAGGGATGGATGCAGGGTTCCCGGGATGCAGGGATGGATGCAGGGATGGATGCAGGGATGGATTCAGGGATGGATGCAGGGATGGATGCAGGGATGGATGCAGGGATGGATGCAGGGCTCCCGGGATGCAGGGATGGATGCAGGGATGGATGCAGGGATGCATTCAGGGATGGATTCAGGGATGGATGCAGGGATGGATGCAGGGCTCCCGGGATGCAGGGATGGATGACAGGTCCCCAGGATCCAGGCCCGATGTCCCCAGCCCCAAATGGGGAATTTCTGCCGGTGCCGCAGGGATCCCCTCGAGCATCCCCAGGGACACTCCCGCCATTCCCTGCCCCGGACGCCTGGGTCCCCTCCCCAAGGGGTCCGGGAGGGGTAGGGGGGGATGTGACCCCCCCCTCCCTTCCCCACGCCCCCTCCTCAGAGCGGGGGGGGGGGTTATCGCGTGCCCCGGGGCGTCCAATCCATTCCCCCCCCCCCCTCCCCGTCCGGGTAATGGCCGAGCCCTGGATCTGCCCGTAATGGAGCTGATTGATCCCATCTGGTTAATTAGGCAGCGCGAGCAGGGCCCTGCCCGCTCCTTTGTTACCCACTGCGACCCCAGATAAGCCGGGAAGGGGAAACTGAGGCACGGGGGGGGAGGGGGGCGAGGGGCCGGGGCTGGAGAAACTCGGAGCCATCTCCAGCCCCCCCCCAGATCCCTCAGTGGGATCTAACCCCCCCCCCCAATCCCACAGTGGGGCTGGATTCTGCTCCCAGCCCCCCCAGATCTCACAGTGGGGCTGGATCCAGCCCCCAGCCCCCCCAAATCCCACAGTGGGGCTGGATTCCGCTCCCAGCCCCCCCAAATCCCACAGTGGGGCTCTATCCAGGCCCCAGCCCCCCCAAATCCCACAGTGGGGCTGGATCCAGCCCCCAGCCCCCCCAAATCCCACAGTGGGGCTCTATCCAGCCCCCAGCCCCCCCAAATCCCACAGTGGGGCTCTATCCAGGCCCCAGCCCCCCCAAATCCCACAGTGGGGCTGGATCCAGCCCCCAGCCCCCCCCAGATCCCACAGTGGGGCTGGATCCAGCCCCCAGCCCCCCCAAATCCCACCGTGGGGCTGGATCCAGCCCCCAGTCCCCCCAAATCCCACAGTGGGGCTGGATCCAGCCCCCAGCCCCCCCAGATCCCACAGTGGGGCTGGATCCAGCCCCCAGCCCCCCCCAAATCCCACCGTGGGGCTGGATCCAGCCCCCAGCCCCCCCAAATCCCACAGTGGGGCTCTATCCAGCCCCCAGCCCCCCCAAATCCCACCGTGGAGCTCTATCCAGCCCCCCTCCGCCCCCCCGATCCCAGAGTGGGAATGGATCCAGCCCCTAAACCCGGTGCTCCGGACCCTCCAGGGTGGCATGTGAGCAGGATTTATCCCCCGCACCCTCCCCCTCCTCTTCCTTGGGGTCTCTAATCTCTGCCCGTGCTGATTTATGACCTTTTATTTTATTTTTTTTTTTCCCCCTCTTATTTAATTTGAGGAAGGAACAAGATTAGAGCCTTGAGCTTTTCCAGCCCCGCGCCGCAGGTTGCCGCAGAACAACGCCCCAGAAGGACCCCCCCCCCCCCCCGCCGAGCCCTGGACCCCCCCAATTAGCCTGGATTCCCCCCCCCCAATTCGGGTGGGCTCCTCGGTTTCCCCTAAAGGCGATGCCCGTGCCTCAGTTTCCCCTTGAGGGGGGGTCAGGGGAGGGTTAATCGCCTCCCCCCCCCCCCCACCCCTCTCCCTGAAGGGTTCAGCTTGGATTGATTTTATTGCCCCCCCCCCCCCCCCAGCCCCCCTTTCTCAGGTTCATCCATTTCCCCCGCTCCGGGGGGAGCGGTAATGGACTCTGGCAATGAGGTAATTAACGGTTACCCCCCCACCCCGTCTCGTCCCCCCCCCTCCGCCCCCACCCCCGTGGCACCGCGGCTTGGCCCCGTTAAAGAGGGTTAAATGAGGAGGGGGGGGTCCCCACGCCCCTCATTCTGCCTCTGGTAGCCAGCGGCCAAGAGTTGGTGGTCCATGGCCACATTTTGGGGCGGGGGTCTCACCCTCCTCTCCCCCCCCCCCCCGATGCGGCCGGTGTGGACACCAGTGCGGCTGGGTCTGCTCCTTGGGGGGGTCCCCCCCAGCAGCCCCTGAGAGGACCCCCAAGTGCCCCCCTTTGTTTGGGGGTGGTCGGTTTGGGGGGGATATTGGAATGGGAGATGCAGCTGCGACCCAACCCTGGGGGTCTCGGGTTGGGGGGAGAGGGGCTGAGCACTGGTAAGACCCCACACAGCCCCTGCCCCCCCCTAAGTGCGCTTGGGGGTCCCCAGTCCCTCCAGCACTGGGGGTCTTGGGGGGGGGGGCCGAACACTGGTCAGACCCCACCCAGCCCCTAAGGCACTTGGGGGTCCCCGTCCCCTCCGATCCCAGGGGTTTTTTTTTTGGGGGGGGGCTGAGTGCTGGCTGGACCCCACACAGTCCCCCCTCCCCCTAAGTGCACTTGGGGGTCCCCAGTCCCTCCAGCACTGGGGGTCTTGGGGGGGGGCTGAACACTGGTCAGACCCCACCCAGCCCCTAAGGCACTTGGGGGTCCCCGTCCCCTCCGATCCCAGGGTTTTTTTTTGGGGGGGGGGCTGAGTGCTGGCTGGACCCCACACAGTCCCCCCTCCCCCTAAGTGCACTTGGGGGTCCCCAGTCCCTCCAGCACTGGGGGTCTTGGGGGGGGGGCCGAACACTGGTCAGACCCCACCCAGCCCCTAAGGCACTTGGGGGTCCCCGTCCCCTCCGATCCCAGGGTTTTTTTTTTGGGGGGGGGGCTGAGTGCTGGCTGGACCCCACACAGTCCCCCCTCCCCCTAAGTGCACTTGGGGGTCCCCAGTCCCTCCAGCACTGGGGGTCTTGGGGGGGGGGGGGCTGAACACTGGTCAGACCCCACCCAGCCCCTAAGGCACTTGGGGGTCCCCGTCCCCTCCGATCCCAGGGTTTTTTTTTTGGGGGGGGCTGAGTGCTGGCTGGACCCCACACAGTCCCCCCTCCCCCTAAGTGCACTTGGGGGTCCCCAGTCCCTCCAGCACTGGGGGTCTTGGGGGGGGGCCGAACACTGGTCAGACCCCACCCAGCCCCTAAGGCACTTGGGGGTCCCCGTCCCCTCCGATCCCAGGGGTTTTTTTTTGGGGGGGGGCTGAGTGCTGGCTGGACCCCACACAGTCCCCCCTTCCCCTAAGTGCACTTGGGGGTCCCCAGTCCCTCCAGCACTGGGGGTCTTGGGGGGGGGCCGAACACTGGTCAGACCCCACCCAGCCCCTAAGGCACTTGGGGGTCCCCGTCCCCTCCGATCCCAGGGGTTTTTTTTTTTGGGGGGGCTGAGTGCTGGCTGGACCCCACACAGTCCCCCCTCCCCCTAAGTGCACTTGGGGGTCCCCAGTCCCTCCAGCACTGGGGGTCTTGGGGGGGGGCCGAACACTGGTCAGACCCCACCCAGCCCCTAAGGCACTTGGGGGTCCCCGTCCCCTCCGATCCCAGGGGTTTTTTTTTGGGGGGGGGCTGAGTGCTGGCTGGACCCCACACAGTCCCCCCTCCCCCTAAGTGCACTTGGGGGTCCCCAGTCCCTCCAGCACTGGGGGTCTTTGGGGGGGGGCCGAACACTGGTCAGACCCCACCCAGCCCCTAAGGCACTTGGGGGTCCCCGTCCCCTCCGATCCCAGGGTTTTTTTTTTTGGGGGGGGCTGAGTGCTGGCTGGACCCCACACAGTCCCCCCTCCCCCTAAGTGCACTTGGGGGTCCCCAGCCCCGGGGATTTCGGGGGGGGGGGGGGGGCTGCAAAGACCCCTCGGCACTGGGGCGCAGCTGAAGTGCCACCGAAGTGTCCCCAGGCAATAATTCCAACCCCCCCCCCGCCCTGGGGACCGTTCATTTAAAAGCATCAGAGGGCAGGAAAGGGGGGGGGGGGGTCACTTCCCCACAGGGTCCCCAGCTCCGGATGTCCCCACTTTGTCCCGACCCCATGTCCCCAAGCTGGAACACCCCCCCCCCCCCCGCCCCCCGTCCCCAGCCCTGCTCCGGGAAGCGCCGTTTTGGAGTGGGGGGGGGGGGCGCAGCGGACCCCCGGCTGTGGGTGGGCTTGATCCGAATGGAGCCCCCGGGGTGGGGGGGGGTGGGGGGCAAGGAGGGGGGCAATTGGGCCACCCTGGGACGTGAAAATCATTATGAGTGATTAGAGCTATTAGTGTAACGAGGAGAGGCAATTAACGGCGCCTCGGCTAATGTAGGAGGGGAGAGGGGAGGGGCACGGGGGGCGCACCGGGGGGGCTGGGCGGCCTGACCGGGGGTCCCGGGATGGAGGAGACACGTGGCTGGGGATTCCGGGATGTGGGGGTGATGGGTGGGTGGGGGTCGCGGGATGTGGGGGTGATGGGTGGGTGGGGGTCCCGGGATGTGGGGGTGATGGGTGGGTGGGGGTCTTGGGATAGGGGGGATGATGGGTGGGTGGGGGTCCCGGGATGTTGGGGGGAGGGATGGGTGGGGGTCCCGGGATGTGGGGGGGAGGGATGGGTGGGGGTCCCGGGATATGGGGGTGATGGGTGGCCCAGGGATCCCGGGATGTGGGGGCGACGGGTGGGTGGGGGTCTCGGGATAGGGGGGTGATGGATGGGTGGGGATCCCGGGATATGGGGGTGATGGGCAGGTGGGGGTCCTGGGATATGGGGGTGACGGGTGGGTGGGGGTCTCGGGATAGGGGGGATGATGGATGGGTGGGGGTCTCTGGATATGGGGGTGACGGGTGGGTGGGGATCCCGGGATGTGGGGGGGAGGGATGGGTGGGGGTCCCGGGATATGGGGGTGACGGGTGGGTGGGGGTCCCGGGATGTCGGGGGGGAGGGATGGGTGGGGGTCTCGGGATATGGGGGTGACGGGTGGGTGGGGGTCCCGGGATGTGGGGGGGAGGGATGGGTGGGGGTCCCGGGATATGGGGGTGACGGGTGGGTGGGGGTCCCGGGATGTCGGGGGGAGGGATGGGTGGGGGTCCCGGGATATGGGGGTGATGGGTGGCCCAGGGATCCCGGGATGTGGGGGCGACGGGTGGGTGGGGGTCTCGGGATAAGGGGGATGATGGATGGGTGGGGGTCCCTGGATATGGGGGTGATGGGTGGGTGGGGGTCCCGGGATGTGGAGGTGATGGGTGGGTGGGGGTCCCGGGATAGGGGGGATGATGGATGGGTGGGGGTCTCTGGATATGGGGGTGACGGGTGGGTGGGGATCCCGGGATGTCGGGGGGAGGGATGGGTGGGGGTCCCGGGATATGGGGGTGACGGGTGGGTGGGGATCCCGGGATGTGGGGGGTGACGGGTGGGTGGGGGTCCCGGGATATGGGGGTGATGGGTGGGTGGGGGTCCCTGGATATGGGGGTGACGGGTGGGTGGGGATCCCGGGATGTGAGGGTGGTGGATGGCCGGGAATCCTGGAATGTAGGGATGGGATGTGTCTGGGATGCAGGGAGGATCCATTCCCGGGATCCTGGGATGCAGGGACCACGTGTGACCGGGATGTCAGGATGATGCTCCTGGAATACCGGGATCCTGGGACATCACGTGCCCAGGATGCCAGGACAACGTGCCCGGGATCCTGGAATAATATCCCCGGGATCCTGGGATGATGTTCCCGGGATCCTGGAATAATATCCCCGGGATCCTGGGATGACGTTCCCGGGATCCTGGAATAACATCCCCGGGATCCTGGGATGATGTTCCCGGGATCCTGGAATAACATCCCCGGGATCCTGGGATGATGTTCCCGGGATCCTGGAATAACATCCCCGGGATCCTGGGATGATGTTCCCGGGATCCTGGAATAATATCCCCGGGATCCTGGGATGATGTTCCCGGGATCCTGGAATAATATCCCCGGGATCCTGGGATGATGTTCCCGGGATCCTGGAATAATATCCCCGGGATCCTGGGATGACGTTCCCGGGATCCTGGAATAATATCCCCGGGATCCTGGGATGATGTTCCCGGGATCCTGGAATAACATCCCCGGGATCCTGGGATGATGTTCCCGGGTTCCTGGAATAACATCCCCGGGATCCTGGGATGATGTTCCCGGGATCCTGGAATAATATCCCCGGGATCCTGGGATGATGTTCCCGGGATCCTGGAATAATATCCCCGGGATCCTGGGATGATGTTCCCGGGATCCTGGAATAATATCCCCGGGATCCTGGGATGATGTTCCCGGGATCCTGGAATAACATCCCCGGGATCCTGGGATGATGTTCCCGGGATCCTGGAATAATATCCCCGGGATCCTGGGATGATGTTCCCGGGATCCTGGAATAATATCCCCGGGATCCTGGGATGATGTTCCCGGGATCCTGGAATAATATCCCCGGGATCCTGGGATGATGTTCCCGGGATCCTGGGATAATATCCCCGGGATCCTGGGATGATGTTCCGGGGATCCTGGAATAATATCCCCGGGATCCTGGGATGATGTTCCCGGGATCCTGGAATAATATCCCCGGGATCCTGGGATGATGTTCCGGGGATCCTGGAATAATATCCCCGGGATCCTGGGATGATGTTCCCGGGATCCTGGAATAATATCCCCGGGATCCTGGGATGATGTTCCCGGGATCCTGGAATAACATCCCCGGGATCCTGGGATGATGTTCCCGGGATCCTGGAATAACATCCCCGGGATCCTGGGATGATGTTCCCGGGATCCTGGAATAATATCCCCGGGATCCTGGGATGATGTTCCCGGGATCCTGGAATAATATCCCCGGGATCCTGGGATGATGTTCCCGGGATCCTGGAATAATATCCCCGGGATCCTGGGATGATGTTCCCGGGATCCTGGGAATAATATCCCCGGGATCCTGGGATGATGTTCCGGGATCCTGGAATAATATCCCCGGGATCCTGGGATGATGTTCCCGGGATCCTGGAATAATATCCCCGGGATCCTGGGATGATGTTCCCGGGATCCTGGAATAATATCCCCGGGATCCTGGGATGATGTTCCCGGGATCCTGGAATAATATCCCCGGGATCCTGGGATGATGTTCCCGGGATCCTGGAATAATATCCCCGGGATCCTGGGATGATGTTCCCGGGATCCTGGAATAATATCCCCGGGATCCTGGGATGATGTTCCCGGGATCCTGGAATAATATCCCCGGGATCCTGGGATGATGTTCCCGGGATCCTGGAATAATATCCCCGGGATCCTGGGATGATGTTCCCGGGATCCTGGGATGATGTTCCCGGGATCCTGGATTATTCCCGGGATCCTGGAATAATATCCCCGGGATCCTGGGATGATGTTCCCGGGATCCTGGAATAATATCCCCGGGATCCTGGGATATATCCCCGGGATCCTGGGATGATGTTCCCGGGATCCTGGAATAACATCCCCGGGATCCTGGGATGATGTTCCCGGGATCCTGGAATAATATCCCCGGGATCCTGGGATGATGTTCCCGGGATCCTGGAATAACATCCCCGGGATCCTGGGATGATGTTCCCGGGATCCTGGAATAATATCCCCGGGAT
>CM036613.1:1970596-1991547 GCA_020745705.1 Hemiprocne comata
GGGGCTGGGGAGCCTCTATGGGGAGAATGACCTCCTGGACCTGGATGGGGACCCTCAGAAGGAGCGGCAAGTGGCCGAGAAGCAGCTGGCCCAGCTGGGTGACATTCTGTGAGTGCTGGGCTACCTGGTGGGGTGGGACACTGGAGACCTGGGTTCAGAGCTGGAGACCTCAACATAAGAAGGATGTGGAGCTTCTAGAGAGAGAGGCCAGAGGAGGCCATGGAGATGATCCAAGGCTGGAGCAGCTCTGCTCTGGAGACAGGCTGGGAGAGTTGGGGTGTTGAGCCTGGAGAGGAGAAGGTCCAAGGAGACCTTAGAGCACCTTCCAGTGCCTGAAGGGGCTCCAGGAAAGCTGGGGAGGGACTTTGGCCAAGGGCAGGGAGGGATGGGACGAGGGGGATGGATGAAAACTGGAGGAGGGAGATTGAGGTTGGAGATGAGGAGGGAATTGTTGAGTGTGAGGGTGGTGAGACCCTGGGCCAGGTTGCCCAGAGAAGCTGTGGCTGCCCCATCCCTGGAAGTGTCCAAGGGCAGGTTGGATGGGGCTTGGAGCCACCTGGGCTGGTGGGAGGTGTCCCTGCCCATGCAGGGGGTTGGATCTAGATGCTCTTGAAGGTCCCTCCAACCCAACCCATCCCATGAGTCTGTGACACCTCACCTGGATTTGGGGCAAGGACCTGGAGAAGGGATGGGGCTCAACTTGATCCTGCTTGATCCACATCTTTGGAGGAGAGTTTGGAGCAGGAACTGGGACCATGAGGGGCAGGGTGGGGTGGGGGGCTCAGTGTTGGGGGGCCGGGTGGAGGATCCTTGTTCCAAACAAGCTTTTATCCCTCCCTCCATCTCTCTTTCCAGGTCAAAATATGAAGAGGACAGGAGGTGAGTGGCCCCAGGGCAGAGGTCACCCCCTTCCCCTGTGCCAGGGGTGTCCTGGTGGCATCTGGGGCTCACCTGGGGGGTCTTGGAGCACCAGGAGAACCCCCTGTCCCCCCCAGTTTGCCCTCAGGACCTGCTGGTTGCCTTTCCCACTTCCCTCCTCTGGGAAGGGGGTTGGACTAGATGGTCTCCAGAGGTCCCTTCCAACCCCATCTGGACGTGTTCCCATGGGATCTACTGTAGGGATCCTGCTCTGGGAAAGGGGTTGGACCAGATGATCTCCAGAGGTCCCTTCCAACCCTATCTGGACGTGTTCCCATGGGATCTACTGTAGGGATCCTGCTCTGGGAAGGGGGTTGGACCAGATGATCTCCAGAGGTCCCTTCCAACCCCATCTGGGCATGTTCCTGTGGGATCTACTGTAGGGATCCTGCTCTGGGAAGGGGGTTGGACCAGATGATCTCCAGAGGTCCCTTCCAACCCCATCTGGACGTGTTCCCATGGGATCTACTGTAGGGATCCTGCTCTGGGAAGGGGGTTGGACCAGATGATCTCCAGAGGTCCCTTCCAACCCCATCTGGACGTGTTCCTGTGGGATCTACTGTAGGGATCCTGCTCTGGGAAGGGGGTTGGACCAGATGATCTCCAGAGGTCCCTTCCAACCCCATCTAGACGTGTTCCCGTGGGATCTACTGTAGGGATCCTGCTCTGGGAAAGGGGTTGGACCAGATGGTCTCCAGAGGTCCCTTCCAACCCCATCTGGACATGTTCCCATGGGATCTACTGTAGGGATCCTGCTCTGGGAAGGGGGTTGGACTAGATGGTCTCCAGAGGTCCCTTCCAACCCCATCTGGACGTGTTCCCATGGGATCTACTGTAGGGATCCTGCTCTGGGAAAGGGGTTGGACCAGATGATCTCCAGAGGTCCCTTCCAACCCTATCTGGACGTGTTCCCATGGGATCTACTGTAGGGATCCTGCTCTGGGAAAGGGGTTGGACTAGATGGTCTCCAGAGGTCCCTTCCAACCCCATCTGGATGTGTTCCCATGGGATCTACTGTAGGGATCCTGCTCTGGGAAAGGGGTTGGACTAGATGGTCTCCAGAGGTCCCTTCCAACCCCATCTGGACGTGTTCCCATGGGATCTACTGTAGGGATCCTGCTCTGGGAAAGGGGTTGGACTAGATGGTCTCCAGAGGTCCCTTCCAACCCCATCTGGACGTGTTCCCATGGGATCTACTGTAGGGATCCTGCTCTGGGAAAGGGGTTGGACTAGATGGTCTCCAGAGGTCCCTTCCAACCCCATCTGGACGTGTTCCCATGGGATCTACTGTAGGGATCCTGCTCTGGGAAGGGGGTTGGACCAGATGATCTCCAGAGGTCCCTTCCAACCCTGACCACCTTGTGTCACTTGCCACCATCCCCACCCCGTGCATCCTCCTCTCCCTGGGGAGGGATGACCCTGCTCTCCCCACGGACCCCCATGGGATGTCCCAACCCCTCCCTCCATGGTTCCCTGTCCTGCTGGTGGGTCTCCAGCCCCACGTTCTCCTCTCTTCCAGCTCCCCCATGGCCTTTGCCCTCAGCACCTACATGAACCACATCGGCATCCGCAGCCGTGACCCCCGGCCAGGTGGCACCTGTGAGAAGACCCCATCCCTCCCAGACAGGGACAAGTGGCTGCCCTTCTTCCCCAAGGCCAAGAAGGTGGGTGGCTTGGTGGCAACCACCTCCCTGCCCCAAGGCTCTTGTTGCTGGATCTTTGGAAGCCACCCAGGGAAAGGTTCTTCAGGGATCTCCATGTCCCCAGGTGCCAGAGCTGGGTCTTGGCTCCATCCCTTCCCTGATGGCTTGTGGTGCAACCAGCATGGTGGAGGTTGGGGACATGACAAGAGGACGTTGAGGGGTGACCAGAGAAGGGCCGTGGAGCTGGGGAAGGGGCTGGAGAACTTCCAAGGAGCAGCTGAGGGAACTGGGGGTGTTCATCCTGGGGAGGGGCTGGAGAACAAGGAAAGGAAGGGGTTGGAGAACAAGGAGAAGGGGCTGGAGAACAAGGAGAAGGGTCTGGAGAACTTCCAAGGAGCAGCTGAGGGAGCTGGGGGTGTCCAGCCTGGAGACAAGGAGGCTGAGGGGAGACCTTCTGGCTCTGCAACTGCCTGAGAGGAGGTTGGAGCCAGGGGGGGTCGGTCTCTGCTCCCAAGGGACAAGAGGAAAAGGCCTCAAGTTGCCCAGGGGAGGTTGAGGTTGGATCTTGAGAACAATTTCTTCCTGGCAAGGGTTGTCAGGCCCTGGCCCAGGCTGCCCAGGGCAGGGGTGGAGTCCCCATCCCTGGAGGGGTCTCCAAGCCCTGGAGATGTGGTGCTGAGGGCCACGGGTCAGTGGTGGCCTTGGCAGAGTTGAGTTGATGGTTGGACTGGGTGACCTTAAAGGTCTTTTCCCGCTCAAACCGATCCCCTGGTTCTGGTGACACCCTCGTGGTGCCCCATGGTTGATCAGAGCTCCTCTTGGGTGTCCCAGCAGAGCAGCAGCACCAAGAAGGACAAGGATGTCCTGGAGGACAAGAAGCGCAACCCCATCCTCAAGTACATTGGGAAGCCCAAGATCTCCTCCCAGAGCAGTGAGTGCTGGGACCTTCTGGGGTGCTGTCCCACCAGCCTCCCTGTCTTGAGGAGACCATTGGGTCTGTGGGGTGGCCTTTGGCACCTGTGGGACCCCGGTTCACCCCCTCTTCTCCTCGAGGAACCATCCATGCTCCCAGGGGGCTTTGAGGGGAGTAGGATGGGAGCAGAGGCCCCAAATTTCTCACCTGTCCCATCCTGTGACCTTCCAGGTTGTGTCTTCTTCCTTTAGGAAGGAATTGTTGAGTGTGAGGGTGGTGAGACCCTGGGCCAGGTTGCCCAGGGAAGCTGTGGCTGCCCCATCCCTGGAAGTGTCCAAGGGCAGGTTGGATGGGGCTTGGAGCAACCTGGGCTGGTGGGAGGTGTCCCTGCCCATGGCAGGAGGTGGGACTGGATGGTCTTTAGCTCATGGAATGGTTTGGTTTGGAAGGGACCTCAAAGAGCATCCAGATGATCCCCTAGATGATATTTAAGGTGGTTTTTCCATCCCTGGAAGTGTCCAAGGGCAGGTTGGATGGACCTTGAGCCACCTGGGCTGGTGGGAGGTGTCCCTGCCCATGCAGGGGGTTGGATCTAGATGATCTTGAAGGTCCCTCCAACCCAAACCATCCCATGACTCCATGATTCCAAGTGCCACAGCTCCTGGGGGGGTGGAGAAGTGTGGACACGTGTGTGAGCCCCTGTTCCTCCCCCCTCCCATTTTCCTTCTCATCCCACTCCCTCCCAGTTCCTCCCAGTCCCTCCCTCCCTGCCCCATCCTGGGATGGAGTTGACATCTCACTTTTGTTTTTCCTTCCAGCATTTCATGTCCCCTTGTCCCCCGTGGAAGGTAAAAGGTTCTTCTTTCGTTTGCCCTTCACCTCATCCACTTGCCTTTGGTTTCATCCCCCCCAAGGGAACCACCCTGGGCACTGGGCTGGGGCTGGGGGGGACTGGGATGAGCCCAGAGGGGCTTCTGGGGGTGGGTGACACCTCCTGCCCACCCCCCATCTCACGGGGGGGTTCTCCTCCTTCTCCTCCTCCTCCTCCTCCTCCTCCTCCTCCTCCTCCTCCTCCTCCTCCTCCTCCTCCTCCTCCTCCTCCTCCTCCTCCTCCTTCTCCTTCTTCTTCTCCTCCTTCTTCTTCTCCTTCTCCTCCTTCTTCTCCTCCTCCTCCTTCTTCTCCTCCTCCTTCTTCTCCTCCTCCTTCTTCTCCTCCTCCTTCTTCTCCTTCTCCTCCTTCTCCTTCTCCTCCTTCTCCTTCTCCTCCTTCTCCTTCTCCTCCTTCTCCTTCTCCTTCTTCTTCTCTTTCTCATCCTCCTCCTTCTTCTCCTCCTTCTTCTCCTTCTCCTCCTCCTCCTTCTCCTCCTTCTCCTTCTTCTCCTCCTTCTTCTCCTTCTCCTCCTTCTCCTTCTCCTCCTTCTCCTTCTCCTTCTTCTTCTCTTTCTCATCCTCCTCCTTCTTCTCCTTCTTCTCCTTCTCCTCCTCCTCCTTCTCCTCCTTCTCCTTCTTCTTCTCCTTCTCGTCCTTCTCCTCCTCCTCCTCCTCCTCCTCCTCCTCCTCCTCCTCCTCTTCCTTCTCCTCCTTCTCCTTCTCCTTCTCCTTCTCCTCCTCCTTCTCCTCCTCCTTCTCCTCCTCCTTCTCCTCCTTCTCCTTCTCCTTCTCCTTCTCCTTCTCCTTCTCCTTCTCCTTCTCCTTCTCCTTCTCCTTCTCCTTCTCCTTCTCCTTCTCCTTCTCCTTCTCCTTCTCCTTCTCCTTCTCCTTCTCCTCCTCCTCCTCCTCCTCCTCCTCCTCCTCCTCCTCCTCCTCCTCCTCCTCCTCCTCTTCCTCCTCCCCTCCCAGCAGTCAGACCTGGCAGTGTCAGGAACATCATCCAGCACTTTGAGAACAACCAGCACTACGAGGCCCAGGACCCGGGCACCCAGCGTCTCTCCACCGGCAGCTTCCCCGAGGACCTGCTGGAGTCAGATGGGTAGGCCAGGGGGGACACCCGGGGGGCACCCCAACAATGTTGGGGGGGTCCCAACACCCTTTGGTGCCTTTATAAATCATATCTAAAGGGTGGGTGGCAGGAGGGTGGGGCCGGGCTCTTCTCAGCAGTGTCCAGGGGCAATGGGCAGAAGCTGGAACATGGGAGGTTCCACCTGAACATGAGGAGGAACTTCTGGACTGGGAGGGTGACAGAGCCCTGGGACAGGCTGCCCAGAGAGGCTGTGGAGTCTCCTTCTCTGGAGACATTCCCAACCCATCTGGACGTGTTCCTGTGGGATCTACTGGAGGTGACCCTGCTCTGGACTGGATGATCTTCAGCCTGGAGAAGAGAAGGCTCCAGGGAGACCTTAGAGCACCTTCCAGTGCCTGAAGGGGCTCCAGGAAAGCTGGGGAGGGACTTTGGCCAAGGGCAGGGAGGGATGGGATGAGGGGGATGGATGAAAACTGGGAGAGGGAGATTGAGGTTGGAGATGAGGAGGGAATTGTTGAGTGTGAGGGTGGTGAGACCCTGGGCCAGGTTGCCCAGAGAAGCTGTGGCTGCCCCATCCCTGGAAGTGTCCAAGGGCAGGTTGGATGGGGCTTGGAGCAACCTGGGCTGGTGGGAGGTGTCCCTGCCCATGCAGGGGGTTGGATCTAGATGATCTTGAAGGTCCCTCCAACCCAACCCATCCCATGATTCGATGATCTCCAGAGGTCCCTCCCAACCCCCACCACTCCATGACTGTCCCACCAGGCTCAGGCTGCTCTTGTGTCCCTGCTCCAGGTCCCGGGCCGAGGTCAAGTTGGGCCGCTCCGAGAGCCTGAAGGGTCGGGAGGAGATGAAGAAATCCAGGAAAGCAGAAAATGTCCCACGGTCCCGCAGCGACGTGGACATGGATGCTGCAGCTGAAGCCACCAGGCTTCACCAGTCGGCATCATCTTCTGCTTCCAGCCTGTCCACAAGGTGGTGACACCATCCCAGCCCCGGGCAGGGAGGACCTGGGTTCTCCTGAGCTTCAGGAGGGAGCTGGGACAGCAAAAGCTGAACCCCTCAGGATGGGACATGGTCTCTTGGGGATGCTCTTGTGGGTCTGGTCTCTTGGGGAAGGCTCTGTGGGTCAAGGCCAAGAAGAGCAGGGTGGTCCAAGCCCCGCAGAAGCTCCTGGCCAAGGCAAAATGAGGAGATTTGGGATTTAATCCCCGTTTGTGCCCCAACCCCCTCGTGCAGGCCACATCTGGAGGGGTTTGTGGAGATGCTGATGGGAGGAGAGGGAGCCAGGAGAGCAGGACACAGGCTGGGAGAGTTGGGGGTGTCCAACCTGGAGAGGAGAAGGCTCCAGGGAGACCTTAGAGCACCTTCCAGTGCCTGAAGGGGCTCCAGGAAAGCTGGGGAGGGACTTTGGACAAGGGCAGGGAGGGATGGGATGAGGAGGATGGATGAAAACTGGAAGAGGGAGATTGAGGTTGGACATGAGGAGGGAATTGTTGAGTGTGAGGGTGGTGAGACCCTGGAAGAGGTTTTCTGGAGAAGTTGTGGATGATGGAAGTGTCCAAGGGCAGGTTGGCTGGGGCTTGGAGCAACCTGGGCTGGTGGGAGGTGTCCCTGCCCATGGCAGGGGGTGGGACTGGATGGTCTTCAGCTCATGGAATGGTTTGGTTTGGAAGGGACCTCAAAGACCACCCAGATGATCCCCCAGATGATCTTTAAGGTGGCCACCCCATCCCTGGAAGTGTCCAAGGGCAGGTTGGATGGACCTTGGAGCCACCTGGGCCGGTGGGAGGTGTCCCCATGACACGGGGGTTGGATCAAGATCATCTTGAAGGTCCCTTCCAAGCCAACCCAGTCCATGATTCTGGGGTTGTGTGACACGAGGGTGACTCTCTGGTTCCTCCCCAGGTCCCTGGACAATCCCACCCCTCCATACACCCCCAAGATGGGTCGCAGGTGAGTGGCCCAAACCTCCATCTCTGCCTCCCCTACCGCGCCGGCCGGGGTCCCCGGGGGCTTCTTGTCCTTCAGAGCAGGAGGGTCCACGTAGGGCTGTTCCTGGGCTTGTTCCCCAACTTTGGTGGATCTGAGGGGGCTTCAGTTGGGCCTCCACCAACATTCCCTTCCCCATCAGCCAACCTGGATAGAGCACAAGGTGGGCCATGCCCTGGGAGTGTGTCCCCTGGTAGATCTTCATCCTCCTGGGGCCAGGGGGGACCTGTTCCCTTGTGTCTCACGCAGGACCCATGTCTGCTGGGGGACCTAGTCTGGTAGCTCCAGACCCAGAGGCTTTGTACTCCTTGTGCTGAAGGCCCCGGGTCCAAGCCCAAGTAGGGCCCAGGTAGATATTGGGTGCACTGGGTGGGCTGGGTTGGACATGGGTGGGTGGCAGGGTGCTCCCACCACCCCCTTTTTACCTCCCCAATCCAGGAGTATCGAGTCACCCAACTTGGGTTTTGGGGTGGATCCTTTCCTGCCTCATCTCCTGGAGGACGATCAAGGCCAACTTTCCGACCTGGAGCCTGAGCTGGACTCTCAGAACTGGCAGCAAATGGTCAGCAAGGACCTGGTGGCCAACTTGTCCCAGAAGGAGATCGACCGACAAGAGGTGATCAACGGTGAGGAGCAACGGGGCGCCTTGGGGACACCAGGGACAAAAACCCCCTGGGGATCATCTCCTGGGCTCTTCTCCACCCTCCTGCCTGTCCCACAGAGCTCTTTGCCACCGAAGGGTCCCACCTCCGCATCCTCAGGGTCCTCGACCTCCTCTTCTACCAACGGATGAGGAAGGAGAACCTGCTGACCCGGGAGGAGCTGGGGCTCCTCTTCCCCAACCTCCCCGACCTGATAGAAATCCACAGTGAGTCTCTTCCCCCTTTGGATCTTGGGCAGTTCCCCCAAGCAAGAAGGTGCTCCCAGAGCTCCTCCGTGGCCACCCCACCGCTTGGACCAGCCCCACTGGTGGCTTCACACCCTCTCCCTGCTCCAGCCTCTCCTGGGAACCATCCCAAGCCTGTTGTGTCCAGGCCCCTTGTCACCTGGGTGGAGCTGAGACCTTCAGGACACACTTTTTGGTGTCCCACTCCTTGACATATGTCCTTGAGGGCATCACTCAAAGCCCAGCTGGCTCGTTCCCTCCTGCCTGCACCCATTGCCAAGGACCCAGAGGGACAGGCAGCTCCATGGGTGCTTCCATGGGTGACCTCCTTCACCCAAGTCCCCATCTCTCACATCCCTGCTCAGATTCTCTCTCCGAATCCATGAAGAAGCTCCGGGAAGAAGGACCAATCATCAAAGAAATTGGGGATCTCATGCTGTCTCGGGTAAGGGGGGAGGAGACACAGAGGGGACATCTTGTCCTACAGCGTGGAGAGGTTGACACCTTGACGGGGTGGGGGAGGTGACCTCACTGTCACAGACTTCTAGCGGTGGCCACGCTTGGAGAAGACAAGCTCGAGGAGACCCAGGGCCACGCCAAGGGGTTCTCTGAGCCTGCTTGTCTCCTGTGTCCCCCCAACCCCAGTTTGATGGCCTGGCCAAGGAGGAGATCCAACAGGTCGCCGCCGACTTCTGCTCCTACCAATCCATCGCCCTGGAGCTGATCAAGACCAAGCAGCGCAAGGAGACTCGTTTCCAGATCTTCATGCAGGTTGGTTGGACCTCTCTTGAGGTCCTTCCTCATCCCGGGGCTCCTCTGGCTTCTCCTCCCATCCCACCTTGGACCTTCTCTCCTCCCCCAGGAAGCAGAGAGCAACCCCCAGTGCCGGCGCCTGCAGCTCAAGGACTTGATCATCTCGGAGATGCAGCGTCTGACCAAGTACCCTCTGCTCCTGGAGAACATCATCAAGCACACCCAGGGTATGGGCTGGTGGGGCACGGGGAGCTGCTCCTCAGGGTTCCTCAGATGCCTGAGCCCACCTCCAGCACGTCCTGTGGCTCGCAGGTGGCCACCAGGCTCTGCCCTGGGGCTCGTTGCCATCTCTGGTGCCAGCCACGAGTCCCAGGGTGGTGGGGAGGACATGGAATGATAGGAACGTGGAGGTTGGGTTGGAAGGGACCTCAAGGATCATCCAGTCCCACCCCCCTGCCATGGGCAGGGACACATCCCACCAGCCCAGCTTGCTCCAAGCCCCATCCAACCTGCCCTTGGACACTTCCAGGGATGGGGCAGCCACCTTGAAGATCACAGAATCCTAGAATAGAATCATCCAGGTTGGAGAAGACCTCTAAGGTCATCAAGTCCAACCATCAACCCAACGCCACCATGCCCAACAAACCGTGTCCCTAAGTGCCACATCGACATGGTTTTTGAACCCCTCCAGGGATGGTGACTCTACCACTTGCCTGGACAACCTGTTCCAATGCTTGACCACCCTTCAGTAAAGAAATGTCTCCTAATATCCAATCATCTGGTGGATCATCTAGATGATCTTTAAGGTCCCTTCCAACCCAAATCATTCCATGAGCTAAAGACCATCTAGATCCAACCTCCTTGCATGGGCAGGGACACCTCCCACCAGCCCAAGTTGCTCCAAGCCCCATGCAACCTGCCCTTGGACATGTCCATCATCCACAACTTCTCCAGGAAACCTCTTCCAGGGTCTCACCACCCTCACACTCAACAATTCCCTCCTCATCTCCAACCTCCATCTCCCTCTTCCAGTTTTCATCCATCCCCCTCATCCCATCCCTCCCTGCCCTTGGCCAAAGTCCCTCCCCAGCTTTCCTGGAGCCCCTTCAGGCACTGGAAGGTGCTCTAAGGTCTCCCTGGAGCCTTCTCCTCTCCAGGTTGAACACCCCCAACTCTCCCAGCCTTCCCATGGATCAAGATGGTCCTAGCGGGGGGTGGGATAAACCTCAGACCACCTCCATCTGACCCCGTTGTCCCCTCTTGGCCATCTCAGCTGACACTTTGGAGCACGAGAAGCTTTGCAGGGCCCGGGACCAGTGCAGGGACATCCTCAAGTACGTCAACGAGGCGGTGAAGAGGGCGGAGAACCGGCACCGCTTGGAGGGCTACCAGAAACGCCTGGACACCACCTCTCTGGAGAGGACCAGCAACCCCCTGGCTGCCCAGTTCAAGGTAGACCCAGCCCACCCACCTGGGGAGGTGGGCCTGGCGAGGGTCTGCTCAACCTCCCTCATCACCAACCTCCCACCCGTGGGCTTCTCGCAGAACTTGGACCTCACCTCCCGGCGCATGATCCATGAGGGGCCCCTCACCTGGCGTGTGGGCAAGGACAAGACTGTGGGTATGGATTGTCCTCACTGGGAGGACTGGGAGGACTGGGAGGCCCCCTCTCTGTATCCTCACCATCCTCCCCCACCTTGAGATGTCACCTCCAGCCCCAGCAAGATTCCAGGGACCTCCTCCCTCCTCCTTTCCCCCAGCCATGGAGCTGCAGGGATGGAGCTTCCAGAGCTCCTCCTTGGCTGAACCTCTTCTCCGTCCCCTCTCCCCACCCCAGACCTCCACGTGCTGCTCCTTGAGGACCTCCTGGTGCTGCTGCAGAAGCAGGACGAGAAGCTGGTGCTCAAGTGCCACAGCAAGACAGCTCTGGGTTCCTCAGACAACAAACAGACCTTCAGCCCCGTCCTCAAGCTCAACTCCGTGCTCATCCGCTCCGTGGCCACGGGTAGGGACCTCCCAGGGCCACCACCCTGGGTGACCAGCCGTGCCCCGTGGTGGGGCAGGTTGAAGCCCTTCTCCATGCTCTGACCTTTCTCCTGGCTCTTGGTGACCCCGAGCAGATAAAAGAGCCCTTTTCATCATCTGCACCTCGGAGCTGGGACCTCAGATCTACGAGCTGGTGGCTCTGACGTCCTCCGAGAAGAACACGTGAGGATGGGGAAGGAGGTGGGGTGGGTGCTGGGGGTGGGGGCTTCTTAGGGGGCAGGACCACCCCTTTCCCCGGGGAGCTGATGGGGTGGCTCTTGGTCTGGCAGGTGGATGGAGCTGCTGGAGGAAGCTGTGCAAAGTGCCACCAGGAATGCCACCTTCCCACCCAAGCGCCGGACGCCGGAGCCCACCCGAACGGCACCTTCTGGGTGAGCAGCCACGGCCTGGCCTGGAGCTGGGGCCAGTCCTGGGACACTGGGGGGGCACTGGGGGGGCACTGGGGGGCACTGGGGGGGCACTGGGGGGCACTGGGGAACAAGGCCAGCGGGTTGCTGGGTCTGTCTGGAGGGTTGTTGAGTCTCTGGAGGGTGGTTGGATCTCTGCAGAGGGTGGTTGGTTCTCCGGAGGGTGGTTGGGTCTCCCCAGAGGGTGGTTGGGTCTCTCTGGAGGATGGTTGAGTCTCTCCAGAAGATGGTTGGGTCTCTGGAGGGTGGTTGGGTCTCTCCGGAGGGTGGTTGGGCTTCTCCAGAGGGTGGTTGGGTCTCTCCTGAGGGTGGTTGGGCTTCTCCAGAGGGTGGTTGGGTCTCTGGAAGGTGGTTGGGTCTCTGGAGAATGGTTGAGTCTCCCCAGAGGGTGGTTGGGTCTCTCCAGAGGGTGGTTGGGCTTCCCCAGAGGGTGGTTGGGCTTCTCCAGAGGGTGGTTGAGTCTCCCCAGAGGGTGGTTGGGTCTCTGGAGGGTGGTTGGGTCTCTCCGGAGGGTGGTTGGGTCTCTCCAGAGGGTGGTTGGGCTTCTCCAGAGGGTGGTTGGGTCTCTCCAGAGGGTGGTTGGGCTTCTCCAGAGGGTGGTTGGGTCTCTGGAGGGTGGTTGGGTCTCTCCAGAGGGTGGTTGGGCTTCTCCAGAGGGTGGTTGGGTCTCTCCAGAGGGTGGTTGGGTTTCTCCAGAGGGTGGTTGGGCTTCTCCAGAGGGTGGTTGGGTCTCTGGAGGGTGGTTGGGTCTCTCCAGAGGGTGGTTGGGCTTCTCCAGAGGGTGGTTGGGTTTCTCCAGAGGGTGGTTGGGTCTCTGTGGAGGATGGTTGAGTCTCTCCAGAAGATGGTTTGGTCTTCAGATGGTGGTTGGGTCTCTCTGGAGGATGGTTGAGTCTCCCCAGAGGGTGGTTGGGTCTCTCCAGAGGGTGGTTGGGTCTCTCCAGAGGGTGGTTGGGTCTCTGGAAGGTGGTTGGGTCTCTCCAGAGGGTGGTTGGGCTTCTCCAGAGGGTGGTTGGGTCTCTGGAAGGTGGTTGGGTCTCTCCAGAGGGTGGTTGGGTCTCTGGAGGGTGGTTGGGCTTCTCCAGAGGGTGGTTGGGTCTCTGGAGGGTGGTTGTGGTGGGGACAGGGACCCTCCCTGGTCACTGGGACCCTGGTGGGGGCTGTGGTAGCACCTCCCCTGGGGTGGGGGCTTCCCCTGAGCCCCCCCCCCCCCAACCCATCACCCCCTCCCCCCAGCCTGGTGCTGCCCGACCCCGACGTCTCCCCCGTCCTGCCCCGCGGCGCCTCCGGGGAGGGGGTGGAGGGAGAGGATGGATCGGCTGGTGAGACCCCCCAGCCCTGCCTGCACCCCCTGCCTGCACCCCCTGCCTGCACCTCCTGCCTGCACCCCCTGCCTGCATCCCCAGCCCTGCCTGCACCCCCAGCCCTGCCATTCCCCCCTGCCTGCACCCCCAGCCCTGCCTGCACCCCCTGCCTGCACCCCCAGCCCTGCCTGCACCTCCTGCCTGCACCCCCAGCCCTGCCTGCACCCCCTGCCTGCACCCCCTGCCCTGCCTGCACCCCCTGCCTGCACCCCCAGCCCTGCCTGCACCCCCTGCCTGCTCCCCCAGCCCTGCCTGCACCCCCTGCCTGCACCCCCTGCCTTCACCCCCTGCCCTGCCTTCACCCCCTGCCCTGCCTGCACCCCCTGCCTGCACCCCCTGCCTTCACCCCCTGCCCTGCCTGCACCTCCTGCCTGCACCCCCTGCCCTGCCTGCACCCCCTGCCTGCACCCCCAGCCCTGCCTGCACCTCCTGCCTGCACCCCCAGCCCTGCCTGCACCCCCTGCCTTCACCCCCTGCCCTGCCTGCACCTCCTGCCTGCACCCCCAGCCCTGCCTGCACCTCCTGCCTGCACCCCCTGCCCTGCCTGCACCCCCTGCCTGCACCCCCTGCCCTGCCTGTCCCCCCTGCCTGCACCTCCTGCCTGCACCTCCTGCCTGCACCCCCTGCCCTGCCTTCACCCCCTGCCTGCACCCCCAGCCCTGCCTGCACCTCCTGCCTGCACCCCCAGCCCTGCCTGCACCTCCTGCCCTGCCTGCACCCCCAGCCCTGCCTGCCCCCCCTGCCTGCACCCCCTGCCTGCACCCCCAGCCCTGCCTGCACCTCCTGCCCTGCCTGCCCCCCCTGCCTGCACCCCCTGCCCTGCCTGTCCCCCCTGCCTGCACCCCCTGCCTGCACCCCCTGCCTGCACCCCATGCCCTGCCTGCACCCCCTGCCCACCCCCCTGCCCATCCCTGCTGGTCTCTGGGGTGGCTCCAAGTTCTCCCCCTCCCCCCCCACCCCCCAGATGACAATCCCCCCACCCTCCTGGACCGGGAGCAGCCCCCGGAGGAGGAAGAGGAGGAGGAGGAGCAGGACCCCCCCCCTGGAGGAAGGGGAGGAAGAGCAGCCGCCCGTGCCCCTCCCCCCTGAGCCAGAAGGGGGTGACCCCCCCCCCCCCAAGCCCCCCACCCCATTCCCAGCCTCCCTGAGCACCACGGGGGTGGCCGAGGCAGCACTGGAGGATGGTGAGTGTCACTTGGGGAGGGGGATTGTGCTGGGGAGACCCCCCCTCATCCCCTCATCCCAGCCTCTCCGGGGGTGGGGGGAGGAGCTGAACCCCAAAAAGTCCTTCTTTTCATATCCCCCCCCCCCCCAAAAAAAAAAAAAAAAAAAAAAAAAAATCAATCCCAGTGGAAAACCTGCGGCTCCTGATCCTCCGGAGGCTCCTGCCCTGCCCGGAGCCTGAGGACGAGGTGACACCCACAGCGTCTGTCCCCGAGGTCCCCAAGCCACCCTGGGGGGCTGCACCCCCCAAAAAAACGGATTGGACCCCCCCGGAAGGTTGGGGAGAACCCCCGAGCCCCCCTCCAAAAAGCGGGGACCCCCCGTGGAGCCGGGAAGAGCAGGAGGAACCGGGACTGGAGGAGCTGAAAGTCGTCCGGAAAGGTTTGGGGAGGGGGGGGACAATGATGGGGAGGGGGTGACAAAGGGGGGGGGGGGGGGGACAGTAAATTGGGGGGTGGGGACCCCTCCCCTGTCCCTGAGCCCTGGGGTGGGGTCCCATCCCTGCTCGGCTGCCTGAGCTCTGGGTGCTGGTGGTGGGTGCTGGTGGTTTTGGGGTGCTGGTGGTGGTGGGGTGCTCACGGGTGCCAGTTTTGGGGTGCTGGTGGTTTTGGGGTGCTCAGAGGTGCCAGTTTTGGGGTGCTGGTGGTGGTGGGTGCTGGTGGTGGGGTGCTCACAGGTGCCAGTTTTGGGGTGCTGGTGGTCTTGGGGTGCTCACAGGTGCCAGTTTTGGGGTGCTGGTGGTTTTGGGGTGCTCACAGGTGCCAGTTTTGGGGTGCTGGTGGTGGGTGCTGGTGATGGGGTGCTCACGGGTGCCAGTTTTGGGGTGCTGGTGGTGGTGGGTGCTGGTGGTGGGGTGCTCAGAGGTGCCAGTTTTGGGGTGCTGGTGGTTTTGGGGTGCTGGTGATGGGGAGCAAGGTGGTGGGTGCTCACGGGTGCCAGTTTTGGGGTGCTGGTGGTTTTGGGGTGCTCACGGGTGCCAGTTTTGGGGTGCTGCTGGTGGGGAGCAAGTTGGTGGGTGCTCACAGGTGCCAGTTTTGGGGTGCTGGTGGTTTTGGGGTGCTCAGAGGTGCCAGTTTTGGGGTACTGGTGATGGAGAGAAAGGTGGTGGGTGCTCACGGGTGCCAGTTTTGGGGTGCTGGTGCTTTTGGGGTGCTGGTGCTTTTGGGGTGCTGCTGGTGGGTGCTCACGGGTGCCCCTTTTCGGGGTGCTGCTGGACCCCACTTTTGGGGTGCTGCTTCTGGTGCTGGCTGCTGGTGTTGGGGTGCTGGTGGGGGCCATTTTGGGGGCGCTGGTGGCGGGTCCCCCTCACTCCCCCCTCTCCCCCCCTTCCCCCCTTTTCCCCCCCCCACCCCACTTCCCCCCCCTCTCTTTTCGGGGTGCGCAGCCCCAGCCCAGGGGGCTCAGGAGGCCACGCCCCCGCCGGGCAGCAGCCAATCAGAAACTGAGCTGCGGGAAGGAGGCGGAGCTAATGTAGATGGTAAAGAGACCCCCCCCCCCCGGCCCCGCTCCCCAATGTCCCCAACGCCCCCTTGCAGTGGGGGGGTCTGGCAGGGGGGGGGGGCAGCACCTGGGGCAACAAACCCCCCCTTGGGGGGCAAAAAACCCCCCCTAGAGGGGCAACAACCCCCCTTGGGGGGCAACAAACCCCCCCCCCCCAAGAAGGTCCCCCTCATGCAACCAATTCCCCCCCCCCCCAGGCAACTACTTCTACATCAGCAAGCCCCTGGGACCCCCCCAGCCCCCTGCCCCCCCGGGGGGGTCCCCACAGGAGGTGTGTGCCCCCCCCTTCCTCTCCTTCGACCCCACGGGGGGGTCCCGGGACTCTGCCCGCCCCCCCGCCCCCCCCCCACCCCGTGACCCGGACCTGATCTTCCACACCATCGACCAGCTGAGGATGAAGCTCCACAGGTTGAAGGTGAGACCCCCGCCCCGAATTTGGGGGGGGGGGGGTCCCATCAGGGTGCGGGGACACACAGAGGGGTCGCCCCCCCCCACCCCGACCTGCTGTCGCTTGTCCTGTGTGTGTCCCCCCCCCCCCCAAAAAAAAAATCTCCTCCTCAGGCCATGGAGGTCGCCCACCGGGAGCTGCTGTGGTCCCAGGGGTGCAGCCCCCCGGCCCCCCCCCCACGACCACCGACCCATGGGTGGGCCCCGCGCCCCCCCAGCCCCGAGGGTGACAGCCCCTTGTCCTGTGCCCTCCGGGCCACCAACGCCCCCGGTAAGACCCCCCCCCCACCCCCCCCCCCCCCGCTACAACCCTGCAGGCACCGGCCCCCCTGTCCCCTCTCCCCATTGTGACCCCTCCCCATTGTCCCCTCGTCCCCCCCCTTGTCCCCCTCCCCACTGTCCCCTTGTCCCCCCCCTTGCCCCCCCTCCCCACTGTCCCCTTGTCCCCCCCTTGCCCCCCTTGTCCCCCTCCCCACTGTCCCCTTGTCCCCCCCTTGCCCCCCTCCCCACTATCCCCTCGTCCCCCCTCCCCACTGTCCCCCTCGTCCCCCCCTTGCCCCCCCTCCCCACTGTCCCCTTGTCCCCCCCCCTTGCCCCCCTCCCCACTCTCCCCTTGTGTCCCCCCCCTTGTCCCCCTCCCCACTGTCCCCTTGTCCCCCCCCCTTGCCCCCCCTCCCCACTCTCCCCTTGTGTCCCCCCCCCTTGTCCCCCTCCCCACTGTCCCCTTGTCCCCCCCCCTTGCCCCCCTCCCCACTATCCCCTCGTCCCCCCTCCCCATTGTCCCCTCGTCCCCCCCCTTGCCCCCCTTGTCCCCCTCCCCACTGTCCCCTTGTCCCCCCCTTTTCCCCCCTCCCCACTGTCCCCTTGTCCCCCCCTTGTCCCCCTCCCCACTGTCCCCTTGTCCCTCCCCCTTGCCCCCCCTCCCCATTGTCCCCTCATCCCCGCCTTGCCCCCCTTGTCCCTCCCCTTGCCCCCCTCCCCACTGTCCCCTTGTCCCCCCCCCCCTGTCCCCTGTCCCCCCCTTGTCCCCCTCCCCATTGTCCCCTTGTCCCCCCCTTGCCCCCCTCCCCACTGTCCCCTTGTCCCCTCACCCCATTGACTCCCCCCCCCCCTTGTCCCCTCACCCTCCCTGTCCCCCCCCCCCATCTCTTCCAGGCTCCAGAGCCCCCCTGGCCGAGGACCCCACCAGCCTTTAGCCTCAATGGGGAGGGGGGGGACGACCCCCACCCCCTTGACCCCCCCAAACTGGGGAGCTGCCCCAACGCCCCCCACCTCATCCAGCAGCCACAGGACACCCCCCACCCCCTTCCCCCAAGCCCAGCAGTGGGTGGGGGTGGCTTTGGGGTGGGGGCTACGACTGGAAGGAGGGAGCACGATCCGGTGGGGACCCCCCCTCACCCCCCCCCCCCCCCAGCATGGCAGCCCCCCCCGCCCCCCCCCCCGGCCGTGAGAGCTGGATCTAGTCTGTATAAATGCACTTTGTTCTGTTCCTCTCCGTGCTGCGGCCCCCCCAGCCTATAAATATGTATGTACGTGCCCCCCCCCCCAACCCGCGACCCCCCCCCCAGTGTAAATACCCACCGCCCCCCCCCCCCCTTGCGGCAGGGGGGGCAATTAGGGGGGGACACAAACACACACACCAGGTTCTCCTCCTTCCCGGTGACAATCGGTGACAGCGCGGGGGGGGGTGGAAGGGAAGGGGGGGGGGGCTCGGGGTGTGTCCCACCTCCCCCCCCCCCACCCCCCAAATCCGTGCCCCCCCCCCCCCCAGCGCGGGGAAGGGGGGGGGGGGGGGCGGGTCTGATATATATATTATATATAATAGAGCCCGGACTGCCCGGTTGCTGCTGGTTCTTGGTTTTAATTGATTTGACATTTTGGGGGGGGGGGAAGAAAAGGCAAAAAGGGGGGTGGGCACGTCGGGGGGGGGGGGTCCGGGGGGGGCGGTTTAAGTGCCCAAATCTGGCGGCTCCTGCTCCTCCTCCTGCTCCCCGGGCTGCGGGTCCGGCAGCAGCTCCCGGAGCCGCCCCAGGGCTGGGCTGGTGGGGGGGATGCGGTTCCTCTGGGGGGGGCCACGGGTCAGGGATTGTCCCCTGGGGATGTCAGCCCCATAGCAGGGCCTGCCCCACAGCTCTGCCCCACAGCGCTGCCCCACTGAGCGCTCAGGGTCAGGCCCCACGGTGATGCCGGCCCCATGGGAATGTCCCACCCGTGTCCCTGGTGGCACTGCCAGCCCCACGGCGACCTCAGCCCCACGGCGACCCCAGCCCCACAGTGACCCCAGCCCCACGGCGACCCCAGCCCCACGGCGACCCCAGCCCCACTGTGTGCCCAGTGCCAGCTCCGTGGCACTGCCAGACCCATGGGAATGTCCCACCGTGTCCCTGGGGGCAATGCCGGCCCCACTGCGATCCCGGCCCCGCATCCCTGCCCGCCCCATAGCGATCCCAGCCCCACATCCCTGCCTGCCCCACGGGGATCCCAGCCCCCCATCCCTGCCCGCCCCACGGCGATCCCAGCCCCGCATCCCTGCCCGCCCCACAGCGATCCCAGCCCCTCATCCCTGCCCGCCCCATAGCGATCCCAGCCCCACATCCCTGCCCGCCCCACGGCGATCCCATCCCCGCATCCCTGCCCGCCCCATAGCGATCCCAGCCCCACATCCCTGCCCGCCCCACGGCGATCCCATCCCCGCATCCCTGCCCGCCCCACGGGAATCCCAGCCCCGCATCCCTGCCCGCCCCACGGGAATCCCAGCCCCGCATCCCTGCCCGCCCCATAGCGATCCCAGCCCCGCATTCCTGCCCGCCCCATAGCGATCCCAGCCCCACATCCCTGCCCGCCCCACGGCGATCCCAGCCCCGCATCCCAGCCCTCCCCATAGCGATCCCATCCCCGCATTCCTGCCCGCCCCATAGCGATCCCAGCCCCGCATCCCTGCCCGCCCCACGGCGATCCCAGCCCCGCATCCCTGCCCTCCCCATAGCGATCCCAGCCCCACATCCCTGCCCGCCCCACGGCGATCCCAGCCCCGCATCCCAGCCCTCCCCATAGCGATCCCATCCCCGCATTCCTGCCCGCCCCATAGCGATCCCAGCCCCACATCCCTGCCCGCCCCACGGCGCTGCCCCCCCTCTCACCTCCAGCCAGAGCCAGCGCAGCCCCCCCAGCCCCGGCACCTCCGGCCGCTTCTCCCGCTGCTGCTGCTCCAGCGCCTCCAGGAACGCGCCGAGGCCCCGCTCCGAGATGTGGTTGTCTGGGGGGGGTGGGGGGGGGTTGGGGGGTGTCGGGACACGCGTGGACACGACCCCCAGACCCCCCCCCCCGGGTACTCACGGGTGAGGTTGAGGTTTTGCAGGGCCCGGTTCCCGGGCAGGACGATCCTGCCCCGCTCCCCCCGCGCCTCTTCCAGCAGCGGCTGCGAAGCTTCGGCCCGATCCGGTGCCTGGACACAGGGGGTGGGGGGTCCTGAGGGACCGCGGGACCCCTCCTCCCCCAGGCTCGGGGACCCCCTCCCCAATTTCCCCCCAATATCCCTCACCTCCGGACTCGGCTTCTCCTGGACGGGTTTGATCGTCTCTCTGCTACGGGCGGTTCTGGGCTCCGGCGCTGGGGAGGGGAGAACCGGGGGGGGGGGTTTTGAGCCGGGGGGGGGGTTTGAGCCGGGCACGGCCCCCCCGCGGAACCCCCTCCCTTCCCCGACCACCCCCCGGAATCCTTCCCGACCCCCGTGGAGCCCCCCCGGGATCCCACTCACGCTTCTTAAGCTGCCGGGTCTCCTCCTTCCGCAGCGGCTCCTGAAATGAAAAGGGGGGGGGGGGGGGGGCAGTGGCTTGTAGACCCTCCCCCCCCCCCGCAACCCCCCTTCCCGCACCGCAACGGGTGGGGAAACTGAGGCACGATCGGGTACCGCCTCCCCCAGAGCCTGGGAGTACCGGGCAGCTGCCTGGGGGGCTTCCCCCTGCCCACTCTGAGGGGGATGCCAGCCCCCCCGAGCCCCCCCCCCCCCCCGCTTCCTCACCTTCTTTTTTGGGGGGGGTTTGCCCAATTTGCCCCGCTGGTTGGGGGGCTGCTCACCCACCGTCTCCTTCGGGGTCTGCGGGGGCAGGGGGGGGGATGTTTGGGGGGTGCTCAGGACCCCCGCAACACCCCCGGGGACCCTCCCACCTTGTCGGGAGGTGGGGGGGGGGAGGTGCCCCCCCAAAAAAGGGGGGGAGGGATAAGGAGCCCCTGGAAATCAGCCGGGGGGGGGGGTATAGGGGTTAGAGGAGGGGCTCTCTGGGGGTCGTGGACTTGGGGCCCTGCGGGGGTCCTTATGGGGGTGAAGGGTCTCCCAGGGCCGGGGGGGGGCACCATGAGTGTCCTATGGGGGTCTCCCTGGGGGGGGGGCGGTCCCAGGGCTGGGGAGGTCCCTGGGGGGGTCTTCCTACTGGGGGGGAGGAGGGGGGTTCCCAATGCTGGTGGATTTCCAGGGGCTCCTCGTTCCTGGGTGCCCCTGGGGAGTCCCGGGGGCTGATGTTACACCCCCACCCCCCCCAAGAATACACCCCCAAGAAGGGGGACCCCCCCCCCAAAAAAAAAAAAAGGGGAGTCTTACCGTGCGGGACCGTCCCAGCGCCTCGGGCAGGAGCAGCCGCCTCCGCTCCACAACCTCAGCGTGGGTCAGAGCGAAGGGTCCCAGCACCTTGTGGGGGGGGGGGGTGGGGGTCGGGCAGCGCGGGGGGGGGGTCTACAACCCCTCCCCGTGGAAACTGGGGGGGCAGCCACCCACCTCGGCCAGCCTGGTGGCCCCCGCGTCGCCGATGTCGTTGTTGGAGAGGGACAAGGACAACAGGGAGCGGTTCAAGCGCAGCCCCTGGGGGGGGGGAAGTTGGGGAGGGGAGGGGGGGGGGGTCTAGGGT
>CM036613.1:1991747-2250039 GCA_020745705.1 Hemiprocne comata
TCACTGAGCAGACCCATCCCCACCTCTTCACATCCTCCTCCATGCTTCAGGAAGTTGTGTTCTCTCCCTGAGGTAGAATCATGGAATCCCAGACTGGTTTGGGTTGGAGGGACCTTAAAGATCATCCAGTCCCACCCCCTGCCATGGGCAGGGACACCTCCCACCAGCCCAGGTTGCTCCAAGCCCCATCCAACCTGCCCTTGGACACTTCCAGGGATGGGGCAGCCACAGCTTCTCTGGGCAACCTGTTAATTAAAAGCACAGTTAATTAGAAGAGAGCTATAGTTGATGTTAGAGCTCCCTACATGTGTAGGAGATGCTTTTGGTCTGATCTGCTCTTCTCCTGACTCAACTCTTGGTTGCTCTACTAACTTCTCTGTCACATTTTGATATTTGTCTGGTTTTTTGGTTCTTCCTTTTAGCTGGAGAGATGCTCTCTGTTGCTGAGCACTTCCTTGAGCAGCAGATGCACCCAACTGTGATCATTGGGGCTTATCGTAAGGCTCTGGATGACATGATCAGTATCCTGAAGAAAATTGGGTGAGTGTGACCTGGGGTGGATGTGGGATGTGGTCATAGGTGATTCTTCAGGGAATCGTGTCGGTAAAATCCTGGAATCATAGAATCATGGAATGGGTTGGGTTGGAAGGGACCTAGAAGATCATCTAGTTCCAACCCTTCTGCAAGGGCAGGGACACCTCCTACTAGACTAGAACTTAGAATCATAGGGGTTGGAAGGGACCTCTGGAGATCATCAAGTCCAACCCCCCTGCCAGAGCAGGAACACCCAGGGCAGGTCACACAGGAACACATCCAGATGGGTCTTGAAAGTCTCCAGAGAAGGAGACTCCACAGCCTCTCTGGGCAGCCTGTCCCAGGGCTCTGTCACCCTCACAGCAAAGAAGTTTCTCCTCATGTTGAGGTGGAACTTCCTGTGTTGTCACTTGGTGCCGTTTCCCCTCGTCCTGTCACAGGCACCACTGAACAGAGACTGGCCCCTTCTTGACACCCCCCTGCAGATATTTGTAGATATTCATCAGGTCCCCTCTTAGTCTTCTCTTCTCCAGACTAAACAGCCCCAGGTCTCTCAGCCTTTCCTCATCAGACAGATGTTCCAGTCCCTTCATCATCCTCGTAGCCTCTGTTGGACTCTCTCCAGTAAATCCCTGTCCCTCTGGAACTGGGGAGCCCAGAGCTGGACACAACACTCCAGATGTGGCCTCACCAGGGCAGAGTAGAGGGGGAGAAGAACCTCCCTTGACCTGCTGGGTGCACCCCAAGATACAATTGTCTCTCTTGGCCACCAGGGCACATTGCTGTCCCATGGATCACTTGTTGTCCACCAGGCCCCCAAGGTCCTTCTCCACGGGGCTGCTTTCTAGCAGGTCAACCCCTAATCTGGTGTCATGATGCTGTTGATCCATCATGAAACTGGGGAGCCCAGAACAGGACACAATCATTGGAGAGGGCCTCAAAGGGATTATGACTGGATTGTAGCTTGGAATAGTGCTGACTGGACTCTTTGGTTGTCCCTTGGTGTCAGCACTCCAGTGGATGTGAACAACAAGGAGATGATGCTTAAAATAATCAAGAGTGCCATCAACACCAAGGCCATCAACCGCTGGGCCGACCTGGCCTGCGGCATCGCGCTGGACGCCGTGAGGACCGTGGAGTTGGAAGAAAATGGCAGGAAGGAAATTGATATCAAAAAATATGCCAAAGTGGAAAAGGTGAGTGTGGCCTGAGCTGTGTCTGACCTTGTGGGCCCCTTTCCCAGCCCAAACTCCTTCTCCTCAGGATGCAGCAGGGAGAAGGTAGAGCCACGGGTCTACTGGCTGTGGACACAACCCTTGAAGGTGTTTTGGTCCGTGCCCTTGGCCTTGCTGGTTTGCAGTGAAAACATGGGCAGTTATTTCAGCTCTTCTTGAGTATTTGCCAAAAAGGTCATTTCAGCTGTTTCATTTTCCACCTGCCAAGCACGTGTGGCCAGGGGGGTTAGGCTGAGGAGGCACTTCCTCCAGTTTTCCCACAGCTTTTCCCTTGATCTGCATCAACGTGCTCTTAATGATTGTGACCTGGATTCGTTGGGGTTACTGGGAGAGTTTTCCTTGTCCAGTCCATGGGATGGATAGTTTCAGGAGCAGAGGTTTTTGGAGAGCAGATTGACTTGCCTCATTTTCCCTCTGGCAGATCCCAGGTGGGTTCAGTGAAGACTCGTGTGTCCTGCGTGGGATCATGGTGAACAAGGATGTCACCCACCCCAGGATGAGGCGCCTCATCAAGAACCCACGTATTGTCCTGCTGGATTGTTCCCTGGAGTACAAGAAAGGAGAGAGCCAGGTAAAGCCAGGCATTGAGTAGAGTCAGAGTGGTCAGGGTTGGAAGGGACCTCTGGAGATCATCTAGTCCAACCCCCTGCCAGAGCAGGGTCACCTACAGCAGATCCCACAGGAACACGTCCTGGAATGTCTCCAGAGAAGGAGACTCCACAGCCTCTCTGGGCAGCCTGTCCCAGGGCTCTGTCACCCTCACAGCAAAGAAGTTTCTCCTGATGTTTAACTTGACCCTCCTGTGCTCCAGCTTGTGCCCATTGCCCCTTGTCCTGTCCCTGGGCACTGCTGAGAAGAGCCTGGTCCCACCCTCCTGCACCCCCTGGAGATACTGATCAGCACTGATGAGACCCCCCCTCAGCCTCCTCCTCTCCAGGCTGAACATCCCCAGCTCTCCCAGCCTTTCCTCACGGGGCAGATGCTCCAGTCCCTTCATCACCCTAGTGTCCCTGCCCTGGACTCTCTCCACCAGTTCCTTGTCCTTTATGAACTGGGCAGCCCAGAACTGCAGACAGTGCTCCAGGTGAGGCCCCACCAGGGCAGAGCAGAGTGGAAGGAGAACCTCCCTGACCTGCTGGCCACACTCTTCTTGATTCCCCCCAGGAGGCCATTGACCCTCTGGGCCACCAGGCCACATGGTTGGCTCATGATGAGCCTGTTGTCCACCAGGACCCTGAGGTCCTTCTCCCCAGAGCTGCTCCCCAGCAGGTCACCCCCAGCCTGTACTGATCCATGGGGCTGTTCCTCCCCAGGTGCAGAACTCTACACTTGTTCTGGTTGAACTCCAGTAGGTTTCTCCCCACCCAGCTCATGCTGGATGGCAGCACAGCCTGCTGGGGTGTCACCACCCCTTCCAGTTTTGTAGCATCAGCCAATCTGCTGAGGGGACACTGTCCCTTCATCCACGTGATTCAGGAATATATTGACTAGGGCTGGACCCAGCAGTGACCTTGGGGGACCCCACTGGCCACAGATCTCCAGCCAGACTCTGCTCCTCTCACCACAACTCTCTGAGCTCTGTCCTTCAGCCCATTCCCAACCCACCTCACCTCAGTCCTGGGAGAAACGTCCACCACTTGTCCTTGAAGACTAGTAAAGCCAGCAAATCCTGACAACTGGTTGAGAGGATGAGCAGCAGAAGGTCCTGTCTGGGTGTCCTGCCTTTCAGGGACCTTTTGGACACGTAGGGCAAGTGGTGCTGTGGGATCAGCAGAACACCACTGAGGCTCCAGTGCTTCTACTCCCTGAAGCAGCTGCAGAGATTTTGTATTTGAGTGGTGGCCACTCAAAGACTGAGTCTGTGCTTTAATTAACACTGAGTCTGTGCTTTAATTAACACTGCTGTTGAACAGAGACAACGTCAGAGTTGATGTGCTGGGTGTTTTGCAGTGGGCAGCTCTGCCCAGGCAGGGTTGGAGGAGCTCAGGTGGTTCAGGTCAGGTGGGTCTGTGTCTCAGCTGGGTGTGGGGTGGGGAGGAAGGTGCTGACACCCCTTTCTGTGCAGACTGATATCGAAATAACACGGGAGGAAGACTTTGCCCGCATCCTGCAGATGGAGGAGGAGTACATCCAGCAGATCTGTGAGGATCTGGTGAGAGTCAAACCTGATCTGGTCATCACAGAGAAAGGAATTTCTGGTAAGAACTTCTGGGAATCCCTCTTCCTGTTGAACTCATCACCAGGAGCTTCATGTCTGTTCAATGTGCAGTGACTTTAAAAAACAACCCAACACCAAACTGGACAACACAACCCACCCCCCCCCCCCCCAACCTGATTTTGAACGTGACCCTGGTTTGGTTTTTAGCTTTCTGGAAAGCAGCCCAAGATGGCAGGCAGTGAAGCTGGTTCTTGAGGTTGCCTTGTCAACGTGGACACTCCCCATCATACTTTGCTTTTCCAGTATTTAGAAACAATTTCAAAACAAGTGAGGAGGAGTCTGGCACACCAAGGAAAGCTGCACCTCACTTTAAGAAGCTACATTGAGATCTTTGTTTCCATAACACTTTTTACTTGAAAAGACATAAAATCACAGGGCTTGGAAGGGACCTCTGGAGATCATCAAGTCCAACCCCCCTGCTGTTGCAGGAACACCCAGGGCAGCTCCCACAGGAACACATCCAGATGGGTCTTGAAAGTCTCCAGAGAAGGAGACTCCACAGCCTCTCTGGGCAGCCTGTCCCAGGGCTCTGCAACCCTCACAGCAAAGAAGTTTCTCCTCATGTTGAGGTGGAACTTCCTGTGTTGTCACTTGGTGCCATTTCCCCTCGTCCTGTCACAGGCACCACTGAACAGAGACTGGCCCCTTCTTGACACCCCCCCTGCAGATATTTGTAGACATTCATCAGGTCCCCTCTTAGTCTTCTCTTCTCCAGACTAAACAGCCCCAGGTCTCTCAGCCTTTCCTCATCAGACAGATGTTCCAGTCCCTTCATCATCCTCATAGCCTCTGTTGGACTCTCTCCAGTAAATCCCTGTCCCTCTGGAACTGGGGAGCCCAGAGCTGGACACAACACTCCAGATGTGGCCTCACCAGCGCAGAGTAGAGGGGCAGGAGAACCTCCCTTGACCTGCTGGGTGCACCCCAGGAGACCATTTGCCTTCTTGGCCACCAGGGCACATCGTTGTCCCATGGATCACTTGTTGTCCACCAGGCCCCCAAGGTCCTTCTCCACGGGGCTGCTTTCTAGCAGGTCAACCCCTAGTCTGTCCTGGTGCCTGGTGTCATGATGCTGTTGATCCATCACAAAATCCTGTTGATCCATCCCTAAAATTGCCCAAACCTGATTCCAGACTTGGCCCAGCACTACCTGATGAAGGCCAACATCACCGCCATCCGCAGGGTGAGGAAGACGGACAACAACAGGATTGCCAGGTAAATGTTGTCTCCTCTCTGGAGCCTGTTCTGGTTGAATCTGGTGTAGAGTTTTGGTTCTTAATCTCTCTTTTTCTCCCCAGTTTTTACTTGTGAGCTCTAACGTGCCCCTTGTTCCTGTGCCAGGGCCTGTGGGGCTCGCATTGTGAGTCGCACCGACGAGCTGCGGGAGGAGGACGTGGGGACTGGAGCCAGGCTCTTCGAGGTCAAAAAGATAGGAGATGAGTATTTTGCCTTCATCACTGATTGCAAAGACCCCAAGGCTTGCACCATCATTCTGCGTGGAGCCAGCAAAGAAATCCTAGCAGTGAGTGATGACTTCCCTCCTGTCCTGGTGTCCATAAATCATCGTTTTCCTTTGGAGCAGCTGTTGTGTGCAAGTGGAGCAAGTGCAGAGGGGAGGTGGAGATGAGATCTGAGGGGGGAATTGTTCACTGGGAGGGTGGTGAGATGCTGGAATGAGTTGCCCAGGGAAGCTGTGGCTGCCCCATCCCTGGAAGTGTCCAAGGGCAGGTTGGATGGGGCTTGGAGCAACCTGGGCTGGTGGGAGGTGTCCCTGCCCATGGCAGGGGGGTGGGACTGGATGATCTTTAAGGTCCCTTCCAACCTGCAGCGTTCTGTGCTGCGTTTCCTCTGGGTCCGGGAGCAAGAAGGAATTCCCATCCTGTGGGCTGGGCAGGGAAGGCACAACCTGGCAGCCAATGGGCTGTGTCTTCTGCTGGTGGCTGCTCTGGTTTCCTTCAAGCACTAAACGTGTCCCGCCCCTGCCAGGAGGTGGAGCGCAACCTGCAGGACGCCATGCAGGTCTGTCGGAACGTCCTGGTGGACCCGCAGCTGGTGCCAGGTGGGGGAGCCACCGAGATGGCCGTTTCCCACGCGCTGACAGAGAAGTCCAAGGGCATGACGGGTGTGGAGCAGTGGCCCTACCGGGCGGTGGCCCAAGCTCTGGAAGTCATTCCCAGGACGCTGATCCAGAACTGCGGCGCTAGTACCATCCGTGTGCTGACCTCGCTGAGGGTAAGGTCATGGAGCAGGGCAGGGGTTGTCCCCCTGGGCTGGGCACTGGGGAGGGGACACCTCGAAGCCTGGGGTCAGGTCTGGGCCCCTCAGGACAAGAAGGACATGGAGGGGCTGGAGCGTGTCCAGAGAAGGGCAAGGGAGCTGGGGAAGGGGCTGGAGAACAAGGAGAAGGGGCTGGAGAACTTCAAGGAGCAGCTGAGGGAGCTGGGGGTGTCCAGCCTGGAGACAAGGAGGCTGAGGGGAGACCTTCTGGCTCTGCAACTGCCTGAGAGGAGGTTGGAGCCAGGGGGGGTCGGTCTCTGCTCCCAAGGAACAAGAGGAAAAGGCCTCAAGTTGCCCAGGGGAGGTTGAGATTGGATCTGAGGAACAATTCCTTCCTGGCAAGGGTTGTCAGGCCCTGGCCCAGGCTGCCCAGGGCAGGGGTGGAGTCCCCATCCCTGGAGGGGTTTCCAAGCCGTGTAGATGTGGTGCTGAGGGACATGGGTCAGTGGTGGCCTTGGCAGGGCTGGGTGAACAGTTGGACTTGGTGACCTTAAAGGTCTTTTGCAGCTAAAGTGATTTGATGATTCCATCTGAAGAGGTGCAGCCCCTTCCTGCTGTGTCTCACCCTCAGATCAATCGTCTTTCCCTGCTGGGTGGGAGGAGCTTCTCAGGCCCTTGAGGGGGCAGCTCAGGTCCAGTCCAACCTCGACGTTACAGGAAACTCCTGTTGATGTGACCCAGTGACTGGAAGGCTCTTGCTGGGCTTTCTGGATCAGCTGGGCTGCAAACCTTGTTACTGAAGGTTTGTGCTAAGTTCCTAAGTGTGGAAATGGAATTGCATGGCTTGATGGAGGCCCTGGAGGTGACAAAGAGAACAAGAAAAACCTGAGGAGAAAATCAAAATATTCCTGTGAGATTGGACTGGATGGAGTGAGAGAGAAGTCTCCAAGTGTACCTTCTGAGATACTTGTTTCGGGTGGTGCTCAGTAAAGTGCCCTCGTAAAAACTCCAAAATGGAGAAACTTCTGATGAGCTTTTTACTATTTTCCTGAGCCTGAGGTGGGTTTGAGTTTCCAGAAGTTGGATTTGCTGTCACCCTTCCCTGGTGGTGACTTGTCCTTCTGCTTCCAGGCCAAACACACCCAGGAAGGCAGCCAGACGTGGGGGGTGAACGGCGAGACCGGAGCCTTGGTGGACATGAAGGAGCTGGGGATCTGGGAGCCACTGGCAGTCAAACTGCAGACCTACAAAACAGCAGTGGAGGTGAGGAGGGGGGGGGTGAGCACTGCAGGCTGGGTGGGGGGGCTGCAGGGGTGAGGCGGGGGGCTGCAGCACCCAAGGAGCCCCCACTTGGGATTTCGGGGGGTTTGAGTTTTTGATCCTGTGGCTAAAATCTGTCGTGATCCATCCCAGCTTTTCCTGCAGGCTGGTCTGGGCAGGGGCTGCTCCAGCCCTGGCTGGGAAATTTGGTGCCAGCAAAGTGCTGGAATCTGGTCTTTGGCCCTGGGAGCTTCTGCCCTTTGGAACCTTCAAGCAGCCTCAGAACCACAGGGTGGTTCTGGTTGGAAAAGACCTTAAAGATCATCGAGTCCGACCATAACCTCTGCTCTGGAGCCAGGCTGGGAGAGTTGGGGTGTTGAGCCTGGAGAAGAGAAGGCTCCAGGGAGACCTTAGAGCATCTTCCAGTGCCTGAAGGGGCTCCAGGAAAGCTGGGGAGGGGCTTTTCACCAGAGAGGGCAGTGACAGGACAAGGGGTGATGGTTTTAAACTGAAAGAGGGGAGATTTAGGTTGGACATCAGGAGGAAATTCTTCCCCATGAGGGCAGTAAGGTGCTGGAATAGGTTGCCCAGGGAGGCTGTTGCTGCCCCATCCCTGGAGGTGTTCAAGGTCAGGTTGGATGAGGCTTGTGCAGCCTGGTCTGGTGGGAGGTGTCCCTGCTCATGGCAGGGAGGTTGGAACCTGATGATCTTTAAGGTCCCTTCCAACCTTCACCCTTCTGTGATTCTGTGATAACCCAAGTCCAGTGCTCCTGAGTGTCTCAAACACCTCCAGGGATGGAGACTCAACCACCTCCCTGTGCAGCTTATTCCAGTGCTTAATTACCCTTTTACTGGAGAAATTGTTTCCAAGATCCAATCTCAACCTCCCCTGGGCAACTTGAGGCTGTTTCCTCCTGTCCTGTCACTTGTTCCTTGGGAGCAGAGACCGACCCCCCCTGGCTCCAACCTCCTCTCAGGCAGTTGCAGAGCCAGAAGGTCTCCCCTCAGCCTCCTTGTCTCCAGGCTGGACACCCCCAGCTCCCTCAGCTGCTCCTTGGAAGTTCTCCAGCCCCTTCTCCTTCTTCTCCAGCCCCTTCCCCAGCTCCGTTGCCCTTCTCTGGACACGCTCCAGCCCCTCCATGTCCTTCTTGTCCTGAGGGGCCCAGACCTGACCCCAGGCTTCGAGGTGTCCCCTCCCCAGTGCCCAGCCCAGGGGGAGCTACAAGCACCCCCAGCTCCATCAGCCTCACATGAGCTCCAACCCCCCCGGTGTTGATGATCCTGAGCATTTTTTGCTGGTGTTGGATCCAAGGCAGCTCCTTGAAGGAACACCAGAAAAATTGGGTGTCCCCTGTTCCACGGGGGTGTCCCTGCCCAGGCAGTCTGTCCCCTCCACACACCGAGGTGCTCATTTAACCGAAGGCAGAGGGTGTTTGGGGGTGCAGGTGGGGAGGGGGGGGCTTCATTGCTGGTGAGGAGCTCCTGGCTTGAGCTGGGCCGTGGGTTTCTCCCCAGACTGCAGTTCTCCTGCTCCGCATTGATGACATCGTGTCGGGGCACAAAAAGAAGGGTGATGATCAGAGCAAACAGCCGGCGGCGCCAGAGGCAGCCCAGGAGTGAGAGGGGTCGGGTCACTGCTGGGAAGGACTGGGAGCCTCGGGAGAGCTGGATGGAACAACCCTGTCCTGAGGAGGAGCTGGGGGAACAGTTTGTCTGAAGCCTGTGGGAGGGATGGGATTAAAAAAAGAAACAAAACGCCTGAAGGGGGAGAAAGGGCGGGTGTGTCCTGAGGGCCCCTGCTCGGGGTGGAGATGCTGATGCTTCATGGAAGTCTCTGGACTGTAACTTCTTTAGAGTTGCCTCCAAAATAAACCACCTCATTTCAGCCTGGTTGTCTCTTCCGTGTGGGTCAGGGAGGGGTTGGGATGCCAGAGGTTCTGCTCAGGGCTGGGTGCTGCCGGGGAGCCCGTGGTGTGGGTCAGGGATGGGATGGGATGGGACCCTGGGGTGGGGTGGGACCCATGGTCACCATCTGCATTGACCCCCCCCCCCAGCAGGGTTGTCCCACCTCGCTGATCTCCCTGTCCACTCCTCACCAGGGAAGGTGGCCTTGCTCCAGGAGAGCCCCCCCGTGGTGGAGAGGGACAGGGGGGATGTCTGGAGATGGTCACAGCTTCTTTCACTCCTTGTCCTTCAGGTTCACCGGTGACTTTGCTGTTGAAGGACAAAAGAGTCTCAGTGTTGAGTGTCCCTCCTACACACAACTCATTTGAGTTTTTATTCTGTTATTAGAAACTTAACGTCTGTTTCAACCAAGTCCTTTTTGCTCAGAGGATTAACAGAGACAATTAAACACTGACAATTGCAAATCTCAAGTGAGAAGAATGAGCAAAAAGCGACAAGCAACAGAAAAAAAAAATCACATTCTGCTGAAATTTAAACCTCTGAGAAGAGGGTTTCTGAGAAACAGCAGAAATTATTCTGCAAAAGTTGAATTATTCCTCAAAGTTTCAGTACAGAATCAAGTTCTTTAATACATTCTGGGCTGTGAGGGTGGTGAGACCCTGGCCCAGGTTGCCCAGAGAAGCTGTGGCTGCCCCATCCCTGGAAGTGTCCAAGAGTAGGTTGGATGGGGCTTGGAGCAACCTGGGCTGGTGGGAGGTGTCCCTGCCCATGGCAGGGGGTGGGACTGGATGATCTTTAGATCGTGGGATGGTTTGGGTTGGAAGGGACCTTAAAGACCACCTGGATGATCCACTAGATGATCTTCAAGGTGGCTGCTCCATCCCTGGAAGGGTTCAAGGTACGTAACATGGGGCTTGGAGCAACGTGGGCTGGTGGGAGGTGTCCCTGCCCATGCAGGGGGTTGGATCTAGATGATCTTGAAGGTCCCTTCCAACCCAAACCATCCCATGATTCCATGAGCTGCCATTAATAGCCCCACCCCCCGAGTATTTTCGCAGGGCGGCGGCTCCTTTAAGAGTTTCTGGGCGGGGGCGGGCTCAGCGGTCACGTGAGCAGGGGAGCCCAACATGGCCGCCGGGCTCGCGCTGTTGCTGGGGGCGCTGCTGGGGGCGCGCGGGGCCGGCGGCGCGAGGCAGGTGAGGGGCGGGGGGGGCGGCTCATCCCGGGGTGGGGGGATCGTCCCGTTCCCTCCGCGCTGACACCCCCGGGACCGACCCCGCGGATCCCCCTTCAACCGCCCCCTGCGCCACCGCGGGGTCCTGATGGGGCCGCGGCCCTTCCGGCATCCCCAGCCCTGCGGGGCTGCCCGGCCACCCGCGCCCAGCCCGTCCTCCCTGGGGCCGGAGGGACCTGCGGGTGTTCAGCCTGGAGAGGAGAAGGTCCAAGGAGACCTTAGAGCAGCTTCCAGTGCCTGAAGGGGCTCCAGGAAAGCTGGGGAGGGACTTTGGCCAAGGGCAGGGAGGGATGGGACCAGGGGGATGGATGGAGACTGGAAGAGGGAGATTGAGGTTGGAGATGAGGAGGGAATTGTTGAGTGTGAGGGTGGTGAGACCCTGGCCCAGGTTGCCCTGAGAAGCTGTGGAATCTGCTGGAAAGCTGCTCCAAAGGAGCTGGATGTGAAACCGTGACCGAGCTTGTTGAGCAACACTCGGGCCATGGCCGGGCCTTGGGCCTGCCAGACTGATGGGGAAGCAGCTCCTGTGCTCTTGTCTAACCAGGAACCTCTGCGTGCCGAATGGTGCTGTGCTGGGTGGGACCGAGTTCCCCTCAGAACACTCACAGAATCCCTGTCTGGTTTGGGTTGGAGGGACCTTAAAACTCATCCAGTCCCACCCACTCCATGGGCAGGGACACCTCCCACCAGCCCAGGTTGCTCCAAGCCCCATCCAACCTGCCCTTGGACACTTCCAGGGATGGGGCAGCCACAGCTTCTCTGGGCAACCTGGGCCAGGGTCTCACCCTCACAGCAAAGAATTCCTTCCCAAGATCTCATCTCCATCTCCCCTCTGCCAGTTTTCATCCATCCCCCTCATCCCATCTCTCCCTGCCCTTGTCCAAAGTCCCTCCCCAGCTTTCCTGGAGCCCCTTCAGGCACTGGAAGGTGCTCTAAGGTCTCCCTGGAGCCTTCTCTTCTCCAGGCTCAACACCCCAACTCTCCCAGCCTGTCTCCAGAGCAGAGCTGCTCCAGCCCTCCCATCATCTCCGGGGCCTCCTCTAGCCTCTCTCCAACAGCTCCGTGTCCTCCTTGTGTTGGGGACCCCAGAGCTGGCCCCAGCCCTGCAGGGGGGTCTCAGCAGAGCAGAGCAGAGGGGACAATCCCCTCCCTGGCCCTGCTGGTCACACTGCTGGTGACAGCCCAGGACACGGGTGGTTTCTGGGCTCCAGCGCACGGTGCCGGCTCATGTTGAGCTTCTCCTCTCCCAACACCCCCCAGTCCTTCTCCTCAGGGCTGCTCCATCCATTCCCACCCAGCCTGGCTTTGTGCTTGGGGTTGCTCCACCTCACGTGTAGGACCTCCTTCCTCTGCAGGTGTCGATGCAGTACAACCCTGGCTGGAACAGCTCCTTGGTGAACCTGCTCCACGTGCGGGCCGTGGGGCCCAGCGACACCCTGCACTACATCTGGAGCAGCATCGGGGCCCCCACGGTGCTGCTGGTGGCCACGGAGAGCAGGAGCAGTGCCCTGCACATCAACTGGACCCAGCTGCTCTCGCCCACTCCTGCGGGTGCCATCTGGATCGACCCCCCCAGCAGTGTTGTCTACTCAGCTGCCGTTGTTTTCACCAAGGTACCAGGGAGGAAGGTGGCCTTGCTCTGGGGCAGCTGCCCCATGGTGGAGGAGACACGGGGGGGTTGCTTGGGACAGAGCTGTTGGTCAGCAGCTTTCCCAGCTGCAGCAAAAAGGCTCCTTGTGTGTCCTACCCTGGGGGCTCTCCAGTGATGATCATCCATGACGATGATGGGAGGGCTGGAGCAGCTCTGCTCTGGACACAGGCTGGGAGAGTTGGGGTGTTGAGCCTGGAGAAGATAAGGCTCCAGGGAGACCTTAGAGCACCTTCCAGTGCCTGAAGGGGCTCCAGGAAAGCTGGGGAGGGACTTTGGCCAAGGGCAGGGAGGGATGGGGATGGATGGAAACTTGAAGAGGGAGATTGAGGTTGGACATGAGGAGGAAATTCTTGGCTGTGAGGGTGGTGAGACCCTGGGACAGGTTGCCCAGAGAAGCTGTGGCTGCCTCATCCCTGGAAGTGTCCAAGGGCAGGTTGGATGGGGCTTGGAGCAACCTGGGCTGGTGGGAGGTGTCTCTGCCGATGGAGGGCGTTGGATCTAGATGATCTTTCAGGTCCCTTCCCACCCAAACCAGTCCATGATTCTATGGTACCTTGAGATGTTTGGCCAAGGCAGCTCCTTTTTGGTCTCCTTCCTCTCCCCATGGCAGTGGCAGCCCGTGGACCGTAGCACAAAGTGGTGGTGTCTTCACCTCTTGGCCCTTCTCCCCTCCCTTCTCCCTAGGTGTTTGAGTACAGCGAGACCCAAGCCCTGGGAGAAGTCTTCTACCCCACGTACGACCTGTCTGAGTTCTCCTGGGACAGCATCAACCACACCCTGAACCACACGGCCCTGACGGCCGAGCTTGCGGGTGTCCCCAACACCGACCCCAGTGGCAGCTTCTCCAACGGCAGCCTGGCCTTCAGGGTGAGTCCCTGGGGACAGGGAGGGGACATCTACTGTGCTGGGGTGCTCTGGGGAGAACACGGGGCTGGGGGAGTTGGGGTTGTTCAGCCTGAAGAAGAGGAAACTCTGGGAGGACCTTATAGTGACCTTCCAATACCTGGAAGGGGTCCATAAGAAGGTTGGGGAAGAGCTGTTCACAAGGGCATGGAATGGTAGGACAAGGGGTGATGGGTTTAAGCTAGAAAAGGGTGGATTTAGGTTGGACATTAGGAGAAAGTTCTTTACTATGAGGGTGGTGGGTCACCAGAACAGGTTGCCCAGAGAGGTGGTGGAGGCCCCGTCCCTGGAGACTTTCAAGGTCAGGGCTTGATGGGGCTCTGAGCAACCTGGTCTAGTTGGAGATGTCCCTGTTTGTTGTCGGGGGGTTGGACTAGATGACCTTGAGAGGTCCCTTCCAACCCAAGCCATTCTGTTACTCTGTGATATCGTGTCCCAAGCACCTTCTGGGGAGAGCGTGTTGCTCCTTGGTGTCCCGCCGGGTGATCGTGCTGTCCCCCTGACCTGTGTCCCCTGCAGGTGACAGCCTACGAGGCCGGTGGCCGTGACGGGCCCCTGCCCAGCCTCCTGCACACGGGGAACAGCTCCAAAGTGGAGTTTGTCCTGGCTGGGGTGGCTCCGCGGGGCAACGGCTCCCGCTTTGTGCTGGAGGTGGCCACGGTGGAGGAGCCGGGGGCGGTGCGGGCGCTGCGCTCGGCGCGTTCCATCGACGACGAGTACACCCCCGCCATCTTCGAGGTGAGCCTGGGCCCAGCGCCGGGCCCGGGGGACACGTCCTGCTGCAGGATGAGGCCGAAAGGCACCTTGGGGGCCAACAGCCCGCCCGACCTGTGGCTGCTCCCCGTGCTGCCTCACCCTGGCGTGGAGACCACCTCCTGGCCTCACGTGGCCGCCCGTTGCTCTCCCTCCCCCAGGTGCTGTCCCTGGAAGCCCAGGCCCGGAACGGCAGCTCCACGCTCAGCTTCCTGCAGTGGAAGGCGACGGCCTACGGGTCCCGGAGCCCCCGGCGGGAGGACGGCATCGAGTGCCGGGCGCAGGGGCTGAGAGCGGCCAACTGGACCCTGCCCGTGTCCAACCTCGTCCTGGCCTACTTTGGGGAGGGTGTGGGCAGCACCTACGGCGTCAGCGCCATCAACATCTCCTTTGGGGGAGAGGATGGGAAGGTTTACCAGGAGAAACGCTACCTGAGCTGGTGAGTGGGCTCCATGGTGCGTGGAATGATGTTCTCCCAGTCACTACCAACTTGTAGTCTGGGGAGCTGCCAGGCTGGAAGGTTTCTCTTGTTGAAGAACTGTCTCCTTTCATAGACTCACAGAAGGGTTTGGACTGGACAGGACCTTAAAGATCATCTAGATGATCTTTCGAGGTCCCTTCCAACCCCTAGGATTCTATGATTCTATGATTCTATGATCTAGTTTCAACTCCCCTGCCATGGGCAGGGACACCTCCCACCAGCCCAGGTTGCTCCAAGCCCCATCCAACCTGCCCTTGGACACTTCCAGGGATGGGGCAGCCACAGCTTCTCTGGGCAAACAGAGACCTTTCAGGAGTCTGTTCTCCTGTGATCCTGTGGCAAGGAGCTTTGCAGTTAATTGACACATTCCCTCCCCCATTCTGAGAGACCCTCTCCTGCCCTGTGTGGGGTCCTACCAAGAAACTTTGATCTGACCCTGTCAGGGTAGGAAGCCTCAGATCCTCCACCCCTGGGTTAGGGCTGATCCCTTTCTCCATGGCTGATTTCCTTCATCCCCTCCTGCAGGTCGGCACTGCTGGGCTTTGGGCAGCCCCCTGAGGACACCTTCTCCCCCCTGGTCATCTCCATCATGGCCGTGGCACTGGGCACCCCCATGGTGATGCTCCTGGTTGGCAGCTGCATGGTCCTCTTTGCCCAGAGGAAACGCTACTCTGAGTATGAGCCCATCAACTGAGTGGGATGATCCTTGGGGGGGACCCAGGATCCTTCTTGTCACCAGGAAACAGCCGTGACTGCTGCAGGAGCTCCAAGGCCTGTGATCACCTGTGTCCTCCTTTCTGTCCCTGCAGTCCAGCTCAGAGGAGACCAGGGCAACTTCTGCAGCAGTTGCCCATGCTGTCTATTCCTCTGTCCTGCTCCCTCCTGGGAGGTCCTGCCAGGTCCTGTGTCTGATCACACTTCTCTGGATCCTCCTGATCCATCCAGCCAAGGGAAGGGACTGGGGGGAGCTGGTCGGGGTTGCCTTGAGCCACTGCAAGATCCTTCTCCTCCCAAGGGATAAAACCACTGTTGTCACGTTTGCAGCCAAGTAGCAGCTGGGACTGGTGTGTCCTGTGTCACCCCGGGGTTGTTTGGGTGGCTCTAACCAGGGACAGGACTGGAGGACACGGCTGGGGACTGATCCTGCTCCTGCCAGTCTGCAGGGTGCTTTGCTGCTTCTCACTGTGCTGGGGGCATCCCAGAACAGACCCCCCTGAACCCCGCTGGGGCTCACGGACCCCCCCAACAGCCACCTCAGTGAGGGCTGCTGGCACCAGAGGGACAACCAGTGTCCCTTTGTGGTCACTGCCTGAGCTCGGGGACGTCCCATCAGCCCCCGAAGGGCCGACGCAGCCTCAGTCGCCGCTGGCTCGGCAGGGCTGCCTGGGAGGTGGTTTTGGGGTGTTTGGAGCCTTGGGGTGAGCGTGGCCTGTGGCTCCTTGGTGCTGGCAGAGCTGCCACGTCACTTGGGGTGTGCTGGGTTTTCATCTTCTCCATCACTGACTTGCGTTGGACCAAATAAAACGGGTTTCAAAGAGGTTTCCGGGGGAAACGCCGCGCGAGGAGAGCGGCTCTTGGGCCTCACAGTCACAGAATGTTGGGGGTTGGAAGGGACCTCTGGAGATCATCCAGTCCAACCCCCCTGCCAGAGCAGGACCAGAACTAGGGCAGGTCACTCAGAAAGGCATCCAGACAGGTCTTGAAAGTCTCCAGAGAAGGAGACTCCACAACCTCTCTGGGCAGCCTGTCCCAGGGCTCTGTCACCCTCACAGTAAAGAAGTTCTTCCTCATGTTGAGGTGGAACTTCCTGTGCTCCAGTTTGAATCCACTGCCCCTCGTCCTATCCCAGGGCACAAGTGACAAGAGATTGTCCTGCCTTCTTGATGCCCTCATGTATTTATAGACATTAATTAGATCCCCCCTCAGTCTTCTCCTCTCCAGACTAAACAGCCCCAGGTCTCTCAGCCTTTCCTCATCAGACAGATGTTCCAGTCCCTTCATCATCCTCATAGCCTCCATTGGACTCTCTCAAGTAGATCCCTGTCCCTCTTGAACTGGGGAGCCCAGAACTGGACACAACACTCCAAGTGAGGTCTCACCAGGGCCGAGTAGAGGCGGAGGAGAACCTCCCTCCATCTGCTGGACACACTCCTCCTAATGCACCCCAAGATACCATTGGCCTTCTTGGCCACCAGGGCACATTGTTGTCCCATGGATAACTTGTTGTCTACCAGGACTCCAAGGTCCTTCTCCACGGGGCTCCTTTCTAGCAGATCACCACCTAACCTGGACTGGTGCATTCTGTTGTTCCCTCCCAGAAGCAGGACTCCACATTTGCTCTTGTTGAACCTCATGAGGTTCTTCTGTTCCCAGTTCTCCAGCCTGTCCAACTCTTGCCGAATGGCCACACGGTCCTCAGGGGACTCAGCCTCGTGGGGACTAAAAGGTGCTGGAGCTCAGCAGGAGCCCAGGTGTGAAAACAACCCTGAGACACAGGAGGCTCCCTGTCCCTGGATCAACTCTGGGATGGCTTCACCAACCAGCCACGGGGGCAGCATCAGCCCGGGCCATGACCCTGCTGAGTTGTCCAAAGGGTCAGACTGATCCTCTTCTCTGACAGGGCTGGGCTGCAGTGGTGGAACTGCTCCTGTGATTCAGGGGTGGGAGGCTGGACAAGCCAACCACGTGGAGGGGTTAGGGATGGAGGAGCTTTTCCTTCCGTTTGGTGGGCTGGAGAATCGGAGAACTTGAGAGAATCCTGGGGCTGGACTCCCTTTGTGTCTGCAAAGGGTTTTGTGGTGGGGCCCAGTGTCCTGGGGTGCAGGTTGGCTGCCCAGCCCTAGCCCCAGGCAGCAGCCAGGCTGGTGCCACCTCACCCCTCCTGGCTCTCCTGGATCCTTCCTTGGGGCAGGGCTCCCTCCCGCCAACTCGGTGGACTGGTTTGGGAACCAGGTGCTGAACCTCCACCAGGAGGAAGAGGAGGTGGGACAGGTCACAAGGCCATGCAGGGACCCAGGAGCAGGATGCAGCGCTGGGAGTTGAAGAGTTTGGGGAAAAGGTCATTTTTTTCCCCCCCTTTTCAGGCTGGATGATGGCATCCCATGGGTGAAGCTCCAAGTCCTGGCAGCCACGAGTCTAACCCACCCTCCCCAAACCACAGAGCCACTTGATGAAGGGCTTTATTGGGCAAAACCACCTCCAGCAAGAGGTCAGGCAAGTCCCACCCCATCCTCATGGAACGGGGCTCACTGGATCTTGCTCCAGACCCTGTTCACCCTCCTCTAGGAAACTCCCACCAGTGCAGAGGGTTTTACAGCTCCATCCCTGGGCACCCACCCACCCAAAACCCTGCTGGGTCTGGGCTGGGTCAGCCTGCACCCCTCCAGCTGAAGGGACAGGGTGGTGAGGGGGGGCTCGACCCCTCTGCACCTCCAGGAACCTCATCTCCCTCAGCCCCAGTACCGCAGTTTGGCTCCCCTGTCCTTGGAGCCCTCCTGAGGCTTTGGTGTTGCCACAGCAAGGAGGTTCTCGGGCTCCAGGATGAACATGCTGTAGAGGTTCCAGAGCAGCATGGCCAGGAGAGGCAGGAAGGTCATGCTGAAGCCAAAAGCACGGAAGGAGCGTCCGATGGCATAGGACAGCCAGAAGATCAACCTGGAAGGGGCAGGGAAGGAGGGGCAGGCTCAGCCAGGGTCATGCCTTGGGGCCAGCACCCAGCTTCTCTAGGGGTTCCTACCCCAGAGAGGGTTTGCCAGGCATGGCTGCTGTGGAACGTGGGATGAGGGATGGAGTAATCATAGGAAGAATCATCATCAAGGTTGGAAAAGACCTTCGAGATCATCAAGTTTGGAAAAGACTTTCAAGATCATCAAGTTTGGAAAAGACCTTCAAGATCATCAAGTCCAACCATCCGCCCTACAACCCCTAATCCTTCCCCTGTGCTGGCTCTCCTGGTCTGGTGAGGCTGGAGCTGGAGGTTGCACCAAGTCATGGTGTTTGCCAGCATGGACAGACCCTGTGTGCACGTTGGGCCCTGGTAGGGTAAAGGAACCACTTCACAGAATCATGGGATGGTTTGGGTTGGAAGGGACCTTAAAGATCATCTAGATCCAACCCCCCCTCATGGGCAGGGACACCTCCCACCAGCCCAGGTTGCTCCAAGCCCCATCCACTTACCGGGAGATGGCAAAAAGCCCCGTGAGCAGAGGGATGAGCTTGAGGAGCTCCTGTGGGAGGTAGGTGACCAGCACAGCCATATTGAAGAAGTAGAGGATGAAGAGCTGGATGGACTGGGAGATGAAGGTCCGGTGGATCTCCACCTCCCGCTGCAGCTCCCCAAAGGGCTCCAGTGCAGAGGAGCAGAGGCGGGAGATGCCGCTGACGATCATCCCTGGGGGGCAGAGAGAGGAGCTGAGCAGGCACCCGGGGGGGCTGCACCGGGGCCAAAAGGGCTGGGGAAGGACCAGAGGGGGATCCAACGGGGTGGGAAGAAGGCAGGAAAACTCAGTCTGCTCTTCCTGGTGGGAGTGATGGAGCTGCCAAGAGCTCATCCCGGGCTCTACTCACTGCTCCCCCAGGACCGGTGCAGCCCAGGGGAGGGGGCGAGGGGCTCTGGACCCCAACCCCGTGGCTCTTTGCTGTGGTTTTGGGCCCAGCAAAGAAAGGGAAGAAAAACACAGAGAGGGTCTTTAGGACCCTAAAGGACCCCGGAGGGTTGGAACAGAGAGGGGTCTGGATTCCCTCCTGCTTCCTGCCATACTCTATCAAACCCAGGAGAACCAGAGCCCAGCCCCTTTCTCCTGCCCCTTCTTCCTTGCTGCTGCTGTGCTCAGAGGCTCCTGTTTTCCCCTCAATTTGCCACGTGCTCTGCACAATCCAACTCCATCTGGTGCTGGGAAGAGCTGTGGACCCCTCTCCTGAGTTGGCCTTGCTTCAAGGGTCCCTCACCCACCTATTCCTGCCATCACGGAATGGTTTGGGTTGGAGGCACCTTCAAGATCATCTAGATCCAACCCCCTGCATGGGCAGGGACACTTCCCACCAGCCCAGCTTGCTCCAAGCCCCATCCAACCTGCCCTTGGACACTTCCAGGGATGGGGCAGCCACAGCTTCTCTGGCCAACCTGGCCCAGGGTCTCACCACCCTCACACTCAACAATTCCCTCCTCATCTCCAACCTCAAGCTCCCTCTGCCAGTTTTCATCCATCCCCCTCATCCCATCCCTCCCTGCCCTTGTCCAAAGTCCCTCCCCAGCTTTCCTGGAGCCCCTTCAGGCACTGGAAGGTGCTCTAAGGTCTCCCTGGAGCCTCCTCTTTGAGATGGGTTTTGTGTGTATCTCTATAGAAGTTTATAGATCTGTTCCTCATCCCATCTTACTCCTGTTTCCATGTTCCAGTAAATCTGTTCCTGTTTTAATTTCCACCCTTTAAGCCTCTCTTCCTTATTCCCCTTTTATCTTCTCTTGGGACAGTGGGGAGGGGGTAACAGAGAGGGGGGTAACAGAGGGGGGGGGGTAACAGGGGGGGTAAGAGACAGGGGGTAACAGGAGGGTAACAGAGTTGGGAGGGTAACAGAGGGGGGTAACAGACAGGAGGGTAACAGAGCTGGGGGGCTAACAGAGGGGGGTAACAGAGAGGGAGGTAATAGAGGGGGGGTAACAGTGAGGGGGTAACAGGAGGGTAACAGGGGGGGTAACAGAGAGGGGGGGAAATGGGGGGCAACGGGGGTAACAGAGAGGGGGGGTAACAGAGGGGGGGTAACAAAGGGGGGTAACGGGGGTAACAGAGGGGGGGTAACAGAGAGGGGATAACAGAGGGGGGGTAACAAAGGGGGGGTAATGGGGGGTAACAGAGAGGGGGTAACAGAGGGGGGGTAACAGAGAGGGGGTAACAAAGGGGGGTAACGGGGGGTAACGGGGGGGTAACAGACGGGGGTAACAGAGAGGGGTGGGTAACGGGGGGTAACAGAGAGGGGGTAACAGGGGGATGTAACAAAGGGGGGTAACAGGGGTGGGTAACAGGGGGGGTAATGAGGGGTAACAGAGAGGGGGAAACAGAGATGGGGTGTAACAGAGCGGGGGGTAACAGCGAGGGGGGTAGCAGCCATTCTGCCCTCTGGTTTCCGGTTCCCCCTGACCCGAGACCCTCACCCAGCACGATGGGGAAGGTGGCGAAGGCGGCGCAGCGCAGGGTGTAGACCAGGCGGGCGCTGGCGGTGGGCAGCAACGGGGCGTCGAAGGGCAGGAAGGCGTAGGCGCCGTAGAGGAGGCAGGGGCAGAGGAGCAGGGCCCCCACCACCGAGGCCACGGCCTTCAGGTTGTCGCCGCCGCCGTCCCCGGCGCACCGGCCCCGCGGCCCCTCGGCCGGAGCTTTGGCCGCTCGCTCCTCGAAGCCCAGCGGGTCCCTGTAGCGTGAGGGGCCGGTGGGGAGGAAGGGCTGGAGCTGGTGGAGGCTGCCGGGCCCGTCGCTGCGGGGGACAGGGCCCCCCGAGCCCTCCTCCCTGGGCCGCGGGGCCGGTTGTTTCTTCTGCTTGCCCGGGGTGCGCTCGATGCACCGCGGATCGATGGGCACAAAGACGTGGGTGGGCATCACGGGCAGCCCGGGGGTTTCCTCCTCCTTGGCCTCAGCCGGGGGGCAGCTGAGGGCGGCCACCTCGGGGGCGTCACCGCTGCCTTCAGGACTGGAGCGTCTCTTGGCCTCCGCGGGCTCCGGGTGGCCCCGGGTGCTGTAGTGGCACCGGTCCCATGGCAGGGTGGCGTCGGGGTCGGCCAGGTGCTCATCTGGGGCTGGTGGGGCTTTGTCCTGGGGGGTGGCCGGGGCCACCTTCCCCAGCTCCAGCAAAGCCACCTCCTCAGGGGGCAGGATGGGGTCAGCAGCAGCCATGAGAGCGGCGGGGTCAGCACTGCTGGGGACGGGCAAGAACCTCCTGTGTTTTGGGGATGCCGAGAGGGGACGAGGTTCCTGTCCCTTCCGTTTTCACCCTGTGCCAGGAGGAAGGAGATGGACAAAAAAAACAACAGAGATGAGAGATTTGGGACCATGCACGCTGCCCCAGTGATAATGGAGAGAATGAATTGGTTGCCACCACCCCCGGAGTCCCCATCACTTGCCCTCCACCATCAGGAGAAAGCAGAAGTCCACATTCCCCTGCATCCCCCAGCCCATGGCAGTGGGATCAGGATCGGGCATGTGGTACCACGGGTGTGGGCACCATCACCCAGAGCCAGGTCCCTGGTGAGCCCCGGGTGTGTGGGGCTCTGGCTGCAAAACAGGGGCAGCCTGGGAATGGTTTCCCCCCTGGCCAAACATCCCCGGGTTTCTGGCTGGACATGAGCCTTGTGACTTGAGGGAGCTGGAGTGGTTCCATCCTGCTCCTGCGTCACCCAAGCCCCTAAACCTGGGGAGATCCATCCAAGCTGCATCTCGGAACCACCGGGGTTAAACCTGGGGAGATCCATCCAAGCTGCATCTCGGAACCACCAGGATTAAACCTGGGGAGATCCATCCAAGCTGCATCTCGGAACCACCAGGATTAAACCTGGGGAGATCCATCCAAGCTGCATCTCGGAACCACCAGGATTAAACCTGGGGAGATCCATCCAAGCTGCATCTCGGAACCACCAGGATTAAACCTGGGGAGATCCATCCAAGCTGCATCTCGGAACCACCGGGGTTAAACCTGGGGAGATCCATCCAAGCTGCATCTCAGAACCACCAGGATTAAACCTGGGGAGATCCATCCAGGCTGCATCTCGGAACCACCACGAGGAGCCAGATCTGCTGCCCCTTGTGGCAGAGACCGATCCGGGGCGGGCAGAGGAGGCTGCCGGGTTCCACTTCCTACAGGGAAGCAGAAGAGCCGGGCAGGAATCTCACATTTTCCCCTCTTAGCAGGGGATCCGTGTCTCTTAGCCCGTCCCAGGTGTTCCTGGCTGTGGGCATGGGAGCCTCCTGCAATGAAAATCTCCTTCTCTCTCTCCCTCCTGGGCACATTCATCCCCAGAAAGATCTCCCAGGCCTGGGGAAACTGAGGCACAGAGCGGCACGGGGCTTCACCTGAGGTCCACCCCAGGGAGCGTGGCTGAAGCAACTTCCCAGCCCTCCCACACCCCCAAGCTCCCTGCTCCCAGCCCCATCTCACCCCACGCACACAGGAGGAAGGTCCCCCCGGGCTCCCCTGGCCGCAGGACTTACCTGGAGAGAGGTGTGGGGCGGTGGGCCGGGGGGCCATGGGGCTGGGGGCCGCAGGGTGGCGGCGGCGGCGGCGCCGGGAGCCTGGGAAATGCTTCCACACTCGCTCCCGTCTGGACTTCAAACCTGTTCAACCAGCTCAGGTGGGGCCGGGACGAAAGGGGCCGGGACGAAAGGAGCAGGCGCAGCCGCCTCGCCCGACCAGACCTGCGCCCGGGGACGAGTCCTCGGGGGGCGCAGTGGGGCGGCGTGTCCCTCTCCCAGGGGGTTTCTGTGCTGAGAGGACCCCCCCCGATGAAGAAGCCCCACAGCCGTGGTGGGCAGGACCCGCCGGGATCTCTGGATGGGCTGTTCCTACGGGAGCCGTGGCCGTGGCGAGGAGGTGAACAGTAAGGGGTGGGGGGCCCTAGGGACCCCCCCTGCCCCAGCCTGCTCCTGCTCTTGTGTCAGGACACCAAGTGAACCATGAACCAGCAACGTGCCCTGGTGGCCAAGAAGACCAGTGGAATCCTGGGGTGCATGAAGAGTGTGGCCGGCAGCCCAACTCAGCTCCCCATGTTTCCCCTTGGCTTTTACAGTCTCTTTTACTACCAATGAGGTTGGTCACACTTGGGAAAGAGGATGGACACATGTTGGGGCACCAGATCTATCTGGAGCTCTAGAAGGATGCTCTCATGAACAAAGATGAGATCGTTCTGGTCAACAAGGGCAAGTGCAGGGTCCTGCCCCTGGGGAGGAATCACCCCAGGAATAACCTCACCAGGACAGGTTGACCTGCTGGAAAGCAGCTCTGTGGAGAAGGACCTGGGAGATCTGGTGGCCACCAAGTGAACCATGAACCAGCAACGTGCCCTGGTGGCCAAGAAGACCAGTGGAATCCTGGGGTGCATGAAGAGTGTGGCCAGCAGGGCAGGGGGGTTCTCCTCCCCCTCTGCTCTGCCCTGGTGAGGCCACGTCTGGAGAACTGAGTCCAGTTCTGGGCTCCCCAGTTCAGGAGCTACTGGAGGGAGCCCAGGGCAGGGCTGTGAGGATGAGGAGGGGGCTGGAGCAGTTCTCGTATGAGGAAAGGCTGAGGGACCTGGGGCTGCTCAGCCTGGGAAGGAGGAGACTGAGAGGGATCTTCTCAATGCTTGTAGGTACCTACAGGGTGGATGTCAAGAATCATGGAATCATAGAAGGGTGAAGGTTGGAAGGGACCTTAAAGATCATCAGGTTCCAACCTCCCTGCTCTGAGCAGGGACACCTCCCACCAGACCAGGCTGCACAAGCCTCATCCAACCTGGCCTTGAGGATGGGGCCAGAGTCTTTCCCGTGGTGCCCAGAGACAGGATGAGGCACAAGGGGCACAAAGAGGAACACAGGCAGTTCCACCTGAACGTGAGGGAAAATCTTCTTTCCTGTGAGGGTGGCAGAGCCCTGGGACAGGCTGCCCAGAGAGGCTGTGGAGTCTCCTCTGGAGACATTCAACAACCACCGAGACATGACCCTGTGCAACCTGCTCTGGGTGACCCTGCTCTGGCAGGGGGGTTGGACTAGATGATCCCCTGAGGTGCTTTCCAACCCCCACCATGCTGTGATTCCTTGATCACAAATGGCCTGTCACTACAGCAAGAGAACAAATCATCCTTCATTGAGCATCTACCAGCTCCTGCTGGCTCCAGAACTCGTGAAGAGCTGCTCCTGCTGAAAGTCATCAAGAACAAAGGGGTGGCTTCCCACCCTGCAGAGCCTGAACAGCACGTGCCACAAACCAGGGGGGTTTCAGCAGAGCAATTAAATTGTTCTTCTTTCTGAAAATGTCCATCTGTCTGTCCAATCCTCTGCTCCTTGAGCTCTGACTTTCCTACCTGCCAGGTTCCTCAGCCATCACAGCACTGCTCAGCTCTCTGGCTGGTGAAGACTGAGCCACCACCGAAGGTTTTTGGGGACAAACTGCATTGTTCTCATCAAGGGGCTCATCAGTGCCTGTGGGAACGTGAGGAAGGCCTGAAACACAGATGGGAAGAGGGTTTTTCCCCCTGTCCTGGTGGCCCTGACACGTTGAGGCAGAGGGAGGCCTTTCCCAGAGCTCCTGCCAGGCCCGTGGTGGCAGCTGCCTCAGGCCCAACCCCTGCCACCAGTGCAGGGTGATCAATGAACCTCCTGGACTGACGCCAGCACGGCCACCATATTTTAAGCCAACTGTGTCCTGGGCTGCATCCCAAGAAGCGTGACCAGCAGGGCCAGGGAGGGGATTGTCCCCTCTGCTCTGCTCTGCTGAGACCCCCCTGCAGGGCTGGGGCCAGCTCTGGGGTCCCCAACACAAGGAGGACACGGAGCTCCTGGAGAGAGTCCAGAGGAGGCCCCAGAGATGATGTGAGGGCTGGAGCAGCTCTGCTCTGGAGACAGGCTGGGAGAGTTGGGGTGTTGAGCCTGGAGAAGAGAAGGCTCCAGGGAGACCTTAGAGCACCTTCCAGTGCCTGAAGGGGCTCCAGGAAAGCTGGGGAGGGACTTTGGCCAAGGGCAGGGAGGGATGGGATGAGGGGGATGGATGAAACCTGGGAGAGGGAGATGGAGGTTGGACATGAGAGGGAATTCTTAGTGTGAGGGTGGTGAGACCCTGGGCCAGGTTGCCCAGGGAAGCTGTGGCTGCCCCATCCCTGGAAGTGTCCAAGGGCAGGTTGGATGGGGCTTGGAGCAACCTGGGCTGGTGGGAGGTGTCCCCACCCATGCAGGGGGGTTGGTCTAGCTGACCCGTACGGTCCCTCCCACCCAGCCCACCCATCACTCCTCACTTCCACGCCATTTGCAGCTCTAATCTCTGCCGCGGCTGCCGCCTGGGGCAGCTCTCGCGAGCTGAGGCCGCGCAGCCGCCATGTTGCCAGCACTAAGTGCTGGCGCGGCGCGACGCTGAACTCTCGCGAGGTGAGGCCGGCCCCGCCGCCGCCATGTTTGCCCGCCGCTGTCCGGTCTCGCCGCCAGTCTCGCGAGAGCGGCGCGGGGCAGGGGGCAGCCGCGCAGCCATGGCGGCCGAGCGGGGCCGGGGGCGGCGGCGGCGGCGGGGGAGCGGCGGGGCGGCGCGGCCGGTGCTGAGGGGACGGTGGGCCGCGCCGGGCCGGGCCGGGCTTTGCTGTCGCCGGGCGCCATGAGCCAGGGCGGCGGGGCCACCTGCGATAGCGGCGAGCCGGAGGCCAAGGTGCTGCACACCAAGCGGCTGTACCGGTGAGGAGAGGGGGCATCGCGGGAGGGGAGGGCGGGGGGAGGATGAGGAGGCGAGGAAGAGATGATGGGGGTCAGGGCAGGGGACTGGGGAAAGGAGATGAGGGGGTCCGGGAGACACTGGGGGGACCAGAAGGACGAAAGGAGATGGGGCGGGGTCCGAAGGCGGTCGCAGGGGGAGACTGGGGGTCCCGGGGGAAGGGGATGGGAAGCAGGGGAGCTTGGGGAGACCAGGAGGGAAGGAAGGAGGTGGGAAGGATCCAGAGGAGATGGGGGGTGACAAGGGTGAAGGGAATGGGAGGGGGGAGGCGAATCCAGAGGAGGTTGGGGAGGGCCATGGCGAAGGGGGTCGGGGGGATTTAGGGATGATTGAAGGGAAGGAGATGGGGGAAGTAGTCAGGGAAGGTTTAGAGGGGCTGGGGAGGGAGATGGTGAAGTCGAGGGAAGACTGAGCATTAACGTGGGGGAGGAAATGGGGGGTGGGATCCAGGGGGAGGTTGGAGGGGAACCTGGAGAGGAGAGGAATCCAGAGGAGACTGGGAGGAACCAGAGGGAACGGGATGGGAGGGATCTTCAGGAAAGATGCAGGAGAAACCAGGGGAAGGAGATGTAGGGAAGATTGGGGGAAACGGGAAGTTTGCAGTGGTGAGGGAAAGGAGAAGGGGGAGATTGAGGGAAGAGCAGGGGGAAGGGGGCCGTGTGGATCCAGAGGAGATGAGCAATACACGGGGTAGGGGGGGCACTGGTGACAAGGGGTATGTGGGATCCAGGGGAGATGAGTCAAACCAGGCAGTGGGGGAAGGAGTTGTGAAGGATCCAGGAGATGGGAGAGAATGGAGAGAGGGAGGGAAGAAGGCAGGTGAGAGGGGAAGGGGAAAGGGGGCATGGACCACCCAGGGAGATGGGTCAGGACATGGGGGGAGGAGGAAGGAGTTATGTAGGATTCAGGGGGACTGAGGGAGGAAGAAGGTGAAGGGATGCAGAGGAATAAGGGCAAGATGTGGGGAGCATCTAGGGACAGGGGGCTGGAGAGGGGACCCTGCCAGTAGACAGGGATTAGGTGGGAAGGGCTGGAAAAGAGGGTGTGATGAGCAGCAGGAGCTTGAGCCAGGGCAGTTTCCTGCTGTACAGAGGGAAAGGCTGTAAATCTTCCCAATAAAACACTCCCTGGGACTCCACTTTCACTTACACCTCTGCACCAGGCAGTGGAAATAGCATCAGAAGACAAGGTTGAGGAAATACTGATGTCCTTGGCCAGCCCAGCCCAGCAGGGACAAGGGGCTTTGGTGCCACCAAACGCTGCCCTGCAGCAGCCTGCCCTCTGCTCTGCTGGTGACTTGTTTTGTGAGCATGGCCCAGAAGTTGTCCCCTCCTGTCTCAGTCTCTCCATCAATCAGTACAGGAGGTTCCTCGTGGAGTTTCAGCAGCAACAGTTGGGTTTCAAAGATGAGCAAAATGGTGAAGGCAAGAGGTGGATTTTGTGTCGGGGTCTGTTTGCTTTTTGTCTCGCTCGGTGACGTCGGGCACGTCCTTTCAGCTGGTGGGACCTCACTGCCCTCCTCTACAGCAGGGCAACTCTGAGAAACCCAGCAAGATCCGTGCCCAAAAATCCAGAGCAGGTTTGAGTGGCAGGTCCTGCCCTGTTGTGCTTCACATGAGCACGTTCCCTGCACTTTGGAGTTCCAGGAGGTGCATTTCTTTTTCTCCTGGCAAGGTCCGTGGTGAAGCAGAGGGGCTGGGATCCCTGAGGTGTGGGCTGTGCTGGAGCTGCTCCCAGGGCTGTGCAGCTCTGGTTGCTGTCACCCTGAGGTGGCTTCTGATCTCCCAGGTGGCTTCCCACATCTCTGTGGGAATGGCTGTGTGGCCATTCAGCAAGAGATGGACAGGCTGGAGAGCTGGGCAAGGAGGAACCTCATGAGGTTCAATGAGAATAAGTGTAGAGACCTGCACCTGAGGAGGGATAACAACATGGGCCAGGACAGGTTAGAAGCTGACCTGCTGGAAAGCAGCCCCGTGGAGAAGGACCTTGGAGTCGTGGTGGACAGCAAGTGATCCATGGGACAACGATGTGCCCTGGTGGCCAAGAAGGCAAATGGTCTCCTGGGGTGCATCAAGAAGAGTGTGGGCAGCAGGTCAAGGGAGGTTCTCCTGCCCCTCTACTCTGCCCTGGTGAGGCCACATCTGGAGTGTTGTGTCCAGCTCTGGGCTCACCAGTTCCAGAGGGACAGGGATTTACTGGAGAGAGTCCAACAGAGGCTACGAGGATGATGAAGGGACTGGAACATCTGTCTGATGAGGAAAGGCTGAGAGACCTGGGGCTGTTTAGTCTGGAGAAGAGAAGACTAAGAGGGGACCTGATGAATGTCTACAAATATCTGCAGGGGGGTGTCAAGAAGGGGCCAGTCTCTGTTCAGTGGTGCCTGTGACAGGACGAGGGGAAACGGCACCAAGTGACAACACAGGAAGTTCCACCTCAACATGAGGAGAAACTTCTTTGCTGTGAGGGTGACAGAGCCCTGGGACAGGCTGCCCAGAGAGGCTGTGGAGTCTCCTTCTCTGGAGACTTTCAAGACCCATCTGGGTGTGTTTCTATGTGACCTGCCCCAGGTGACCCTGCTCTGGCAGGGGGCTTGGACTCGATGATCTCCAGAGGTCCCTTCCAACCCTCACAATTCTGTGGTCTCCTGGTAGTTGAGCTGCTCAGTGTAACATCTTGCCCACTGCCACCTGAGGTGTGGGCAGGATGGGTGAGGACGTGTCTGCCCCTGCTTGCAAAATAGAATGTATTTTGTTGAAACCACCCTGGTTTCAGTTGTGGTCCCAGTGGGGTGGGACTGTGTGTGCTTCTTAGCCCACCAAGAAGTGGTACCTCAGTGTCCCTCTGGAGCTCACAAGTGAACATCCCTTGGCCAGGCATGGGATTGCTCACCAAGGCAAGGAAGCTGTTGTTTTCTGATGCATTTGGATGGCAGAAGAAGATGTGTGGTTGATTTATGGCATTTTTACAGCAGCAGAAGAAAACCACACTCCTGTAGAGATGGTTCCTTCAGCTGGAAATGTTGTGATTTTAGCACAGGATTTAGGTTGGACATTAGGAGAAAGTTCTTTACTATGAGGGTGGTGGGTCACTGGAACAGGTTGCCCAGAGAGGTGGTGGAGGCCCCATCCCTGGAGACTTTCAAGGTCAGGGCTTGATGGGGCTCTGAGCAACCTGGTCTAGTTGGAGATGTCCCTGTTTGTTGTCAGGGGTTGGACTAGATGACCTTGAGAGGTCCCTTCCAACCCAAGACATTCTATGATTCTATGATTTATAATCTTAGCAGTGGCCACAAGTTTTCTTGCTGCACAGTCTGTTGTCAGTTCTTCTCTGTTCCAGCCTGAAGCTCAGGTAGATGGAACAGTGACCTCCTGGCCTCCATAAAGCAGGTTGGACGTTGTGTGACTGTCCCTGGAAACCTTGGGCCATGGGATTAAAGGGTGTCTTTGAATCCCAGATGTTTGGCTGTCACAGTCCCAGCTCTAAACTGTCCCCACGTGGGGCCAGCTCTGCTGGTGGGAGCTGCAGGACTTGAGCTCAGGTCTCCACAATCCTTGGTGAGTTCATCGGCCATTGGAGCGTCCATCTCTGGTCATAGGATGGTCTTTCCTCTTTTCCATTTAAGTCTTCCTGGGCTGATAATCCCTAAATTTCACCTCAGAACGTGGCAACTGGATCATCCTGGTGGATGTGTTCGTGGAGGGAGGCTGGGTGTATTTTGCAGGTCACTTTTCTGGATTCATGAGCTCACTTGGCTTTGTGCTTCTATTCTTGACCTGGGCAGTAGTATTTGTGGACTGCCACATGCCAGAAGACAAATGTACAGCTGCAGTTCCTCTCCCTGAGAAGAATCTTGCTCTTCAGAGATGGTGACTCTTAGTAATGGATTAAATAAAGAAATAGAGCAAGGCCAAGTCCTCCTCCCTGGTGTCTTTGCCCCATCCCAGAGTGTTGGTGGCCCGGAGGGAAGGTGTTAGATGGGTGGCTGGAGAGGACTTTGTGTTGGACCATTTCCACCCTGCTTGGCATGAGGTGCTGTGCTTGGTTCTTTTAATAGCCTGGCATCTGATTTGCCTCCTCTGGGGTTCTGCTGAGCTGTCTGCAAGGAACCTTTAGATCCAGCAGGTCCAAAAATGGGTACTGGGACAAAACTTGGCCTCTTCACTGCTGAGTGGAATTCAGCCCCTGCTCTCGAGCCACCCAAGGGACATTCAAACCAGTGCATGGTCTGTAGCACCTGTGCTGATGTTCCCTACCGTTTTGGAAGGGAGGTTGGATCCTGCACCTGGTTGTCCTCACTGTGTCCCCTTTCCTCACCTCTGTGGACAACAGGGTCCTTGCAGGTCATCCCTGACTGTCACGGGTGGTTCTTCAGTCCCACCTCTGCCTCTTCCAGCCACACCATGGAGCTGGTGCTGCTGAGGAGACACCTTATGTGGGCTCTGCCTTCTGTTGGGTGGCTCAGGAACCCACATCCTGAGGGAGAAACCTCGCTGCCCTCAGGTCACCAGCCCTCTGTGCCTTCCTGAACCCCTACAAAGTACCAGAAGCAACAAGTGTCTTCCTGTGCCCATCCCTGACTGTTGTGGGACATCATTGTATGGGAGAGGTCCCTCCCACCCCTGGGGTCCCTCCCACCCTTTGGTGGAAGGTGAAATACCCTCCAGTGTCCCTACTCGGGCAGTCCCTGGGAGGAAACTTTCTCCATACTTCACATCTGGCAGGCATTTGGTTCCTGGTGGATGTGGAAAGGTTTTCCTTAAGTGCTTGGTCACATTTCTTCCCCACTGATCCTGTTGGCAGCCAAAGAGGTGTCTGTCTGCCCCTGGGAGGGGACCTTGTAGCAGCTGCTGTTTGAGGAACTCCTGTCCCATCATGGGTGTCGTGCTGCTCAGTGTCAGGACACGTTTCTGACACTGTTGAACTCGGGAGGATTCTCAGATGAGGTTTTGTGAGGCTTTTTTGTTTAGATAATAAAAAAATAGAGGCTTGTTTGATGTGGGAGACACTAAGCAGTGAGAGAACCTGGACCATGTGCTGTGAGGGAATCTGAAATGAGTGAGTGGCAGGAGAAGGAGTTAGAGTTGAGGGCCTGAAAGAGAGGGGAGCACTGCAGCAGTGAGGGCTGGAGCTGGGGGAGTGAGTCCAGAGGAGGCCACGGAGATGATCCTTGGGCTGGAGCAGCTCTGCTCTGGAGACAGGCTGGGAGAGTTGGGGTGTTGAGCCTGGAGAAGAGAAGGCTCCAGGGAGACCTTAGAGCACCTTCCAGTGCCTGAAGGGGCTCCAGGAAAGCTGGGGAGGGACTTTGGACAAGAAGATAAGGGAAATGGATGAAAAGTGGCAGAGGGAGATTGAGGTTGGAGATGAGGAGGGAATTGTTGAGTGTGAGGGTGGTGAGACCCTGGCCCAGGTTGCCCAGAGAAGCTGTGGCTGCCCCATCCCTGGAAGTGTCCAAGGGCAGGCTGGATGGGGCTTGGAGCAACTTGGGCTGGTGGGAGGTGTCCCTGCCCATGCAGGGATCTAGATGATCTTTCAGGTCCCTTCCAACCCAAACCAGTCTGTGACTGTGGTTTGGACACAGGGCTTCACCCCTGCGTGTCTGACCTCTGGCCCTAAGGTCTGACCATGTCCCTGCCTGCAGGGCTTGGCTGCTCTAGTCACCATGAAATCATTTCCCACCTCGGGGGGCGAGTGACATGAGCTCCCGTCAGACACCAGCAGCTGCTGATGTGTTTTTACAGCTATTTTGAAGGTGCAGAGGCCACCTCTTTTGGGACTCAAGGTTCATCATTTTCCTGTACTTCTTTCTGGGAATCAAATGAATCAGCAGTTCCCTTTTTCTGGTCACCTTTCACCAGAGGAACCAGATCAGTTCCCTGGGAGCCACTGGTCATTTCCTGCTGAGGGTCTGAGAGGGGCAGTGACAGGATGTTAAGCACAGGTTAATGTATAATAATAACAGATCTATTTTGGGGTAATTAAACATCTACGTGGGGCTTCTTGGGTTTTCTCCACGGCCCCTCCCTCCCCCCCTGTGCTCTGAGCTGGGATCAGTGGTTCAGACTTCCTGCCTTTTACCTGCCAATCAAAAAGCATTTGACTCTCTTGCCTTGTTTTTTTTTTTTGCTGTTGGGAGGACTGGGTTGTTGGAGTTTGCCAAGGACCTTCAGGCCACGTGGAGATGGCAGTGAGATGTGGCTGTGGGTACCAAGATGAGTCACAGGCTGCCCAGAGAGGTTGTGGAGTCTCCTTCTCTGGAGGCTTTCAAGACCCAGCTGGACACGTTCCTGTGGGACCTGCCCTGGGTGTTCCTGCTGCAGCAGGGGGGTTGGACTTGATCTTCAGAGGTCCCTTCCAACCCCTGGGATTCTGGGTGTGATTCTTCCTCTATTCTTGGTTTTCTTCATGATTATTTAGGAAGGAGTTGGTTCAGTCTGGTGGTTTCATCTCCCAAGCCATTGTGTGAGATGGTCCAGTTCCCTGCACCACTCCTGTCAGGTTCTGTGGTTTGCTGGAAACAAACAAGATTTCCAGTTACCCCTGGGGTGGAAGGATCTCTGTGACACGGGGTGAGATGGGACATTTTGAGCCTCTGAACGTTCTGGGTTTTTTTCCAGGGAGGTTCCTTTTGGTGTGGTGGGTTGGTGGAAGGTTTGCTGGGCTAGTAAGGGGCTGGTGCATTAAACCACCAGTTATTTTAGAGTAATATCAGTAGTTTTCACAGAAGTGCTGGTGGTTTCAGCCTCCTGGGCAGATGGAGGAGAACAACAACTCAACACACTTGCTGGCAAGTGCCACACGAGTACCCTGTCTTCATCCTGGCATCCCTTTGTGCCCCTGTGTGACAGGAAGGTTCAGTGTGTTGAGCCCTGGGTGTTGTGCTTGGTAGAAGTTTGCTCTGACCAGGTCTGTCTCCTGGATTCACAAAGCACCTTGGTTGTCTTCAACTTTTTGTTCAAACAGGGACAGGCTCAGTGTGGGATGAGCCTTCATCATCATCATCGGGTCATCACGGAATGGTTTGGGTTGGAAAAGACCTTAAGGATCATCTGGATCCAACCCCCTGCATGGGCAGGGACACCTCCCACCAGCCCAGGTTGCTCCAAGCCCCATCCAACCTGCCCTTGGACACTTCCAGAGATGGGGCAGCCACCTTAAAGATCATCTAGTGAATCGTCCAGGTGATCTTTAAGGTCCCTTCCAACCCAAACCACTCCACTAAAGTTCACCTAGATCCAACCCTCTGCATGGGCAGGGACACCTCCCACCAGCCCAGGTTGCTCACACCTCAGTGAAGGTTTTAGGAGTGAGGACTGATGGGCAGATAGTTGTGGGGTTGAGGGGCAGAACAAGTGCCTTTGGAGGTTGGTGGCTAACAGCTGGGGATGGCTTGGAGGATGTAGTTCTTAGAGGAGCATGGAGAGTCAACAGCTGGGAGAAGTTCCCTTCAGGGGTCAGTTTATTGCCCTGACAAAGAGGCTTAGCCAAGGAGAGATGACCTCTCTTGGTAGGAAGGGTTTCATGTGGCTGCTTGATTGGGCTTTATCGAGCTCTCCAGGAGGTGCTGGTGAGGACAGTGTCTGTCAGGCTGGTGCTGCTCTCAGCCCCTGGGCTTCTGCAACATTCCAGAGGCCCAGTCCCCTTTGTTCCCAGCTACAAACTCTGGACTGCTCCACGTTTCACACCCATGGTGCTCTCCTTCCTCCAGGAGGAGCCTCCCAGCCACTCATCCACAGCAGGATTTTTTTTTCCAGCACTCAAGAAGTTTTGGAGGTTGCTTGGTCTGTCTTCCAGAGGCTTTCAGGGGGGAAAAAAAGCTTGTCACAAATGTCATCTTTTAGGCTGGTTTTGAGTGTCTCTGTTCCCTGCCACTGCCAGGTCCTCCAGGGCTTCAGTCAACGAGTCACTGGAACAAACACTGGGACATTTTGGCCAACAGGAAGGGTGTGAGTTGCCTGGTTTCACAGCCAAGTTGGTGCTCTCACCAGGCATTGGTGGAGGTGGGACTCCTGCCCTATCAAAACGGCCATGGTTAGAAATCAATCAAATGCATCATTCCAGAATTCAGGACGTTTCAATTAATCGGGGTGTAGGTCTGGAAGGATTGAACTCCTCAGGTTAAAAGTTGCTGAGTTTTCCAAAGACATTTCTGACTTTCAGCAGAAATAATTGACATTTTGGACCAGACAGGCCGTGGTCACTGGTGATTGAACAGCTGATCTGCAGCAAAATCATGCCAGGGGATGTAACTCTGCTTCTTTTTTTTGTGTCCTTCTTTCCATAACGTTTTTAAAATAGAGTGCAGAAAGGAAATCAATTAATATGGGGGAGTAATGAAGCTTGGTAATAATGGAATTAACTGGGCTAGTGTGGTGCAGACATCCCAGACCTCGTGAAACAATCCCAGAGAACCTGTTCTTCTCAAGCTTTTCTTCCTGTGTTGCCCTGCAGAGCAGTGGTGGAGGCTGTTCATCGACTGGATCTCATCCTTGGGAACAAGGCAGCCTATCAAGAAGTGTTCAAGCCAGAGAACATCAGCTTGAGGAACAAGTAAGTTGGGCAAGACCCTTGGTTTTTAGATTTGGCTGAGGAAAATCATCATGGAATCGTGGAATGGTTTGGGTTGGGAGGGACCTGAAAGATCATCTACATCCAATGCCCTAAACATGGGCAGGGACACGTCCCACCAGCCCAGGTTGCTCCAAGCCCCATCCAACCTGCCCTTGGACACTTCCAGGGATGGGGCAGCCACAGCTTCTCTGGGCAACCTGGCCCAGGGTCTCACCACCCTCACAGCCAAGAATTTCCTCCTCATCTCCAACCTCAATCTCCACTCTTCCAGTTTTCATCCATCCCCCTCATCCCATCCCTCCCTGCCCTTGTCCAAAGCCCCTCCCCAGCTTTCCTGGAGCCCCTTCAGGCACTGGAAGGTGCTCTAAGGTCTCCCTGGAGCCTTCTCTTCTCCAGGCTCAACACCCCAACTCTCCCAGCCTGTCTGCAGAGCAGAGCTGCTCCAGCCCTCCCATCATCTCCGGGGCCTCCTCTGGCCTCTCTCCAGGAGCTCCGTGTCCTCCTTGTGTTGGGGACCCCAGAGGTGGCCCCAGCCCTGCAGGGGGGTCTCAGCAGAGCAGAGCAGAGGGGACAATCCCCTCCCTGGCCCTGCTGGTCACACTGCTGGTGACAGCCCAGGACACGGGTGGTTTCTGGGCTCCAGCGCACGGTGCCGGCTCATGTTGAGCTTCTCCTCCCCCCAACACCCCCAAGTCCTTCTCCTCAGGGCTGCTCCATCCATTCCCACCCAGCCTGGCTTTGTGCTTGGGGTTGTCCCACGTGGAGGTTTTGAACCTGCAGTTTCTCCATGTGTTTGATTTGTCGGGTAAACCTGGGACCTCCCCAGGTTTTTTGAAGCAGAGTCTGGATTCCAGCCCTGAGCAGCACCTGACCATACAGCCCATGTCCAGAGGCCTTCCTGGGTGTCCTTGTTATACAAATAAATCATCTTCATGGCTGCCAGTGCCTTCCATGTAATGATCTTTGAAAAAGTGTATGATGAAGAAACTTCTAGTATGCACCTGAAATCTTTTATCGCATTCAGAGGGTGCCTGGCAGGGATGATTCCTCAGACTCATCTTTTAAGCTGTCAAGACAACTCTTGCCATGACTGCGTTACTGTCCCATCACCAGAGGGTCTAGCTTCTCCATCCTAACGAATTCAGGTTGTCCTCTTCCCTGCTTCTGTGGTGGCAGCTCAACGTGGAGCTAAATTGTGACCTCTCTGCTCTGTGTCCAGGCTGCGGGAGCTGTGTGTGAAGCTGATGTTCCTGCACCCAGTGGATTATGGAAGAAAAGCAGAAGAGCTGCTCTGGAGAAAAGTTTACTATGAAGTTATCCAGCTCATTAAAACCAATAAAAAGGCAGGTATCTGTGGCTCTGGCATGAGAAAGTCTCTGGCTGTGCAGTGGAGGAGCCCACGTTCAAAACTTCATTTGCTTGGAGAAGTTGTGGTCTGACCATGGGGCAGGAAGCCAGGGACTCCTGAGTTTTCCTCCTGGAGCTGACCTAGACCTTTTGTCTAGCTGTGGGCAGGTGAGCTTGAGTGGTCTGCTGAGGGAGCTGCCATCGTGGGGGAGATTTCTACACAATTTGCTTCATTTTTGTCTTCAGAAGAGATACATCTCCATGTAGCACGATGATCATAAGAGGCTTTGTCAGAGCTGGTCGTTTTTCCTGGAGTTGGAGACACTCCCACTATTCACACTTGTGTTTTCTAGTGCCACAAACCCCCTCCTGGTGACCTGGTGTCTGAATGCAGTTCAGGTGCTCTCACCAGACACCCCCATTTCAGTTCCTTGTGGTTGCAACGAGTGTTCCTCCTTGGCCTTGACCCTCTGTAAACTACAAGGTGGTTGAGCAAGAGGAGGTGCAGGGCTGTGCAGACCAATTCCAGCTGAGCTTCCTGCTCTCTTGCTTCATCCTTGGTGTGACCTGGGTGGCTGAAATGTTACCCAGGCTGCAGGAACTGACTCTGTTCTCTCCCCCCTGCAGCACATCCACAGCCGCAGCGTGCTGGAGTGCGCCTACCGGACACACCTGGTTGCTGGTGTTGGGTTCTACCAGCACCTTCTCCTCTACATCCAGTCCCACTACCAGCTGGAGCTGCAGAGCTGCATTGACTGGACACACGTCACGGACCCGCTCATCGGTCAGTGCTCCCTGGGCTGGGCTGAGGGCAAGGCCTGAACCCCAGGCAGGTGGATTCCCCTCGCTTGGTTTCAGCATTCCAGGGGTTGTCTGATGTTCTTCCTTCTGACCAGCCAGTTATCTGTTTAGAACAGACTGTCCTGCTCACTTTTTATAGAACCATAGCATGGTTGGGGTTGGAAGGGACCTCCAAGGTCATCTAGATCCAAACCCCTGCACGGGCAGGGACACCTCCCACCAGCCCAGGTTGCTCCAAGCCCCATCCAACCTGCCCTTGGACACTTCCAGGGATGGGGCAGCCACAGCTTCCCTGGGCAACCTGGGCCAGGGTCTCACCACCCTCACACTCAACAATTCCCTCCTCATCTCCAACCTCAATCTCCCTCTGCCAGTTTTCATCCCTCCCCCTCATCCCATCCCTCCCTGCCCTTGTCCAAAGTCCCTCCCCAGCTTTCCTGTAGCCCCTTCAGGCACTGGAAGGTCCTCTAAGGTCTCCCTGGAGCCTTCTCCTCTCCAGGCTCAACACCCCAACTCTCCCAGCCTGTCCTCATAGGACAGTCACTGTCCATGGCACTGGGTGGTTGGACTTTTTTAATACTAACTTAGGGCAGAAGAAGAGTTTCTAACAGGAAGAAAATGCTGTTAGAAAATTCTTTAGTGAGTGTTTGGTGATGGCAGATTTTTATGGAAAATCGCAGAGCACTTCTGGCAGCACAGAGTGTTTTAAAGAGCTTAATTAAAGCAGCCAGATGGGCCACTGGGGGAATAGGTTCTTGAAATCAACAGATTTTTGTCAGGACATCCTAGTTACTTGATGTAAGAGATTGTTCCTCCTCCCTTGTGTCTGTGCTCCTGTCATGTTCTTCCTGCCTGTGGGTTTGAAACTGATTGAATCTTGGATTAAGGAGGAAGCTCCTCTCAGGTGTGTTTGCTGTGCCAGGTGACCAGCCCTGGGTATGACCTTCCATGATCTGAGGTATCTCACCTACTGGGGGAGGAGACAGGCTGGGAGAGTTGGGGTGTTGAGCCTGGAGAAGAGAAGGCTCCAGGGAGACCTTAGAGCACCTTCCAGTGCCTGAAGGGGCTCCAGGAAAGCTGGGGAGGGACTTTGGCCAAGGGCAGGGAGGGATGGGATGAGGGGGATGGATGAAAACTGGAAGAGAGAGATTGAGGTTGGAGATGAGGAGGGAATTGTTGAGTGTGAGGGTGGTGAGACCCTGGCCCAGGTTGCCCAGAGAAGCTGTGGTTGCCCCATCCCTGGAAGTGTCCAAGGGCAGGTTGGATGGGGCTTGGAGCAACCTGGGCTGGTGGGAGGTGTCCCTGCCCATGGCAGGGGGTTGGATCTAGATGATCTTTCAGGTCCTTCCAACCCAAACCAGCCTGGGAAGAATAAGAGCTTTTCCAGTCATGGAGCAGCTCCAGGCTGCACATTCACATCATCTTTTACCTTGTAGTAATTTCTTCACATCTACTCCCGGGTTGTGCTCTGTGGTCTCAAGGCACATTTTTCTGTCCAGGTGAGACATGGAGCCTCTGTGTGTTTTGTGAAGTGAATTAGCAAGGGTTTAATTGACATTCTTAGAGCTGGCAGGGGGGAGGGTGGCAGAAACTGGAGAGGAGAAGTCAGTGTGTCTCAGAAAGCTGTAGCTGCTGGTCTCCTGTTGGTAGTTCTGGGAGATGTTGTGTCATGATGAGCTTCAAAATGTCAGTTGGAAAGGCAGGTGTTCCTGGCAGCTGTTGTGTTGAGAAGAATGATCAAATTCTCCAAATGCACTTGTACCCTGTGGTGTGTGAGCACACTTGGAAGGCTCCCCTGCCTCGGGTTTCTTCGTGTGTTTGGGCTCTAATTAGAAGGATTCAACAGATTGAGTCTGTAACTGGGTAAGAAAGATGGGAAAGGTGGATGTGAGAGGATCCCGTGTGAACTACAAGTGTGAACACAACTTGGTGGTGATCTAAATGGCAGCAAGAGGATTTGAAGGAAAAAAAAAAAGGGGGACAGGCCTGACAGTGTGTGTGGACACAGGGTTGAAGGCCACGTGTGATGTAGCTCATACAGTGCCTGGTTGGGAAGGAGGAACCATCCCTCCCTGGTCACTTGAGCCTCCAGGTTTCACTTCCATCCTTTGAAACTTCACAAAGAGAAGCAACTCAGACCGGTCTGAAAAAAATCTTCCTTTGGGATTCCTGCCTGAGGGAATTTTTCTCCTCCAAAAGTTGGAAGACCTTGGCAACAGGAAGGCTGAACCTAGCCTGAGGGCATGGCACTGCTGTGCCTGGTGGCAGTGGAGGTGCTCCAGAGGGGACACCTGGACAGGGTGGCTGTTACCTCCAGATCCCTGGGGAGATGGGAAGCAGGGCCTTGCCAGCTGCAGCTCCTCCCAGGAACTGAGTCATGTTTGGTGGCTCAGGTTAGTTCAGACCAGCTGGCTGGAGACTTCCCCTGCTGCTTGTCACTCTTTGCTGTGGCTGGAATCGCTGCTTTTTGGGTTTTTTTTGTAAGTTCAGTGTAGGATAGAGCACATTGGGCTGTTCCAGTTGGAAGGGATCTGCAGTGGTGACCTGGTCCTACTGCCTGACCACTTCAGGGCTGACCAGAAGTTCAAGCATGTTATTAAGGGCATTGTCCAAAGGCCTCTTAACCACTGATGGGCTTGGGGCATTGACCAACTCCCTAGGAAGCCCATTCCAGGGTTTGACCACCCTCCCAGTAAAGAAATGCTTCCCAATGTCCAGTCTAAAGCTCCCTTGATGCAGCTTTGAGCCATTCCCACATGTCCTCTCACTGGATCCCAGGGAGAGGAGATGAGGAACCCTCTTTCCATGTCCCCTCCTCGGGAAGCTGTAGGGATCAATGGTATCACCCCTCAGCCAAACTAGAGAAACCCAAAGTCCTCAGCTGCTCACAGGACATTCCTCCCAGCCCTTCACCACCTCCTCTGGATGCAGAGAGGCAGTTCTTCCCCACTGCAGCTGCCCTGTCAGATGTGCTGTCCCCATTTTTCCTTGGTTTACGTCCCTTCCTCCCTTTTTTTGGTTGGCAAGTCCTAAATCTAGATCTCACCCTTGAGTTTGGTCCCCTCTTCCATGTCGGGGAGGGCAGGTCCACCACCCTGGGTGCTGCCACCAGGTGTAGGTGTGCTCAGACTTTGTCCTGGCTCCCAGGGATTTGCACAGGCTCCCATCCAGAGGCCTCATTAACCTTGCTAATGAAGTCAGCCTCTCAACAGACCTTCTCAGCTGGTGCTCCATGCCATGGGACATGATGACGTGGCTTTTAGGCAGGAATTGGCCTTTGTCCTCTCATCTGAGCAGAAATGGAGCCAGCTCTGTGGCACACCTGGCAGACCAAGCCTGAGTGACAGTCACTGACCAGGCACTTCAGGGGAGGTTTAGAGGAGGTTGGAGCCAGGGGGGGTCGGTCTCTGCTCCCCAGGAACAAGAGGAAAAGGCCTCAAGTTGCCCAGGGGAGGTTGAGATTGAACCTGGGGAACAATTTCTTCCTGGCAAGGGTTGTCAGGCCCTGGCCCAGGCTGCCCAGGGCAGGGGTGGAGTCCCCATCCCTGGAGGGGTTTCCAAGCCCTGGAGATGTGGTGCTGAGGGACATGGGTCGGTGGTGGCCTTGGCAGGGCTGGGTGAACGGTGGGACTGGGTGATCCTGAAGGTCCCTTCCAACCAAAAGGATTCTTGTGGAACCTGTACTGGTCTGTAGAACACCACAGGCTGCACCCAGCAGTGTGGTGTGACCTTGGGAAAGGTTGGGTGTCTCGGGCAGGGGTGTTGGCTGCTCAGGGGTCTCTCCAGCAGCCTTTACCCAACTGTGTGACTCCCTGTTTCTCCTGTAGGCTGCAAGAAACCTGTGTCTGCATCAGAGAAGGAGATGGAATGGGCCCAGATGGCATGTCACAGATGTCTGGTGTATCTGGGAGATTTAGGTAAGAACATCCTCACCTTCCAGGGCAGCCTTTAATACATGAAGAAGATGGTGCCTGGACCCCATTGGTGTTACTCACAGTTACCTGCAGGCACTGGTTTCCCTCAGACACATTTGTCAGTGACTGGTTTAGGCTGAAATCCTTGTGGAAAACTGAACCAGAAGCTTTGTTTTTGGGCAAGTAGATGAGGTGTTCCAACCTCCCTCTGAGCAGGGACACCTCCCACCAGACCAGGCTGCACAAGCCTCATCCAACCTGGCCTTGAACACCTCCAGGGAGGGGGCATCAACAACCTCCCTGAGCAACTTATTCCAGCACCTTACTGCCCTCATGGTGAAGAATTTCCTCCTGATGTCCAACCTAAATCTCCCCTCTTTCAGTTTAAAACCATCACCCCTTGTCCTGTCACTGCCCTCTCTGGTGAGAAGTCCCTCCCCAGCTTTCCTGGAGCCTCTTCAGGCCCTGGAAGGTGCTCTAAGGTCTCCTTGGAGCCTTCTCTTCTCCAGGCTGAACACCCCAACTCTCTGAGCCTGTCTCCAGAGCAGAGCTGCTCCAGCCCTTGGATCATCTTTGTGGCCATTCTCTGGACCCTCTCCAACAGCTCCATGTCTCTCCTGTGCTGAGGGCTCCAGAGCTGGACACAGTTCTCCAGGTGGGGTCTCAGCAGAGCAGAGCAGAGGGGACAATCCCCTCCCTGGCCCTGCTGGCCACACTTCTCTTGATGCAGCCCAGGACACAATTGTCCCTCTGGGCTCCAGCTCCCACTGGTGGGTCATGTCCAGCTGGATTGTGAACATGTGGGAGTGAAGGAAAGGAGAAGACATGAAGCTGTGTGGAAAGCAGGTGTTTGTTACCATTAATGGTGCATGATACACCTGAAAGTGGAATGACTTGCCTGGCTGTGGGAGAGAAGAGTGCTCACCTCTTCACAGTGCTCTCCCCTAAGGTTCCCAACGTGCCTGTTGTTGTCCAAAAAACTACTAATATCAATTAAATGGGGTCCATTTGAGCCACAGGCAGGAATTTGATTAGGTCATGGAATCACAGGGGCTGGAAGGGACCTCTGGAGATCATCCAGTCCAACCCCCCTGCCAGAGCAGGACCAGAACTAGGGCAGGGCACTCAGAAAGGCATCCAGACAGGTCTTGAAAGTCTCCAGAGAAGGAGACTCCACAGCTTCTCTGGGCAGCCTGTCCCAGGGCTCTGTCACCCTCACAGCAAAGAAGTTTCTCCTCATGTTGAGGTGGAACTTCCTGTGTTGTCACTTGGTGCCGTTTCCCCTCGTCCTGTCACAGGCACCACTGAACAGAGACTGGCCCCTTCTTGACACCCCCCTGCAGATATTTGTAGACATTCATCAGGTCCCCTCTTAGTCTTCTCTTCTCCAGAGTAAACAGCCCCAGGTCTCTCAGCATTTCCTCATCAAACAGATGTTCCAGGTCAGCTACTTTAGGTTCCACACTCTGCTGTAGTGGAGACTGCTGTGTTTGAGGTACTGGAAACCAGATCATAGCTCTGAGTTATTCCCAGGATAAATGTCACAGGGCAGAAGAATTCCTTCCCTTTGGTTCCATCCTGCCACAAGGGCTGAGGGAACCTCCCCTTGGCTTGGAGGCTTTTGCTGTGGAGAACATGCAGTTGAAGTGCCTCAGCTGGGCCTGGCAAACCCTGGGCCTTGCTGCCTTTTGCCAAGAGCAGTTCTTGGGTTGGATGTGTTGGCTTGGCCGGCGTTTCCAGCTTCGTGGTGTTTTGAATCTCTAGGGGAACTGCAGGAGGGCAGGGCAGACCCTGCTTCCTGACACTCAGTGTGTGGTTGGTTTCTTTCAGCTCGTTACCAGAACGAACTGGCCGGGGTGGACACGGAGCTGCTGGCTGAGCGCTTCTACTACCAGGCCCTTTCTGTTGCCCCACAGATTGGTGAGTGACTTCACGTGGACTTTTAGTTGTTAAAATCATGTTGCTGCAACCTAAAAACCATACTCTGTGATACCCACCCTGGCCAGGTTCATATCCTGCTGCTGCCAGAGAAGTGTTTTCTCCTCTGGTTGAAGTTACTCCCTTCTTTGAGAATCATGGAATCATAGAATCGTGGAATGGTTTGGGTTGGAAGGGACCTTCAAGATCATCTAGATCAAACCCCCAGCATGGGCAGGGACACCTCCCACCAGCCCAGGTTGCTCCAAGCCCCATCCAACCTGCCCTTGGACACTTCCAGGGATGGGGCAGCCACAGCTTCCCTGGGCAACCTGGCCCAGGGTCTCACCACCCTCACACTCAACAATTTCCTCCTCATCTCCAACCTCAATCTCCCTCTTCCAGTTTTCATCCATCCCCCTCTTCCCATCCCTCCCTGCCCTTGTCCAAAGTCCCTCCCCAGCTTTCCTGGAGCCCCTTCAGGCACTGGAAGGTGCTCTAAGGTCTCCCTGGAGCCTTCTCTTCTCCAGGCTCAACACCCCAACTCTCCCAGCCTGTCTGCAGAGCAGAGCTGCTCCAGCTCTTGGATCATCCTCTTGGGCCCTCCTGTGGAAAGGCAAAGGTGCTCTTTGCCAGTGACCTCAAGTTACTCATCTGATAACCCCTGAGAAGTTCAGACTTCCATAATTGTGGTGAAGTTGTGCCTCTCAGTCCAAGAGAAGCTCCAGCTGTCCATTGTCAGCAGCAGAACATTCTTGGTCGTCACCCTCTTTTTACCCCTACAAAAATAAATCTCACGTGCTGCTTCCCCCTTCAGAAGTGCCTGCTGGATGAGAACACATTGTGGCAAGAGTTGAGGGCCTGTCTTACCTGTCTAGATGATCTTGAAGGTCCCTTCCAACTCCAACCAGTCTGTGATTCTGTGAAAAAGTGTGTTGATTCCAGAAAAGTGTTTTCTCTGAGTTGTTTGATAGGCTGATCCCAGATACCAATCAGTGACAAAAAAAAATGATGGAGCACAGTGAGCTGGGACAGAACTCAAGTGCTGATAACGTGATGTCCATGTCCAGGGGAATACAGAGTCATGGCATTCTCAGCAGGGAGGAGACATTGTTTGCTCTGCTTTTTGATGTAGATAACTGCCTGGAAGGTGGGGAGGATCTAAAAGCACTATAAACCATGAGTAAAAACCTGGGTGGTGACAGGATTGAACAGTCCAGACCTTTGTACTGGTTGTGTCTCGTTAATTCCCTCCGGGGTGGAAATGGGAGGGGGAAAGGATCTGCTCTGGAGACCTGGAGACTTGGGAGCTCATTCCATTGTCCCTCTCTGCTGCCAGGCATGCCCTTCAACCAGCTGGGGACACTGGCAGGGAGCAAATACTACAACGTGGAGGCCACTTACTGCTACCTACGTTGGTGAGTGTCTGTGAGGATCTTGGCTCTCTGGGTAGAGAACTGGGGCACTCTGGTTGCTGGTGCCAGATTCTTCTCTCCTCTACTTTGGGCTTGTGATGATTCTCAGGGAGTTCCAGGGGAGGGGGAAGAGAGATGGGTTAATGTCACCCTGGAGCAGGATTGGTAAGAAAGAAAGAACCTTGGTCAAACCAAACCATAGAGTTTCAGGGAATGGTTTGGGTTGGAAGGGACCTTTAAGATCGTCTACATCCAGTGCCCTCCATGGGCAGGGACACCTCCCACCAGCCCACGTTGCTCCAAGCCCCATCCAACCTGCCCTTGGACACTTCCAGGGATGGGGCAGCCACAGCTTCTCTGGGCAACCTGTCCCAGGGTCTCACCACCCTCACAGACAAGAATTTCCTCCTCATGTCCAACCTCAATCTTCCCTCTTCCAGTTTTCATCCATCTCCCTTATCTTCTTGTCCAAAGTCCCTCCCCAGCTTTCCTGGAGCCCCTTCAGGCACTGGAAGGTGCTCTAAGGTCTCCCTGGAGCCTTCTCTTCTCCAGGCTCAACACCCCAACTCTCCCAGCCTGTCTCCAGAGCAGAGCTGCTCCAGCCCTCACATCATCTCTGTGGCCTCCTCTGGACTCTCTCCAGGAGCTCCGTGTCCTCCTTGTGTTGGGGACCCCAGAGGTGGCCCCAGCCCTGCAGGGGGGTCTCAGCAGAGCAGAGCAGAGGGGACAATCCCCTCCCTGGCCCTGCTGGTCACACTGCTGGTGACAGCCCAGGACACGGGTGGTTTCTGGGCTCCAGCGCACGGTGCCGGCTCATGTTGAGCTTCTCCTCCCCCAACACCCCCAAGTCCTTCTCCTCAGGGCTGCTCCATCCATTCCCACCCAGCCTGGCTTTGTGCTTGGGGTTGCCCTGACCCCTCTGCAGGACCTTGCACTTGGCCTTGTTGTCTCCATGTGGTTCACATGCTCCCACCTCCCTCTCCAGCCTGTCAGGGTCCCTCTGGGTGTCCCCCTGCCCTCCAGCCTGTCACCTCACCACACAAACCATCACGCTGGTCACATGTGCAGGGCTGCAGTTGGAGGGCAGGGTTTCCTCTGACCCTCTGCCTGTGCCAGGGAGCCAGTTTTGAGGAGAAGTGAAGGTGCTGTGGGACACCCTGCACTGCGAGGTGGGTGGAATCCAGTTCTCTGAGCAGGACCTTGTGGGGCAGAGGTTTGGAAGGTGCAAATGGTGCAGGTTGGAGTGGGGTTTGTAGACATCAGTGAGGGTTGGGTAGCTCAGCATGTTCCAACAACAGCCCCGGGTGCCTGTCCTCGTGCCTAGTCAGTTTTGATGTGTTCTCCTCTGGTCTCTCAGCATCCAGTCTGAAGTGTCCTTTGAAGGTGCCTACGGGAACCTGAGGAGGTTGTATGACAAGGCAGCCAAAATGTATCACCAGCTGAAGAAATGTGAGACCAGGAGGTTGTCTCCAAGCAAGAAAAGGTAAGAGGGGAGAAGACAAGGAGAGGGAGGCAGGCTGAAGGTTTGCAGTGGCACCAGGGTCATCCTCTGGGTTGAGAGTGGTGTCTTCTTGGGAAGTGGGAACTGGGAGGTGGCTGATTCGAGGCAGTGACAGGTCCCAGAATTTGGAGAGCCCCAGGTCTAGATCCCATTCTTGGTGTCTCAGGTCATAATTTCAGGGGAAAAGCTAAATGTAGAGCTGGAGGAGAGAAATTTTCTCACTCTCCCCCAGTTCTGGTGCCTGTTCCTCAGGGTTGAGGCGTGTTGGTGAAAGTTAGAAGTGTGTAAGTTTTTTTTTTCCCTCCAGTTTCATCAGTTGAGACCTGATTGACCTGTTAACAGAGCTCCTTCATTCCAGTGTTCCTCTGTGACGTGGTACCTGCCTCACAGTGTTTTCTTCTCCATCTTTTTAGAGGCAAAGACATCAAGAGGTTGCTGGTGAGCTTTATGTACCTGCAGAGTCTTTTGCAGCCAAAGAGCAGGTAAGGTTACAGCAGATTTGATCTTCTCTTGATCACTCCACTTAGTTGTGGAGGCTCCATCCCTGGGGACGTTCAAGCTCTGAGTGACCTGGTCTAGTGGGAGGTGTCCCTGCTCATGCAGGGGGGTTGGAGCTCGATGATCTTTAAGGTCCCTTCCAACTCAAACCATTCTATGATTCTGTGACTCCCAGTAAGGGGCTGTTCCCTGTAGGGTACCAGTGCCTGTGCTGGGACTTTCTGCCAAAAGGTCCCAGACCTTTAGTCTTCAAACCTTGCTGGGAGAGTGAAGAAGGTTGTCTTCAAGGCAGGCTGAAATACCAAAGGCTTGAATTCCCCTCCTTGGAAGTGTCCAAGGGCAGGTTGGATGGGGCTTGGAGCAACCTGGGCTGGTGGGAGGTGTCCCTGCCCATGCAGGGAGGTTGATTGAGATGATCTTGAAGGTCCTTTCCAACCCATCCCATGATTCTGTGATTCTGTACTTTGGGAGTCTGGCTAAATCAAGTGGATGTTGAACTCCTGAGCCTCAGAGCTCACCTCCATGCTGCTCTGGGCCTTTGGTGTTTCCCTGTCCTGCTCAACCAGCAGATGCTTTTCCTGGCAAGCAGTGGGGTTGGGCTGGTGGGACAGCAAAGAGTCTGTAGGTGTTCAGGGCTGCTCATTGCACTTGGAAATCTGGAACCAAATACCTCGTTCAAAGGAACAAACAGAGCAACCTGTTGGTGTTAGAATAAATGGGAAGCTTTGTGATTTATTTATCTGCTGGGAGGTCTTCAGGTGATTGTAAATGAACCTGTTCCTGCTTGGAACAGAGCAGGTGTTTGAAAGGGCTTCCACACAGGCAGCAGTTAAACTCATCAGGGGATGGTTGAGGTTGGAAGGGACCTTCTAGGGGGCCAGGCTTCCCCCAGATGTGAGCTTGCTCAGAGCCTCATCCAGATGAGTTTGGAATGGATCTAGGGACAGATTCCACACCTCTCTGGTCCCCCTTTCCACTGTTTAACCACCTTCACTGGGGATTTATGTTTTTTCCTTGCTTCTAGTCCCACTCCCCATCAGTTCCCTCCCTTTTGCTGTGCACCACTGAGAAGAGCTTGTGTCACCACCTCTTGGACAGCTGGGAACAGAAGATGGTTCCCCCTGAGCCTTCCCTCTTTCAGGCTGAACAAAGTCAGTTCTCTTTGCCTCTCCTCATGCCTCACGTTCTCTCTTCCCCTTGGCACTTCTCTGCTGGACTCAGCTCAGTTTGTCTTTTTGTTTAGTTGGGTTTTTTTTTTGTCCTGAGGACCCCAGGGCTGGATCCACTGCTCCAGGTGCCATCTTGGGAGTGGAGGGATGATCATTGTCCTGCTGGCTAATGCAGCCCAGAATGGGATTAGCTTCCAGATACCAACTTCAGTAGAAGTGGAACTTCAAGGCTCATTTCCTATCACCTCAACACATATTTAATGCAGAAGAAAATTGGGAATTCCTTCCATTTCCCCAGCATGGTGCCCCCTGAAAAGGATTTGCTACCAGTTTTGCAGACTGGTTTCTTTTGTAACTAAGAGACTCCTGTAGCCCATTGGACTGGATATTGTGGGTGTTTCCTTTGAAGGAACTAAAACCTCCAGAGGATTTTGGAATGTTCTTACAGGGCTGCAAGTTGGAGACATGGGAGGAGGAAAAGTTGAGTCCCCAGTTTGTGTGCTGCAGTGTCCTCTCACTGAGCAGCAGATCTGGACCTTCTGCTGCCTTTAGCACTGGGGTGCCCTGTGTGTCTTGCTGGTGACTGCCAGAGCTCCCAGGGGAGTATTTTTTTGGTGACCCATCTGTTTCCAGGGAGCTGCTCCAGTTATTCTTTTGGTTTAGCAGCTTTGGAGAGGACAGCAGCATCTGCTCCATCTCATTTTCCACAACTGTTGTTCCCTGGTGCTTCATCCTGCCTAGTGCTAAAGGATCTGCCAGTTCTGGTTCAGTCTCCATGCAGACATTGCCAGGAGCTTGAGTCACAGAGTGGCCAGGGTTGGAAGGGACCTCTGGAGATCATCTAGTCCAACCCCTGCCAGAGCTGGATCTCCTGCAGTACATCCCACAGGAGCACATCCAGATGGGTTTGGAATGTCTCCAGAGAAGGAGACTCCATAACATACATTGAATAATACTTGTTGTTTCTGTTTCCCTCATGTGAAGCTCTCTGGATTCTGAGCTGACATCCCTCTGCCAGTCAGTGCTGGAGGATTTCAACCTGTGCTTGTTCTACCTGCCCTCTCCTCCTAACCTGAGCTCAACGAGTGAAGATGAAGAGGAGTATGAGAGTGGCTACTCCTTCCTTCCTGATCTCCTCATCTTCCGCATGGTGATCATCTGCCTTATGAGTGTCCACAGCCTCAAGAGGGCAGGTAACCATTCAGCCACTCAGGAGTTATGAAGTGTGCCCAGGTGGCCAAGAAGGCCACCACCATCTGGCCTGCATCAGGAATAGTGTGACCAGCAGGACCAGGGAGGTGATCCTGCCCCTCTACTCGGCCTTGGTGAGGCTGCACCTCGAGCACTGGGTGCAGGTTTGGGCACCACGGGATAGGAAGGACATGGAGGTGCTGGAGAGGGTGCAGAGAAGGGCAACCAGGCCAATGAGGGGTCTGGAGAACAGGTCTTATGAGGAGAGGCTGAGGGAGCTGGGGCTGTTCAGCCTGGAGAAGAGGAGGCTGAGGGGAGACCTCATCACCCTCTACAACTACCTGAGAGGAGGGTGCAGTGAGGTGGGTGTTGGGCTCTTCTCCCTGGTGACCAGTGACAGGACAAGAGGAAATGGGGTCAAGCTGCACCAGGGGAGGTTCAGGCTGGATGTTAGAAAAAAATTCTTCACAGACAGAGTGGTGAGGCCTTGGAACAGGCTGCCCAGGGAGGTGGTGGAGGCACCATCCTGAGAGATGTTCAAAAAAGGGGTAGATGTGGTGTTTCAGGAGATTGTTTAGTGGTTAGGGCTTGTAGGTGCATGGTTGGACATGATGATCTTGAAGGTCTTTTCCAACCCTGACGATTCTACGAATTAATGTTCAGCAGTCCAGTCAGGCTGAAGACAGGTTAAGTGGCATTCCTGGTCTGGCCTGGTGGTGGGTCTCCTCGGCCTCATGGTGTTGTCTCCCTGCAGGTTCCAAGCAGTACAGCGCGGCCATCGCCTTCACCCTGGCCCTCTTCTCTCACCTCATCAACCACGTCAACATTCGCCTGCAGGCAGAGCTGGAAGAGGGGGAAAATCCAGTCCCAGCCTTTCAGAGTGATGGCACAGGTGAGAGCACTGGGTCCAGTCCTGGTCAGTGTGTTCATTGATGACCTGGATGAAGGGACAGTGTCCCCTCAGCAGATTGGCTGATGCTACAAAACTGGAAGGGGTGGTGACACCCCAGCAGGCTGTGCTGCCATCCAGCATGAGCTGGGTGGGGAGAAACCTACTGGAGTTCAACCAGGACAAGTGTAGAGTTCTGCACCTGGGGAGGAACAGCCCCGTGGATCAGTACAGGCTGGGGGTGACCTGCTGGGGAGCAGCTCTGGGGAGAAGGACCTCAGGGTCCTGGTGGACAACAGGCTCATCATGAGCCAACCATGTGGCCTGGTTGGCCACAATGGCCTCCTGGGGGGTAATCAAGAACAGTGTGGCCAGCAGGTCAGGGAGGTTCTCCTTCCACTCTGCTCTGCCCTGGTGGGGCCTCACCTGGAGCACTGTCTGCAGTTCTGGGCTGCCCAGTTCATAAAGGACAAGGAACTGGTGGAGAGAGTCCAGGGCAGGGACACTAGGGTGATGAAGGGACTGGAGCATCTGCCCCGTGAGGAAAGGCTGGGAGAGCTGGGGATGTTCAGCTTGGAGAGGAGGAGGCTGAGGGGGGGGTCTCATCAGTGCTGATCAGTATCTCCAGGGGGTGTCAGGGGGGTGGGACCAGGCTCTTCTCAGCAGTGCCCAGGGACAGGACAAGGGGCAATGGGCACAAGCTGGAGCACAGGAGGCTCAAGTTAAACATGAGGAGAAACTTCTTTGCTGTGAGGGTGACAGAGCCCTGGGACAGGCTGCCCAGAGAGGCTGTGGAGTCTCCTTCTCTGGAGACATTCCAGGACGTGTTCCTGTGGGATCTGCTGTTAGGTGACCCTGCTCTGGCAGGGGGTTGGACTAGATGATCTCCAGAGGTCCCTTCCAACCCCCCCCCCACTCTGTGGTTCTGTGAGGAGAGCAGAGGCAACACACCCTGGGTCTCCCCAGTTTTACTTTTCCTAAATCTCCTGGGCCTGTTTGGTAGCACCATCCCTTGGTGGTGGCAGAGACCTCGTGGTCTTTGAACTGCTGGGCTGGAATCCCCACCAAAGGGTGACCTGCTGAGGCAATGTCCACTTAGCCACTCCCTGTGGGTATCAGAATAACCACAGGATGAAAATGTTGCTTCCCCTGGTGCAAGGAGTCATCTTTGTGTCCCTTGGCAGCTCGTTCATCGTGTGTTTACCCTGATCTCTGCTCCTTATTTTCTGTCTCTTTTTGCTGTTATTTACTAGACTCTTTTCTCCTCCACTGAGGAGATGATGAGGTGACCTGCCCAGGTGTTTCACCCGCGATCATCTCCTCAGTGGAGGAGAAAAGAGTCTAGTAAATAACAGCAAAAAGAGACAGAACCAGATCTTGAGTTTCCAGGTGATCCTGTTGAGCAGCAAAAAAAAATAAATCTGCTGCATCTTTTCCCCGCAAACAGTCGATATTTCACAGAACTCAAAGACCTTTCCTGGTCCAAAGCAGCACTGAGTGACTCCTCCCACCCCTGTGTGGGTTTGGAAGCTGTTGGGGGTGACACGGGGCAACTCAGCCTGGTTCCAGGGTGGAGTGGTTGGTTTGGTCAAGCTGCTTTGCCCTGCCTGGTGAGGCACTTGGTGCCCAGACTGTAGAAAGGTGGGGGAAAAGATTTAAGGTTCAACTGTGTATTTTCATGCTCCAGAGGGACCTGGGCAAGCTGGAGAAGTGGGCCCAGGTGAACCTCATGGGGTTCAACAAGGCCAAGTGCAGGGTTCTGCACCTGGGCAACCAGAAACATCAATACAGGCTGGAGAGCAGCCCTGTGGAAACAGACCTGGGGGTCCTAGTGGATCCAAAGCTGGACATGAGCCACCAATGTGCAACTGCAGCCCAGAGGGCAACAGCATCCTGGGCTGCATCAGAAGAAGTGTGGCCAGCAGATCAAGAGAGGTGATTCTGCCCCTCTGCTCTGCCCTGGTGAGACCTCACCTGGAGTACTGTGTCCAGCTCTGGAGCCCCCATCACAAGAAAGACGTGGACCTGCTGGAGCATGTCCAGAGGAGGCCACAAAAATGGTCCAAGGGCTGGAGCAGCTCTCTGATGAAGAAAGGCTGAGGGAGTTGGGGTTGTTCAGCCTGAAGAAGAGAAGGCTCCAGGGGGACCTCATAGCAGCCTTCCAGTACCTGAAGGGGGCCTACAGAAAGGCTGGGGAGGGGCTTTGGACAAGAGCACATAGTGACAGGACAAGGGGTGATGGTTTGAAACTGCAGGAGGAGAGATTGAGGTTAGAGAGCAGAAGGAAATTCTTTAGTGTGAGGGTGGTGAGACCCTGGCCCAGGTTGCCCAGAGAAGTTGTGGAGGCTCCATCCCTGGGGACGTTCAAGCTCAGGTTGGATGGGGCTCTGGGCAACCTGGTCTAGTGGGAGGTGTCCCTGCCCGTGCAGGGGGGTTGGAACTCGATGATCTTTAAGGTCCCTTCCAGCTCAAACCATTCCATGATTCTATGCTGGTTTGGCAGCTTTTGGCACCGGGGCTGCCTGATAACAGAAGCCCAGCTTGGGCAGTAGGAATCCAGGCTTCCCAAGTCTTCCTTGGGTGTCTTTTAGGAAGCAAGTCATTCTTCTGGGGTTGCCATCACTTGTTCCCTGGTTCAAGACACTTACCAGAAGTGGTGGCTGAAATTTGCCCTCCGGGTTGGTTCCCCAGGCTCACAGAGCTTGTGTGGCACATGGGGACTTCCTTAACTCGTGGTCTCGTTTGAAATGCCTGCAGATGACCAGGAGCCACGGGAGCCACTGAACTCGATTGAGAAGGAAGGTGAAGTTGACTTGGCCAATCATCAGCCCAGCGAGGAGCAGAGGAAGAACGACTGCAAGAAAAGCAAGAAATACTCTCGTCTCTCCTGTTTGCGGCGCCGCCGCCACCCCCAGAAGGTGGATGAGAGTGACCTGAGCGAGGGCTTTGACTCTGACTCCAGCCAGGGCTCCATAAAGGGCAGTGATGGCTCAGAGAGTGGCTCAGAGAAGAGTGATGAGGAAGGAGAAGCTGCTTTTGATGTGGAGACGGACTCTGACATGAACAGCCAGGAATCTCGGTCCGACTTGGAGGACATGGAGGACGAGCCGGGTGAGGAGGGAAGTGGTCGAGGTGAAAGTGGGCCCAAAGAGGCCTTAAAAAACTGTGTGGATGGCAGTGGGCTGGGGGACTCCAAGAGCCTGAGCATCTCGAAAATGGAGGCTCCAGATCCAGCAGTGAATGGGCCCGTTTCCCTGAGCACTAACGACGTGAGCATAGCCAGTAACCTCCAGGCCATGTCCACCCAGCTCTTCCAGACCAAGCGCTGCTTTCGCTTGGCTCCCACTTTCAGCAACATCCTTCTGAAACCAAACAGTGAACCCCCCGCCTTGAAGGATGGACTAGAAAGCAAGCCATGTGTCAATGGAGATCTGGAGAAGCCCAGCTTGGCAGAGCAAGGTAAGGACCAGCGACCTCGTTCAGAATATCTGGTGTTGCAGTTCTGTGTAGAAAGCTGCAAGCTGTAGCAGTCTGCTCAAATCCAGCCCTTCTCATGGTGCAGGTTCTCCTTCAGCCAGGGTTGGAGGAGCAGGTTGCCCAAGTACTGGGCAGATCTTGGGTTGGTGTTTCCTAAAGGAGGAGTTTTACTGCCATCCAGGAATATGTGCACTGAGCAGTGGAAATGCCTGCCAGGGTTATCTGTTGTCACAGCATCAGGGGATGGTTTGGGTTGGAAGGGACCTTAAAGGTCATCCAGTCCCACCCCCTGCATGGGGAAAAAAAGGAAGAGAATCCAAATGTTTAGTACCTGCTGGAATTGTCCTCTGTATTATCAAAGCTGCACATCATTCAGGCTGGGGAGAAGGGTGGTGAGACCCTGGCCCAGGTTGGCCAGAGAAGCTGTGGCTGCCCCATCCCTGGAAGTGTCCAAGGGCAGGTTGGATGGGGCTTGGAGCAGCCTGGTCTGGTGGGAGGTGTCCCTGCCCGTGCAGGGGGTTGGTTCTAGGTGATCTTTCAGGTCCCTGCAACCCAAACCCTTCCTTGATTCTGGGACTCTGTGACTCCCACCTCTCGGGGTGGGCCCAGCAGCAGCTGCACAGCAGGTGGAGCTGCGATGTCTCTGCTCCCAGGCAACTTCCCCAACTGAGTCATGTGCTGGGAAAAACCAGCTTGAAAGGAAGAGCTGCTGCTCTGTAGGGAGTTGTTTGTGTTTCAGCTAAAACCACATGGGCCTGTTGGGTCTTGTTTGTCATTCCTCCCAGCTTCCCTGGAGCAAGGAAACATTTTTGCATCCTGCTGCCAAATTCCCTGGGCCTGCAGCACTGGCAGGATTCAGCCTTTGCCTGGGCCAGGGTTTGGAAGGGGAGCATGAGATCATGTTCATGTTTACTGGCTCCTGCCTTTGCTTCACAGCCACTTGAAAGAGGTGGGGATGAAGGAGGAAACAAATGATTTTCCTTCCATGGGCTCCACAGATGTTGCAGCTCCAGGAACACGTTTGAATGGTGTGGCCATGATCCCTTTGTCGATGCAGAAAACAAAGGTGGAATTAATTCACCCAAAGCTTTGTAGCTTTGAGCTCTCCTTGCCTCAGCTGGGCTGTTTCAAAACTCAAGACTTCAAACTCCTGAAGCCTTCATGCTCTAGCAGGGATGGCTTTTGAAGAAATTACTTCCTCCCTTTCAGTTCTGAGGGTTGAGGGATGATAATTAATGTGCTAACAGGCAGAGATGAGTGTGCACTTAAAGTGAGGGACTGGAGCAAAGTGCACCTTGATTCCCAGCTTGGTGCTGCCTTCACCTCTCTGGCCACTGGTGTAGCTGGTGTGAGGCTCCAGCAGCTGTGGCTCTGAGCTCCTCAGGGCTGCAGGATGACCAGGCTGCAGAGCATGGTCAGTACTTTTAAAAAGTCACCTGGGCCCTGGCTCATAAAACAGCTCTACCATTCTCTTCTCTTGCATGGCCCGAGGGTTGGTGCACGTTGACCCCACCAGGATGGGTGGCTCTGTTCTCTGCAAGGGTGACACGGTCCTTGTGCTGCTTCCCCTGCTCTGTTTGTGAGTGTCCAGAGGCTGCTGCAGGGGTCAAAGCATTTATCAGACTTTCACAGGGAGATTGGAGCTAATTTTTTCCCAATGAAGAGGAAAATGCAACAGGGATACACAGGGGACAGGGAACTGGTCTCGTGAGGATGTTTGGAGGCACCAAGAAGTTCAACTCAAAAGTCTTACCACCCCAGTCCTGTTCTCATACCACCAGGGCTTGGCTTCTCCAGGAGTTTAAAGCCTGCCATCCTTTTCCCTTCATTCTCCAGATGATGTGTCTGACTCTGAGGAAAGCATTTCAAGTAACAAATCCTGCAGGAACGAGCGATCCCTTCAGGAGAAGCTGGAGATCATGACCAACGAAGGGCTGCTTCTCACTGTCAAGGTGTTCCTGGACTGGCTGAGGACAAACACAGACCTCATCATCATGTGTGCTCAGGTGGGGACTGTGCTTGGTGTTTGGTCCAAGGCTGCATCTCTGCAGCTCCCCTGGGCTGGGCTGATAAGGGCATATTGTCCTGGACAGTTGGTTAAATACCCCACCAGCTGAATTAAGAGACTCTTGACTTAAGTGGAGTCAAGTTTACTCTTTCTAAAGCAATTTGAGGTCTGTGAGAGATGCTAAAAAGCCAACATGGCCTGGTTATTGCATACATCTGTCTTGATATGGTCTGTGGCCTTGTGTGTTTTGTTCCTGCAGAGCTCTCAGAGCCTGTGGAACAGGCTGTCTGTGCTCCTGAACCTTCTGCCTTCTGCTGCAGACCTGCAGGAATCAGGTACTGGAGAAGGAAGTGGCAATGGGATGTTCCAGCAAGCCCAGTCATCACTGATCTCCATCCTGTGGGATAGATCCTGGGGGGAAGCAGAGATTTCCCAGGAGCAATTGGCTTATCAGCACAATGGGAAACAGCATCATGCACGTGTTGGTTTTGTGTTTAAACACCATTCCAGTTCAATGCTGCCCCACAGACCCTCTGCTGGGGCATTGTCTGGGGCTGCCAACAGGCTGGAACACTCCCACCTCAGTGTGTGAAGTCCTCGTGTGGCCAACACGGTTGGCATGACCTGTCAGCACCATGAGGAGGGGGCTGATGAGTCTTATCAATGCTTATCAGCACTTCAAGGGGTGTCATGGGTCTTTTTTCAGTGGTGCCCAGTGGCAGGACAAGAGGTAACAGGCCCAAACTTGAACATGGGAAGTTCCATCAAAACACGAGGAGGAACTTCTTTCCTGTGAGGGTGACAGAGCTCTGGGACAGGCTGCCCAGAGAGGCTGTGGAGTCTCCATCCCTGGAGACATCCCAAACCTACCTGGGCACCATCCTGTGCCACCTGCTCTGGGTGACCCCGCTCTGGCAGGGGGGTTGGACTTAGATGATCTCGAGAGGTCCCTTCCAACCCCAAACATTCTGTCATTCTCAAATTTTTGTCACGACAATCACAAAAACTAGTTTTGAAGCTCCAGGTGCTCCTCATGTGCCCTGGACCTCAGCCTTTAGCTCCTGAGAAGCCTGGTTTAAACAGGGATGCTTGTCCATTGGGTTCAGTGGGAAAGCTAAACCCTCCAGACTCCAGGCTTCCTGATGGGCCTCAGCAGGTTCTTTGGGGACAGCTACTTTTTGTATTGGGGGTGGCCTTGTGGTTCAGCACACCCAAGTACACCTGTCATTTGAAACCCCTGCCCTTGCTCATTACATTTCCTGTGCCTCGAAGTGATTGTCCTCTTTGTCCCCACGTCAGTTATTGAAGTCACCCTACATTGCTGCCCTTCCCCTCCCTCCTCTCCAGGGCTGGCCCTGTGTCATGAAGTCAAGGACATCCTGAATGATGCTGAGATCCCAGACCTGAAAGCCAACTTGCTGCTCCCAGAGGACGTGGCCCTACGAAATCTTCCCCCTCTGAAAAATGCCCACAAGAGGTTTAACTTCGAGCAGGACAGGCCCGTTTTCTCAGCAGTTGAGGAGGTGAGTCAGGAGAAATCCTGAACCTTGGCACAGCAGCATTGCCCTTTATGGAGGTGCAGGTGAAAATCTAGTTGGTTCTTGCCAAAAAAAGACCCCAGACTGGTTCAAACTGTAGAGTCTGAGGTGGGTTGGTGTTACTGGTGGTTGCTGCAGGTGTTTTGACTATCCAAAAATCAGTGTTGGAATCGTTCCCTTCCCTGCCAGAGTCATGAAAGGAAGCACAGTCCCACGGTGACAGCTTTGCTGCAAGAAGTCTCCTGACCTCCCTGTCTGGGCAGAAGATTTGTTATCTCTGCCCTGCCTTGACTGAAGGAAATGTGGTTGGAGCTGCAGGATACATCCTGTGATCCTTCTCTAGCCATCCTAACAGTTGATGAAATCCCCCCTGTGCCCAGAGCACTTCAGACTTGTTCTCCCACACACCCAGGTCCAGGTGATGGTTTCTGGGTGGTGGAGCTGAGCAGAAAAAGGCAATTTTTCTTCTCCTGTCTTGCCTTTCTAGACCAACCTCCTTCCTTTGGAGCAGGGAACTCATGAGCACCTTCTGTCAGGGCACAGCTCTGACACGTGGACCTGGCACCCGTGCTTGTAAACTCACAGTCCAGCCTGTGGACTGGGACTGGGATGTCACCTCAGGCTGCTGGGACAGCTGGAGCACGGGGCAGCAATCTCAGATCCCCCAGCCCAGCCAGGGGCAGGTCCTGCCCCCAAATCAAACACAGTTTGTTGGTTTATTTGATTCCTTTTCCCAGCACTGAGGGCTTTGAGCAGAGGTTTATGGGAGGGAGCCTGTTGATGGTTTCTGTGGGTTTTTGGGTTGGGTGAGCCCAGACTGCAAGGACTTCTAATCTTTCTGGCCAACTGTAGGCTTTCCTGCAGCCCTGTCCTGAAGTCTTTGTCTTCAGAAGGGCTGGAGCAGCTCTGCTCTGGGGACAGGCTGGGAGAGTTGGGGTGTTGAGCCTGGAGAAGAGAAGGCTCCAGGGAGACCTTAGAGCACCTTCCAGTGCCTGAAGGGGCTCCAGGAAAGCTGGGGAGGGACTTTGGACAAGGGCAGGGAGGGATGGGATGAGGGGGAGGGATGAAAACTGGAAAAGGGAGATTGAGGTTGGAGATGAGGAGGAAATTGTTGAGTGTGAGGGTGGTGAGACCCTGGGACAGGTTGCCCAGAGAAGCTGTGGCTGCCTCATCCCTGGAAGTGTCCAAGGGCAGGTTGGCTGGGGCTTGGAGCAACCTGGGCTGGTGGGAGGTGTCCCTGCCCATGCAGGAGGGGTGGGACTGGATGATCTTGAAGGTCCCTCCAACCCAACCCATGTGGCGATCGATTTTCATCAGAAACGTTTCCTGTGGGTTTTTTCCCCCCATCTCAGTTCCTGAGCTGCAGGGTCAGAGCTGGCTCAGGCTGCAGCCCCGTGGGACCTGGGGCTGGTGACCCCCTCTCTGCTTCTTTCCAGTCTGTGGTTCGGATCTGCTGCATCCGGAGCTTTGGTCACTTCATCACCCACCTGCAGGGCAGCATCCTGCAGTTCAACTCGGAGCTCGGGATCTTCATCAGCATCGCGCAGTCGGAGCAGGACAACTTGCTGCACCAGGCCCAGGCCCAGTTTCACATGGTGAGTTGGCAGGACTGGGCTCATCTTCTTCACCCCAGTTTCCTGCCTGTTGCTGTGAGATCGTAACTCTAATCGCTGCTCCCTGGTTGGGAGGTGGAAAGTTTTGCTCCTCAAAGCTGCCCAGGTGGCCTCTTTTTTCCCCCCTGTTTTGGGAAGCACGTGCTGGGGGGGGGTGGGTTTCCTGCTAACTGACCTGGAAGTTTGTTCTTGTGACCAGGCTGCAGAGGAGGCTCGTCGGAACAGGCTGATGAGGGACATGGCTCAGCTTCGACTGCAGGTAGGAGGTCCAGCCTGAACACTGCCTGGAATGTCTGCCAGTAGGAAGGGAAGGGAGGAGCTCTCTGCTCCCATCCCGTGCAGAGGCAGGAATTCTGGCCTGCCAAGGTGGAACTGTAGAACATCTGGAGTTGGAAGGGACCCGTGAGGATCATCTAGTTCAACTCCCAGTTCCTCGCAGGGCTGCCTGAAACTGAACCGTGCACCTAAAAGCCTTGTCCAGGTCCTCCTGGAACTCTTGGCAGGCTTGGTGCCATGACCATTTCCCTGGGAAGCCTGTGCCAGTGACTGTCCACCCCCCCAGGGGAGAATCTTTTCCTCATGTCCAATCGAAACTTCCCCTGATGCAGTTTCATCCCATTTCCTGGTGTCCTGGCACTGGTCACCACAGGGAGGGGAGCAGCTCCTCCTGCTCCACTGCCCACCTCAAGGAAGCTGTAGACTGCAGTGAGGTCACCCCTCAGCAGTGAGGTCACCCCTCATCCTCCAGGCTGAACAAGCCAAATGAACTCAGCTGCTCCTTGTGACTTTTCCCCTCTAGACCTTTCACCATCTTGGTCACCATCCTCTGGACACACTTAACAGTTTCATGTCCTTCTCATATTGAGGTGCCCAAAACTGCCCACTCAAGGAGGGGCTGCACTGTTGCAATGTGGGACAATCATCTCTGGTCCCTTGGCTTCATCCAGCCCTCTGCTCCTGGCACTGGGAGGTTGGAAGGGGCTGATGGAGCTTCACACGATGAGTCTTGCCCTCTTTGATGGTGAAGCAAGTGTCTCTGTGTGTGTTTTTTCAGCTGGAGGTCTCTCAGCTGGAGGGAAGTCTCCAGCAGCCCAAAGCACAGTCAGCCATGTCTCCTTACCTTGTCCCTGACACCCAGGCCCTCTGCCAGCACCTGGCTGTTGTCAAGCAGTTGGCCACCAGTGGGAGGTTCATCATCATCATCCCTCGAACAGGTATGGGGACCACACAGCAAGTACCAGCCTGCCTGCCCCTCCTGTCCTCCTGGTTAGGAAGGAAGCCCCATGGGCCAAGGTGGTGGCTTTCTGCCCTGCTGCTGTGGCCCTTCCTAGAATCATGGGATGGTTTGGGTTGGAAGGGACCTTCAAGATCATCTAGATCCAACCCCCTGCATGGGCAGGGACACCTCCCACCAGCCCAGGTTGCTCCAAGCCCCATCCAACCTGCCCTTGGACACTTGCAGGGATGGGGCAGCCACAGCTTCTCTGGGCAACCTGGCCCAGGGTCTCACCACCCTCACAGACAAAGAATTTCGTCCTCATGTCCAACCTCAATCTCCCTCTCCCAGTTTTAATCCATTCCCTCCCTGCCCTTGTCCAAAGTCCCTCCCCAGCTTTCCTGGAGCCCCTTCAAGCACTGGAAGGTGCTCTAAGGTCTCCCTGGAGCCTTCTCTTCTCCAGGCTCAACACCCCAACTCTCCCAGCCTGTCTCCAGAGCAGAGCTGCTCCAGCCCTCCCATCATCTCCAGGGCCTCCTCTGGACTCTCTCCAACAGCTCCATGTCCTCCTTGTGTTGGAGACCCCAGAGCTGGCCCCAGCCCTGCAGGGGGGTCTCAGCAGAGCAGAGCAGAGGGAGAGAATCCCTTCCCTTGACCTGCTGAGGTGATACCACTGGAGCTGGTATCACCAGGATACTTCAGTTGGAACAGCTGAAACACCATTTCCTCATGTCCATTTTTGGGGCCTGGTTGACGTGTGGCCCTTGCTTGGCATCTAACATGGTCCATCACTGAGGAAGAGCTGGAGCAGAGAGGCCTTGGTCACCCTCTGCTTCCTCTGCCTCCTGTGGCATGAGGGACAGCTCAGTGGGATGAGGAACCCTTTGGCACAGCTGGATCACAGAAGTCCAGCTGCAAACCAGATGGTTGTTTTTTTTTTCCATCAGTGATCGATGGGTTGGACTTCCTGAAGAAGGAGAACGCAGGTGCCCGGGACAGCATCCGGTACCTGGAGGCAGAATTTAAAAAGGGAAACAGGTGAGAGTGGGAGAATGATGCCATTTCCCCTTGCTTTGGAAAGGGGGGAATTATGGGATGGCAGAAACTGGCAGTAGTGGAGCAGGTTGTGCACCCCATGGAGCAGAGCAACGAGTGGGCCAGGAGAAGGAGCCAGGCCTGAGGAATGCAGATGGAGAGAGGGAAGGGGGGAAGGAACAGCTGGTGCTCCAGAGGGACTTGTTGCTGCTTGTCCCTGAGAAGTAGCTGCTTCTGAGGGTTTGAGGGGTTGCAGCTCTTTATCTGGGCCTAAAGCTGAGCAGAACCTTCTCCTGGTGGCCTGGAAGGGCTGGACTGCAGCGTTACCCGGGTTGGCTGGAGAAGGAGAAGCAGCTGGGTCTCCATGAGGACATTCCAAGCCTGAGGAGCATTTCCAAGGCCTGGGGCAGGGCTGCTGGGCTGTAGAACCGTGGTGGCATTGTGAGCTGCAGCCAGCTGTGGTGATGAGACAGGAGAGGTGGTCTCAGGGACTTCACGGGGGGATTCTTGGGGTGTTATTTTGCTGGGTAAAATCAGTGGGAAAGGGTCCTGCAGCACCTGGTGGACCTGCTGTGGAGCACTGACCCTGGTCTGTGGGACAGGCTGTGAGGGCTCAGGGACTCTGCTCTTTCCTTAGGTACATCCGTTGCCAGAAGGATGTTGGGAAGAGCTTTGAGAGGCATAAATTGAAGAGACAAGATTTAGATGCCTGGTAAGATGGCACCATCTGGGGGTGTCTGAGCCTGGCTGGGACAGGCAGGTGGCTTCAGGGAGAGGTGGGACCACCCACCACGCAGCCTCCTTGATCTGGGGCTCTGTGTCATTGCAAAATTCCCTGGGAGGGGTGGTGGGGGATCCACCTGCACACCTCCCAGAGCACCAAACACTTGGTGCTAAAAAGGCTCTTGGAAAAGCCACGGGAAAAGTCCTGCTTTCCATCCATCCTCCTGAGGGTGACGTGGAACTGTTGGCACAACCAAGTGGTCTCCCCTCTGACTTCCCACCTGTTTCTCTTGCATCTGCCTGGCAGGAATCTGTATAAAATACTGGACAGCTGCAAACAACTGACAGTGTCCCAAGGGAGTGGAGAGGATGACACCACGGGCATGGTCACCATCATCACTGGCTTCCAGCTGGAGGACCCAAGCACGTTCTCAGTGCCCATGCAGGTCGGTAGATCTTTGGCTGAGCTGAGTCTTTCTGTGTCCCACCAAGACTAACATCTGGTTGATTGACAAGAGATTTTGTTTTTTCCTTGAATGTTTCCTGCCTTGGGTAATAACTGCCCTGGGTTTCCCAGGTTGAGTTTATAAATCGTGGTTCCTGTTTCCTTGAAGGCCCCTTGATTTGTCACGGTTTTGTGGTGCAAAGTGTCCTGGGGGAGGTGGGAGGAGTAGTTTGCTTGTCTGTGCAGACCTGTCATGCCAGAACAGCTTGAGCATGAAGGGCCACGGAGATGATCCTTGGGCTGGAGCAGCTCTGCTCTGGAGACAGGCTGGGAGAGTTGGGGTGTTGAGCCTGGAGAAGAGAAGGCTCCAGGGAGACCTTAGAGCACCTTCCAGTGCCTGAAGGGGCTCCAGGAAAGCTGGGGAGGGACTTTGGCCAAGGGCAGGGAGGGATGGGATGAGGGGATGGATGAAAAGTGGAAGAGGGAGATTGAGGTTGGACATGAGGAGGGAGTTGTTGAGTGTGAGGGTGGTGAGACACTGTAAGAGGTTCTCATGGGAAGGTGTGGCTGCCCCATCCCTGGAAGTGTCCAAGGGCAGGTTGGCTGGGGCTTGGAGCAAGCTGGGCTGGTGGGAGGTGTCCCTGCCCATGGCAGGGGGGTGGAACTGGATGATCTTTAAAGCCCTTTCCAACCCAACCCATGTGGTGATTGATTTTCATCAAAGCAAGGGGGGGGTTGGAACTCGATGATGTTTGAAGGTCCCTTCCAACCTTCACCCTTCCACGATGCCGTAATGATCAGTTTGCTCTCTTGGCTTTGCAGTCTGCCCTCCAGGCAGCCGCCAGTGCCAGCGTAGAAATCAAAAATGTCCTGGAGTTCTACAAGCAGTGGAAGGAGATGGGCTGATGTTCAGGAAGGTCTCAGGTTGGTGAACCTTTCTCTCCCCCTCTCGGAACGTGCAGCGTCTGAACGAAGGAAACAAAAATCCGGGCGACACTTAAGACACGAAGCAGCAGCAGCAGCAGCAGCAAGAAAAATACCTACCAAAAATTAAAAAAAAAAAAAAAAAGGAAAAAAAAAGAAAAAAAAAAAAGAGAAAAAAAGGAAAAAAAAAATGAAAGCAAAAGCTCCTGTGACTTGGGCAGGCACAGACACTCTCCACCCGCATCCCGACCGGACGGCTGCGCATCTCCAGCTGCTCTGAGAAGAGAGAAGCCCCCGGCACGGCCGGGGTGGAGCTCTGCCCTTCTCCCCACGGCAGAGGTGGGCGAGAGCCAGGGGGTCAGTCCTTCCTCCCCCTCCTCCCCAGGCCCACCCGAGGTGGGTAGGTGGCTTCTGAAGCCCTGGACTTGAGTGAAACCAAACCAGCTCAGCAGAAACGGAGCCCTCCTGGCTTGGGGAAGAAGATCCGAAGAGCGTTTGGCTCTTGTTTGGCAGTCTGGTGGCAGGAAAGCAGATGTTCTAGTCATTGTTCTTTTTTTGCCCCTCCACACCTTCGAATTAATGGATTTTCAAGGGTTTTGTTGGGGTTGTTTTTTTTTTCCCCTTTTAATTCTTAGTTTTTATATATATAAATAATATTAAAAAAAAACCCAACCAGCCAGGAGTTCCTTTGGGGTTATGGATCCTCTTCCAATGTCAGAGAGAAAAGGAAACAATTATGCTATTTAAAAAGGGGGGGAAAGCTCTTAATATAATTTTTTTGTGTCTTTGAATAGGCATATTTATTTCCTTTCCAGTCCCCCATGGAGGGGGCTCAGTGCAAAGGGATGTTGGCCTGCAAGGCAAGAGCAGTCCCAAGTGCCCCGGTGGGCTTGGTGCACATCTTTGCTCTCCCTCCAAGCTGTGTCCCCATGAGCACCAAGAGCCTGGCCAGGCTGCATGAGGGAGGTGAAGAGGACTCTGTGTCTCCTGCCTCAGTCCCTCCTGCTTCTTTGCTTCCAGCATTCAACCTTGGAGCAAAGGAGTGGAATCCAGCAGAGCTGCTGGGAGAGAGAGAAGAGCTGGGTGAGATTTCAACACCAATAAGGCTCCACCACTTGGCTTGAGTGCTGTGACCCTGGGGTGGAGCAGACATCTCCAAGGCCCCAAGGCCTCTGCTTTTTTGTTGGTTTTTCTTTTTGTTTTCCTTTTTTTTTTTTTTTTTTTCTTTCTTTCTTTCTTTCTACATCTTGCAGTGAGGTGTGGAGGAGGAAGGAGGATCTCGAAGCCATGATCTCTTCTGCTGGTTGTTCTGACACACCACTGCTGCTCCACCGTGCTAGAGAGGGTGACAGGACTTGAGTGTGTGTCCCCCCTCCTCACACCCCCCCCCTCCCCAACCCTGGGGCAAGCAGAGGCAGTGCAGCCACCACCACCAAGCTCAAACCCTTCAGTGCTTTCAGCATCCCAGAAAGAAGGGATGATGCCACCTGGACTGATGCTGGAAGAGCCAATTCTCCACGTCACCTGGGAGGGACCCTTTCAGACCTCCATCCTGCCAGCATCTCAAGCAGCTTGTGTCTGACACCCTGCCACGTGCTGGGCCATGAAGCTCCAAGACCACAGAGCTGGGGTGGGGTGGGGGGGGGGATGATCTGAACGTTTCTGTGGACTCCATGTACCTCCTGTCAATGCACTTGAGAAGCAGGTGGCTCCATCCACACCAACTAACAGCAGCTATGCAAGAAAAACCACTAGTCTACGTTGTCTCACATGGGCCAGCCAGAAGCTGCTACAAAAGAGGCTTAATATGGCAGGACAAGTGACCTACTCCCAGCCCTGCAGACTTCCCAGCATGATGCCTTCTACTGGAATGGCAGGATTTTTCCTTGTTTTCAGGTAAAAAGTGAAAAAAAACCAAACAGCAACCCAGCACAAGTCCCAGAGGATGAATTTATAATTCCAATTTCAGTTCCTTTGCAGCATGCAGCCTCGTAGCAGAAGCAGGGAGAGGTGTGGAGCTTCCAGCTGGAGCTGGAGCAACAGGGTCCTCCTCACCATGTGGGCTGGAGGGGGCAGAGGGGCAGGGTTTCCCTGCAGGTTTTTCCTTCTGCAGCTTCTCCTGAAGCTCACGGTGCACTTCTAGGCCAAGCCAAGGAAGCAGGCTCAGCAGAAGGGCAGGTCAAGGACACCTCGGGTGCTCCTGGAGGCCTGAGGTGGCCTCTGAAGTTGGTCACTTGTTCTGTCCTCCGGTGCGACCAGTGTTTTTTCTTTGAAGCCATTTGTGTGTCTTGCTCCTGAGTTTTTGCTTGATGGGGTGGGAAAAGGAAGAAAAAGTCACCTTGGGGGACTTGTCCTTTGGTGTGTGACCCATAGTGATGTGGTGGAGAGCAGAGTCACCTCCTCTCTGCCCCTCTGGTGACCTGTGCTGCTGGAATATGCTCCTTGTTGGGTGGAAGCTGGGCTGGGGGATGGATTGCTGCTGGACTGGGCTTGATTTTTGTAAGAAAACCGTCCAGCTCTGTGCTGCAGAGCACACTGGAAGGGGCTGCTGGAAGGGAGGTCTGCACCTCCCTTCTGGAGATCTCCTGGAGCTTCATTCTGGCCCTGTCTGCAGTCCCCAGAGGTTGGATTGTTCCCTTCTGGCTGCCTGGTGTGAGGTGTGGGCTTGGGGCTGCTCTGGAAAGGGGCATTGGTGGGCTGAGATCAAAACAGGGAGGAGCTGGAGGCATCTCTCAGCTTTGCTCTGGGCCAGGTGGATCTTGAGGGGAGAAAAGAGCAATGGAAATGAAGCAGCAACCAAAGTGCCTGCAGCTCCTGAGTGTCCAGGGTCACGCAGCTCCCGGGGGTGCAGGATGAGAGCGGGGAGCCAAGTGCTGCTGGTTTGGGCAGCTGAGGGTGTTGGTGCTGTCACTGAGCAGGGTGGGAGCAAGAGCTCAGAGCCCAGGGCAGGAGCTGGGCTGGCAGGGTCCACCCATGTCCTGACTCAGGTGGTGTCTGGGCTGGGCTGGATGCAAAAGGCAGTTGAAGAACAAAAGTAAAAACGAACGGGGACGTTGCTGTGACCAGACCTTGCTGAGCTGCACTGGGCCCACATGGTGAAACCTGAGGACTTCTCTCCAAAAGGCAGCAAGGGTGTTGCCTTAACTTCTTCACAACCATCCCTTAGTACCTGCCCTGCTCTCCTGAGGAGCTGTTTTAATATTACCCTGAAGTTTTGCACACCTGGAGAGGAGGAAAAAGCCCAGACCCTGCAGGAGAGAATCCCAGCTGCCTGGTGGCATCGCTCCGTGCTTTGTACCTCTGGGCTGAGCGTGGAGGGACAGTGACCTCTTAAAAAAGGCACCAGGAAGAACCCTGTGCTGCCCTGCTTCCTCTCCAGAACATGCAATTATGGTTAAGGACCTGATGAATTTATTGTTCTTGGATGCACGTCCCCAGTCAGAGATACATGAAGCTGAAGAAGTGGGAGACTTGAAGTCTCCGGGACAGCGGAGCTGTGGGGAAGGTGGGAACCTGTGTCCTCCAGCACGTGTTGCCTTCTACTAGAGGCTCAACTTGTCTTTAAGCTTGGGGTGAAGGAAGATGCTTCTTAGCCCCAATCCCAGCACTCACCAGGAGTTGAAGTCTCCTCCTGGGTGTAAATTGGTGCAGATCTGCTACATCCAAGGGCCAGTTTGCTCCACGTGGGATTTGGTGCGTCCCGTCCACATCCCGAGAAGCCCAGCGCAGGAGGCTGGTGTCCCTGGCCTGTTGTCCTGGCTGCTGGTGCTGAGTAGTTCTCCAGGGCTAAAGAAAACTTGCAGGTCAGTGGGGAGGCTCTGCCCAGGCCTCCTGAGTGGCTGGGGTGTCCTGGGAGCTCAGCACAGTTTTGATTCCATCCTCAGAGAGCCACAAACGGACTCACCAAAGCAGAAGTGGAGTTGTGTGAGGACCAGCCCTGCTGAGCCATCCAGGGCCATTTCTGCACCAGCTTGGGGCTTGCCAAGACCAGCTCTGAGCTAGTCCTGCAACACCCACTGTGCTGGGAAGGAGAGCAAGAAGAAAAACAGTTTTGTGGGCTGAAAGCATTGGTTTTAATGTGGTTTGGTGTGTTCCTTGGGTTTGATTTGCTTTTGGTTACCACCATGGTGGAGCTCTTGGAAGTCTGTGGGGTGCCCCCAGCTGGGAGAGGGCAGGTTTGTGGTGGTTGAGGCTCGCTGGGTTTCCCCTGGAAGGCAGCACAGGGGCCAGGGACTGTCCCCATGCCATGGTTGGTGGACGTGGTCACTCTGGTGCTTGTTGGACTTGTGCTCTGTGGCTTCACGGGCGCCTCTTCTTTCTGCTCCCCGTCCTTGCTTGGCTCGATGCCACCTGCAATGCCTCGGATTTTTGCTTGCATCTTAGATATGTTTTTTTGTTGTTGTTTTTTTTTTTTTTTTTGGTCCCTTCTTGATGTCTAGCAGAGCTGGCCGGGCTGGCTGGGGCAGAAAACAGGGTGGGGAAAACGGGGCAGCTGCAAGAACGGAGCAGGAAAGGCAGGTGGGTTGACCCAGGCTCCTCGTGTCGCTGGTCCTGCCTCTTGTCTCCTGGCAGGGAGGGGACTGCTGCTTGGTTTGAGGCGAGGGACAATCATCCCTCCCTCAGTCCTCCTTTTGTAGCACAAAAAAAAAACCCCCCAGCCTGTGGATCTGTGCTTGGATGGCTCTCGCTGGGGGCCCGAGGGGATGGCTGTTGGGGCCCCCCCTGGGGTGAGGAGGAGCTGGGGGGTTCTCACAGCATGTGTCTTGACTGTGATCCAACACATTGACTAGCTTAATAAAATTCAAGATGTTTGTACCTCTTCTTCTGTGGTGATTCCCAGCCCACGTTCCTCCTGTGTGGCCCCAGACAGGTGCATTTCATTTTTATTTTTTTTTTAGATGTGAATCCACCCTCAAACGTGCTCTTTGCTGACCAAAATTTCTGCTTTTCAGGAAAAAAAAAACCCCAACAGCTTTGACATTCCCAACCTCTTGGAGTGTTATTTGGCTGGGATGAAGGAAGGTGTGACCTTGGATTGCGTTTAGTTTGATAGGATGAAATGTAGGGGGGTCGCTTCCTTATAGAATCCCAGACTGGTTTGGGTTGGAAGGGACCTCAAAGATCATCTAGATCCAACCCCCTGCATGGGCAGGGACACCTCTCACCAGACCAGGTTGCTCCAAGCCCCATCCAACCTGCCCTTGGACACTTCCAGGGATGGGGCAGCCACAGCTTCCCTGGGCAACCTGTCCCAGGGTCTCACCACCCTCACACTCAACAATTCCCTCCTCATCTCCAACCTCAATCTTCCTCTCCCAGTTTTCATCCATCCCCCTCATCCCATCCCTCCCTGCCCTTGGCCAAAGTCCCTCCCCAGCTTTCCTGGAGCCCCTTCAGGCACTGGAAGGTGCTCTAAGGTCTCTATCCCCAGAACAGGAATTAGGATTTCCTTCATTCCTCTCCTTGCTGCCTTTGTGGCTCGGGATCAGTTCATCCCTTGCTCCTGCCCACAGGAGCCACCCCCGGCAGAAACACCCGCTGGGCTTTCTGGGGTGGCTGCTCAGCTGGGTTTGTAAAGGGGGGGTTAAACAGTAAAAATGGGCAATTTTAAAGCGTTCATTCAAGGTGCCTTTGAGAGGCTTCATGGGCAGAGCAGCTCACTTGGAGTCAGGCTCTGAGTGTCAGTGCCAGACTCTGGGGCCTGGGGGAGCCGGGGGGTGTTTTATAGGGGGGAGGAAAGAAAAAAAAGTCTCCCATTCCCTGTGTCCATTCACACCAAAGCTCCTTTCTTTGCTCTGCGGGTGGGAAGCACCGAGCCAGGCACCCAGACAATTTGCTCCCCTGTTCTTTGGAGGCTGCCAGCGCGGGGTGGGGGGGAGGTTGGAGAGGGAGGTTGTGGAGCAGCGGATCCGTCTTTCAGGCCCTCCCGGGAGAAGCAGCCGTGGAGCGACCTCGTCCCGTGGGGCCCGACGTGCCCAGCGTTCCAACGCCGCCGCCTGCCCTGGCACAAAGGGGACCTGTCACCGCCGGCTCTGTCCCCTCCGAAGGGGCTGGAAACGCCTCTTCCAGCTCGGAGGCTCATGCCAGGACGGTGCCGGTGGCCGCGGCTGAGCCCCTGCCCCGTCCCTGTGCCCCCGGTGCCACCCTCGGTGGCTGCAGGCAGCGTGTGGGGCCGGCCCCGCACCCCACGCACGGGAAAGGTGCGGGTTGCTCCTGGAAACTTGAAGCGGGACAAAACTTGGTGCCGATCGGGAAGAGCTGGAGCTCCTGGTCCTGCTTGCGGTGGAGTCGGGCTGCTCCTCCCCGCGGCTCGCCGTGGCTGAGCCGGGAGCATGAGCCCTCCGGGGATGAACAGACCCCCAAAAAGGGGGGCTCTGAAAGCATCGAGCCCGCTCCCGGCCCAGCCCTCTGGCTCCTGAGGGGGCTGCACCCTCCGCCGGGGCCGCCCCCCCTGGCCCCGCTCCCACGGCCCGAGGCTGAGCCGCCTCCAGCCCCGCGGGACGCAGCAGGTCAGTCGGTGGTGGGGGGGTTTCCCAAACTTCCTTTTCTTCCTCCACCTCCCGGGTCTTCGTCCTCGTGGCCCCGCGGTGGAACCTGGAGGGCGTTTGGCCCCTGCGGGGCCCTGGCACCCGGCTCCACCACCCAGCCCAAGGGCTTGTTGGCATTTAAACGCTCTTGCCCGGAGCCGCTTTCTGGTGATGCCTCTGCTGATGGAGGTGCACGTGTCCCTCCGGCACTGGGGACAACCCCCCCCGTGCATCCAGGGGGGATTTGGGGAGGGGATTTGGGGGGATTTCAGCCAAAGCAGGCAGCGTGGGCAGCACAAAGCTCCCTCAGAGTCCCCGCAGAGGCCCCGGCGCCAATGAACAGAGGCTTCGGAGGAGGGACTTTTAGGTCCCCTCTGGTCCCTTTCGGTCCCCTCTGGTCCCTTTCCACCATCCCAGCTCGGGAATGTGGCTGGGGAGAAGGACGGGGAGTGGCCGACACCCCCCAGCCCACAGTGGCGAGGAGGGGACACCCATCATCACCCCCCAGTCCTGCCCCACGCAGGGTGATGGGAGGTGACTCTTGATGCTTTTGTTTTGGGGTTTGGTTTTTTTTTTTCTGTCTTCTCCTCCCTGTTCTAAATCACTGGGTGAGTTTTGGGCTGGGGGGAGGTGTGTGTGTGGGGGGGACACTCAGGATTCTTCCTGGTGCTGCTGGGCTGCTTTCGCTGGGCCGTGCCTCAGTTTCCCCACTGGGGAAACCCTTCCTCAGCTGCCGAGGTCGGTGTCCTGCTTCATCCCGGCCCCTGTGGAGCACAATCCCTGGGGCTGGGCCAGGGCTCGGGGGGGGGGGGGGGTGCAGCATCCATAGGGCCTTCCCCCCCCCACCCCGTGGAGGCCTGATCCTGAGCCTGCAGCTACCAGGGACAGCCCAGGAGCAGGTAAATGGGGTCAGGAGCCTCTAAGGGCAGGGGGGATGTGGTGGGGCAGGGGATGAGCAGGATCCGGCTCTTGGCTTCAGCTCCGCCCCCCCCCCCCCCGTGGCCTCATCCTGCTCACCCCACCCTGGACCTGTGGGGTCCGATCCTGCCTAGAGGTCCCCCCCCACAACTCCCCCCACCATGGCTCTGTGGAAGCACCAGATGAGCCCAGACTTTGCTGGTCGTGACGTCCTGGAAAAATCAGCTGAGCTGAGGGCCGACCCGGGTCAGCGATCCCGGCCCCTGCAGCCCCATTCTTGTCACCTGGTGGGCTCTGTCCCCTCTCTGCAGGACACGGGCCACCCTCCAGCCCCCAGCCCCTCGGCCCCACCATGCTGACGATCAAACTGCCACAGATCTTCAGGGTCCACCAGGTGCCTCGGGTACGTGTGGCTGGGGGCTGGCTGGGCTCTGCCCCCAGGTTTCTCCCCCCCACTTCCCTCTTCCAAAGTGGAGAATCCCCTGGGTTTCCTACCCAGCTCAGCCTGCCTCAGTTTCCCCACCCATCACGAGGCAGAGCAGCTCTCTGGGGCTGCCCCACTCCCCCCAGTGTGTCCCCTGACCAGCCCCACTGTCCCCACAGATCTTCTGGGAGGATGGGATCATGTCAGGATACAGACACCCCAAGAGCTCAGCCCTGGACTGTGTCCTCAGCTCCTTCCAGATGACAAACGAGACAGTCAACATCTGGACACACTTCCTACCAACATGGTGGGGATGGGACAGGGACAGAGACAGGGACGTGAATGGGAATGGGCATAGGGATATGAGATAGAGACAGGGATGGGGAGAGGGACAAGGATGGGAATGGAGAAAGGATGGAGATGGGAATGGGGAAAGAGACTGGTGTGGAGATGGGGACAGGGAAGGGGATGAGAAAGGGATGGAGATGGGAATGGGGACAAGGATGGAGAGGATGGAGATGGGGACAGGGATGGGTGTGGAGCTGGGGATGAGGAGGGGATGGAGATGGGGACAAAGAAAGAATGAGATGGGGATGGAGACAAGGAGGGGATGGGGACAGAGCCAGTTATGAAGATGGGAACAAGCAGGGGGATGAAGAGCTGATGGAGATGGGAATGGGAACAAAGATGGGGATGGGGACAGGGGTGCAGGTGACCCCAATACACGCCGTGCCCGCAGGTATTTCGTGTGGCGTTTCCTGGTGCTCTGGTCCTCCCTGGACCTGTGCTGGGAGCCCTTTCATTGGCCACTGCTCATCTACCTGCTGCTCGTCTGCCTCTACCCCTTTGCCTCCAGCTGTGCCCACACCTTCAGCTCCATGTCAGCCCGAGCCCGACACATCTGCTACTTCTGTGACTACGGAGCCCTCAGCCTCTACAGCCTGGGTGAGACCCTGCAGGACAGGGGTGGGGACAAGGATCATGGAATCTTGGAATCATTAAGGTTGGAAAAGACATCTAAGGTCACCAAGTCCAGCTGTCAACCCAACACCGCTATGAACATTCACCACATCCCAAACTGCCACATCCACAGTGTTTTTTAACCCCTCCAGGGATGGGGACTCCACCCCTGCCCTGGGCAGCCTGGGCCAGGGCCTGACAACCCTTGCCAGGAAGAAATTGTTCCCAAGATCCAATCTCAACCTCCCCTGGGCAACTTGAGGCCGTTTCCTCCTGTGCTGTCACTTGTTCCTTGGGAGCAGAGACCGACCCCCCCCTGGCTCCAACCTCCTCTCAGGCAGTTGCAGAGCCAGAAGGTCTCCCCTCAGCCTTCTTGTCTCCAGGCTGGACACCCCCAGCTCCCTCAGCTGCTCCTTGGAAGTTCTCCAGCCCCTTCCCCAGCTCTCTTGCCCTTCTCTGGACATGCTCCAGCCCCTCCATGTCCTTCTTGTCCTGAGGGGCCCAGACCTGACCCCAGGCTTCGAGGTGTCCCCTCCCCAGTGCCCAGCACAGGGGGACAATCCCTGCCCTGCTCCTGCTGGCCACACTAGTGCTGACACAGGCCAGGTTAGTCCTGGTTCACTTTAACACGCAGTGTTTTGACAAGACTTGCCCTCCAAACCCTTCACATGATGGTAAATCATATCAGAAAATACTCCAAAACTCACTGGGGCATCTTCGCCAGGGACAGGGGCTGGGGATCAGGAGCCACCAGCCCCACCACGTTGTGTTTCTCCCTCAGGTTGTGCCTTTGCTTACGGTGCCTACGCGATGCCTGAGCCCTGGGTCAGCACCAGGTGGCACCGGTTCTTTGTCCCCACGGCTGCTCTGAACTCCTTTTTCTGCACCGGCCTCTCCTGCTACTCCCGGTGTGTTTATGGGTAGAAGCTGCAGCTGAATGGACGCTGGGGCCGGAGGGTTTCTCCCTCTCAGCTTTTGGAGTCTCTGGGGGGGGGGGGAAATCTCTCTGCTCAGGGGTCCTTGCCGGGGGTGGGGCTGACAGGGGTCTGTCCCCCCCCCCAACCCCGGTCCCCCTCTTCACAGCTTCCTTGAGCTGGAGCATCCCCGGCTGAGCAAGGTGCTGCGGACGGCGGCGTTTGTCTACCCCTTCCTCTATGACAACATCCCTCTCTTCTACAGGGTGAGTCGGGGTGTTCCCAGGGCAGGTGCCACCACTGCAGGGGTCCTCCCCCCACCCCCCCCCCCACCCCCCCCCATTGCTCACCCACCTCCCCACAGCTCCTCTTCTGCTTCTGGAGCAACGGTGCCTGGAGCGAGGCGGTGGCCGGGTACTGCTACCACCTCCTCTTCGCTCTGCTCACGGCCTTCCTCTTCACCTCCCACCTTCCCGAGCGCCTGGCGCCCGGCCGCTTCGACTACATCGGTGAGCAGCAGCCCCTCCCAGCGCCTCCCAGTGCCACCAGTCCCCTGCCCCAAAGCAAACCCTCGCAGCAGGAGCTGGGGCAAGGAGCCCAAGCGCCCAGGGGGTGATGTTAGCCTCTCACCCCGGAGCAGGACACAGCCACCAGCTCTTCCACATCAGCGCCGTGCTGGGCACCCACTTCCAGCTGGAGGCCGTTCTCTGCGACGTCGGCTCCCGCCGGGCCTGGCTGAGGGGCCGCTCGCCCCCCACCGGCCTCCCCGGCACCTTCGGCACGGCCGGGCTGGCCCTGCTGGGCAACGTCGCCATCATCGGTGCCTTCACCGTCGCCTTGTCCCGGGCGCCCGGCAGCTCTGCCAGCCCCCCCGGTGTCCCCTCCCAGGCTGGGCGCCGAAGGGACCCCTGACACTGTGGAGACCCAGACGTCCTGGCACCCCTGGAGCTCCCTCCCCCGAAGTGTGGGGAGAAGAGGGTGAGGGGCTCGGGCGCCTGGGTCCTGCTGTTGGGTGTCTCGGGGTGTCAGAAGATGAGGCACCCGCTCTGGTCCCTCTGCAGCTAGCCAACCTGGGCCGCCCCCGCCCCGTGCCTCAGTTTCCCCACCTTTTAACCATGGTTAATCCTACTCGTCACTGCAAGGAGGGCGCCGTAGAGCACTTACGCTGCACCTAACCCACGTAGCAGCCTCGCATGGAGCCCCCCCAGCATCAGCTCCAGGCTGAGGGACCTCCCCCCCCCCCCAAATCCATGGCTCACTGCACCGGTGCAGTTCCCAGCAGGTTCAGGGCAGTGACTCCTGCGTGTCTGTGTCCGCAGCTCGGCCACTGCGCGGGGTCGGGCTGCGGGGGCAGCCAAGGGCTGCAGGGACGGGCTGGGGGGGGGGGGGGCGTGTCTGGGCTCGAGGTGAGGGTGCGGGGGAGGGGGAAAGACCGTGCTGGTGGGTGGGGGGCTCTTCCTGGTGGGAAGGGGGCCCTGGAGCACTGGCTGAGCCAGGCAGCATGGGCTGGGGGCCAGCTCCATGGGACCCCAGGAGCAACAGCCGGGGTCATGTGGGAGATTAATTTGGGGCAGGAGAGGTGAATTCGGAGTAGGACAGATGAACTTGGAGCAGAAGAGAGGAATCTAGGGTAGAAGGGCTGACTTTGGGGTAGGAAAGGTGAATTTGGGCCAGGAGAGATGTGCCAGCCTGTGTTGGGGGGGGGGGACGGGGGGACCCAGCAGCAACTTTGCAGGTGGATCAAGGGGGACAGGAGGGACAGAGCCCAGCAGCCCCCAACACGAGGCTCACCTGTGTGTTTGTGTGTGGGACCAGGGTCCCAAACCTGCCCCTACTCCCCCTCCTCAACCCCAATGAAAGGGTGTTTCACTAAGGAGACTCTGCTGCTGGGAAGGGTGCTGAGTTCTGGGCACATGGAGCAGTCCCCTCCTCCAATAACCCCTCGCTTGGGACAAGCAACTTGAAATTAAACTGGAATAACGGTGGTGCAAGAGCTGGGCTGGTCAGTGCCAGGAGGTGATGGACACCCCTGGGCCCTGGAGCCTTCGGGTGTTGGGAGAGGAAGAGCTGGGGTGGGGGGCGCTCCTTGAGGGGGTGACATGGGGTAGCAGTGTCGGGGTCACATCCTGCCCCCCCACCCCCCCACCCCGGGGCACGGGTGTTGGCGTCCCACCCCCATCCCACCCCCAGCCCAGGCAGGAGGTGGCTCCACCAGTTCAGCGTTTATTTCTCCCCGCAGTTAACAGAAAGGGGCAGCAAAGCGGGAGGGGGCTGTGGGGGAGGTGGGGGGCGGTCCTCAGAGGGAGAGGTCGCGGGGCGGGGGGGCTAGACGGGCCCGTAGAAGCGCTGATAGGCCGCCTGGAAGCCGATCTGGTCGGCGAGCTCATCGCAGTCGGGGCTGAGCTCACACACCTCCCGCTTGGCCTCCAGCGGGTCCCGCACGGCCCCGTAGAGGCTGCTGGGGACAGAACGGGGTGTGGGGGGGGGATTGTTGTCCCCGTAGGGGCTCCCGAAGAAGGGTCCGGCCAGCGGGACCCCTCCCAAAAGCCAGGATTTAATCGGGTGGGTGGGGGTGCAGCCCCCGCGGTACCTGTCATAGATGTAGTTCCTCTTGTGTCTCCGCACCACCTCGGCGCTGGCGCGTCTGGAGACGAAGGCTGCGGGGACACGGGGGGTGAGGGGAAGGGGGGAACAGGACCAGGTCCCCCCACATCCCCGGGGCCGCGTCTGGCCACAGACACTCACCTTCGGAGCTGGGCGAGTCGTCGCCGGTGCTGGTGGAGCTGTCGGGAGCTGCGGGAACGGCACGGGGGGGGGGGGCGGGGGGGGCTCGGAGCAGCCGCGGGCTCGGGAAGGCCCCGGGGCCCTCATCCTGCTCCTTTTGGGGGTGCTCATCCCACCACACCCCCCCGTGCTTTGACCCCTCACCCAGACACCCCCCCCCACCTACCAAACGGACTCCTGAGCCCTGTCCCCCCACCCCAACTCCCCCCCTCCACCCCACAGCAGAGCCCTCCCTGGGGCACAGTCCCCCCCCAAACCCTCATCATCCCCCCCCCCCCCCCGTACCTCTGCGGCAGAGGCCGAGGGCGAGCAGGGCCAGGAGGGTGAGGAGCACCAGGACCTTCATGGTGCCTCTTTGTGCGGGCGCTGGGTTCGCTGCGGCCCGGGCTCCTTTTATAGGGCCGGTGACCACGGCCCGGGAGGAGCCCCCGGCCCCCTCGGGGCTATTTCCAGCACATCCGGCAGCGCCGGCAGCAATTGTGGTTTGGGGTGAACTCGGTTCCCCCGGGAGCGGCCGGAGCCCGCGGGGAGGGAAACGCGCCAGGGAGCCCAGCCCCGCCGACCGGAGCTCCCAGTCCCTAACTGGGAGCAGAGACTGGTGGGATTCCTCGCCACGCCCCTCCCCCAGTCTGGCCCAGTTCTGGAGCCCAGCAGGGTTGCTGCCGCGCTGGGAGAGCTCCCTGCAAAAACCCGTGGGGTTTTCCTCTCGGTGGCAGGGCCAGCGGGGAGACACTTTGGCCACTTTTTGCCTCAGGGGGATCAGCAAGTGCTTCTTCGGTGGCCACTGCTGGGAGGAGGGGGCCAGCAGGAGACCCCCCCCCTTTGCCTCATCCCTCTCCCCTGCCCCATCCCCTGGGCAGACACTGCTTGCCAGGACCCCAGCCAGTGCCTGTCCCCAGGCACAGGACTTGGAATGAGTTTCAGCACCTTGGAATGAGCTCCAGCACCTCTTACACTCCCCAACATGAGGCTCCACAGGCACAAGGAGTGTGCTGGTGGGGCTGGGTCAGGCACCAGAGGTGAAGGGGCTCCACAAGACCCCAACAGTGCTCAGGGGGACCCACCCACCTCCCCAGTTTGCTTCTGTTTCTCTCCAGAAGGGCTGGGACTGCCAGGGCTGACATTCCTCTTTGGGATCCTGACCACTTCCCAGACGTTCAGATCCTCCAACTCCAGCCCTGTCTTGAAAAGCAGAATTGGAGGCTTGGGGGAGGAAGGAGAAGCTGAAGCCAAACCAAGACTTTTGTCAGACAAAGCCCCAAACTACAGAGCACACGGGCCAAGAGGTGCCAGCAGGAGCCAAGGCCGGGACCAACAGCTCCAATTTATTCAGATTATAATGCAGGGAGGGAAAGGCTTGTTTACAACAGAAGGAAAATCTTCCCAAGTCAGTCAATCCCAGGCTCTGGCTGCCTCGGATGGAAAACAGACATTGGAAAAGGTGGAAAGGACCAGGGTGGTTCTCAGAATGTGCATCTCCCTGGCCACACAGGGCAGAGCCTCTGCTGGGGACAGCAGCAACAGCCCCACCAACAGCCCCCACCAACAGCCCCCACCAACAGCCCCCACCAACAGCCCTCACCAACAGCCCCCCAGGAGGAGGAGGAGGAGGAGGATGGTGGACTGGAGAACCCACTGCCCTTGGCAGAGCTGGTGTCTGTTGGCAATAAACTCCCAATCCACCCTCGTCAGGCTCAGGACCTCTCCTCCTTATCCAGCCAGCCCAGAGGAAAGACTTGTTCTTCATTTTGAAGACACCCCTTGCAGGGCTTCACTGGCAGGAAGACTCCAGGGAGTTGCTGCTTCCCTGGCTGGCAAAGCTCCTAGGGGCTGAAGGACAACTCCAGATGGAGAAAACCAAACCCAGTTTGGTTCCAGGAGTCAACACGAGGTTTGGCAGGAAAATCCCTTTGCCAGGAGCCCAGAGAGTCAAGGCAGGACCCACCTCTGTCTCCTCACACACACCAAAGGCACATCCCAGGACCCTTCCCACTGGGAGAAGTGGCCCTGGTGTGTGTCTGCTGGGAGGGGGAACAGGGTTGGGAAAAGAGCTGGGGGAAAAAAAAAAGAATCAACAGCAACAAGGAACTTGAGGTGATGAAGCAGCTGCTGACGTGGCTGTTCCAGTGGGTAGAGAATTGTTTCAAGACTGGAAATGAACATGGAAAAAACACAGGGAAGGAGCCTGAGGTGGGTATTTCTACCCTGGGTGGGCAAAGCCCCCCCAGCTTTGCCCTGCCTTGGTGCCCTCAGCACCTTCTTCTCTCATGCACATCAGAAATACCCTTAAAGCCACAAATTTGGCTTTAATAAGCCAGAATCAGGCCCATCACCCACACGTGTGAGTGCACAAAGCTCTGGGATCTGGAGGGTTCTCCTCCCTGTGGAGCTGAGCAGGGAATAGGAAATCATCTCATCCCAAGGATCCTGACGTGTCCTTGTTTATTTCTTCACCAACTTGGATCAAATGGTGCAACTCCAGCAGCTTTTCAGTCCCTCTGGAAGTTTCCTCTGGGCTGACAAGATGAATGTGAGTGTCTGGGGTTTGTCCAGGCCACCCTCGGGGTCCCAACACATTTTTGGTGCTTCTGAGATGAGGATGAACTCCCAGGAAACACTCTGGAACCTCCTGCCTCCTCACTGGGGCTCCTTGAAGGTCAGGATGAGTTCTCGTTGCTCTTCACTAATTGCCTGGAGGGAAAACAATCCCCAGTGAGCTCAGCCAAGTGGTTTTCTCCACAGGTGCCACGTGTCCCAGCCAGGCCTGTCCCCTGCACATCCAGGACACGACCCCTCATCTCCCACACTCACCCCCACCCAAACATCCCACCCAGCAAACAGGGAAACATGTCCAAGACCTCCAGGGAAAATGCCCAGACCTCCCAGGCCAGTTTCTTGGCTCCTGGTGAACTCTTGGGTAAATGTTGGAGGGTTTAACATCTCCCAGTCAAGCCACGGAGCAGAGTTTCCTCCTGGCTGATGCTGCAGAGAAAAGGGGTTTTCTTGGTTTATTGGTTGTTTTACCTGCCAGGAACGTTTGCGAGTTTGAATCAGCTGCTGCAGCTCTGCAATCCTGTCCCTCCCTGCAAGCACAGACTCTGCTGCCTTCTTGTTCTCCTCCTCCTTCTCCCTCAGGACTCTCCTCAGGTAGGCCCTGTGCTTCAGCAGGTAGGGCACCATGGAGCTGCGCACATCCTGCTCCGGGATCCCACTGGGACGCCTGGGAACAAACTGGGATGTGAGGCAGCCCGAGAGCAGCAAGCTTCAGAGAACCATGGGATGGGTTGGGTTGGGTTGGAGGGACCTTCAAGATCATCCAGTTCCACCCCCTGCATGGGCAGGGACACCTCCCACCAGCCCAGGTTGCTCCAAGCCCCATCCAACCCACCCTTGGACACTTCCAGGGATGGGGCAGCCACAACTTCCCACCTCTTCCAGGGTCTCACCACCCTCACAGCCAACAATTCCCTCCTCATCTCCAACCTCAATCTCCCCTCTTCCAGTTCTAATCCATCTCCCTTATCTTCTTGTCTAAAGTCCCTCCCCAGCTTTCCTGGAGCCCCTTCAGGCACTGGAAGGTGCTCTAAGGTCTCCCTGGAGCCTTCTCTTCTCCAGGCTGAACACCCCAACTCTCCCAGCCTGTCTCCAGAGCAGAGCTGCTCCAGCCCTCCCATCATCTCCAGGGCCTCCTCTGGACTCTCTCTAGAAGCTCCATGTCCTTCTTATTCTGGGGGCTCCTGAACTGGTTAGAGTTCTCCAGGTGGGGTCTCACCAGAGCAGAGGGGACAATCCCCTCCCTAGCCCTGTTGGCCATGCTGCTGGTGACACAGCCCAGGACATGGGGGGTTTCTGGGCTCCAAGTGCCCATTGCACAGCAATGAGCCTCATGCACCTCACCCTGGAGCTTGGAGCAACCTGGTCTAGCAGGACCCCCTAGCCCATGGCAGGGGGTTGGATCTAGATGATCTTGAAGGTCCCTTCCAACCCAACCCATCCCATGGTTCTATGACTCCAACAATTCACCTCTGGCTCTGGATGCTCGAGGACAGTCCCTGCTGAGCCCCTGGCATCCCAACAAGAGGAGCTGCTCTGAGCTCTGGTGTTAGAACAGCACCTGTGGCTCAAACCACCAACCCAAACCACCCTGTGCCATCAGCCTTCCCAATGATTCCACACCCAGTTCACCTCCCCTCTGCTCTCAGGAGCACAGAATCCCCCCAGGCTGGAAAGGACCTTTCAGATCATCCAGTCCAGCCTATGACCTCACACCACCACAGCAGCCAGACCATGGCACTCAGTGCCACATCCAGCCTTTCCTTCAACACCTCCAGGGACGGGGCCTCCACCACTTCCCTGGGCAGCCCATTCCAATGTCTGAGCACCCTCTCCGTGAGGAAGTGCTTCCTGAGATCCAACCTAAACCTCCCCTGGTGCAGCTTCAGGCCCTCCTGTCCTGTCACTGGTTGCCTGGGAGAACAGCTCAAACCCCACCTGAGTCCAACCTCCCTTCAGGGAGTTGTAGAGAAGCACAAACCTCCTCCTTGATCTGAAGAAGCAGGGTTGAGAGAGCACAGACCACACCTGGTTGTAGATGTTTTTGACACCGTGACATTGCTGTTAAGATATGAGCTTAAAAAATCCCCTCCAAGACACCTCCACGCAGCCCAAACATCACCCAGGAACTGACTTTTGCCCTTGAAGGAACATGCCTCCACCCCCCCCATCCCACAGGACCCTCTGTACCATGCAGGCTCTTCCTGGTTCTTTGCCTCCTCCACGATCTTATCCAGGGAATTAAAGAGCAGCTCCAGATTCCCTTCCTCCTTCACCTCCTGGATCTCCTCCTGTGAAGGAAGGGGTTCAGCAGGACCCAAACTGAACTGACAGGGGCATCATTCTGCTTGGGAGCCCTGGCTTTTCCCTGGATGAAGGCTGCATCCTGGGGAATCACCAGCTGGGAGTTTCCATCCCTGGAGGGATTTGAAGGACAGATGTGGTGCTGAGCGACAGGGTTCAGTGCTGGGTTGACACAGAACCATAGGAACACGCTGAGTTAGAAGGGACTCATCAGGATGATCGAGTCCAACTCCTCACAGTTGGACCTGAGGATCTTAAGGATCTTTTCCAACCAAAATAGCTTTCATATAGAGGATTTTTGGTGTCTATTCGATGGTTCTACAGCTCTTTCTGGGACAGACAAAGGGGTCTGGAAGGATCTCTGGGGTGCAGGTGTAACCTTATGGTTTTACCACTCAATAAATGTCAGGTTAACAGTTGGACTCAATGATCTTGAAGGTCTTTTCCAAAGAAAGGGAATTCTGCGACTCTGTGAAACGGATTCGCTGCCCCCAGCACCGCCGTGCCCAGCGCTCTCACACCGGGGCCCGCACGGCCAGAGCCCCCGCGGACCGGCCGCCGCTCTAACCTTAATGGATGTCTGCAGCTGGGCTATAAACTGATCGTAAATGCTCCTGGTCATCTCGGGCTGCAGTTTGTAGAAGCAGCGGTAGCAGTTGGCAAACCTCTGGTAGCTGCAAAACCGGAGGGGCCGGGTGTCACCGCCGGGGGCTGCGCCGGGCCCCGCCGTGGGGGGGGACACCCCGCTCCCGCCTCACCTCCCGGCCGCCACCAGCTTCTCCAGGAAGGTGTCCACCACGGTGGCGAAGATCTGGGAGCGGCCGGGCTCCACCGGTTCGGGCGGGTTGTCGGGACCGCCTGGGCTGCCATCGCCGACGACCGCCGCCGCCGCCTCCTCAGGACCGCTCCCCGCCGCCTCCTCAGGACCGCTCCCCGCCGCCGCCATCTCCGCGCCCAACGGCCCCGCCGCCGCCGCCCATTGGCTGCCGCCGCCGCCAGGAGCCACTGCCATTGGTGGAAGTATGTGGGGCCCGCCCAAGCGTACTGCGCATGCGGGGTGGGGCAGAGACGGGGTGTAAAGGCCGGGGGCGGGGCCTCCAGGGCTGAGACCCAGGGGGTAGGCGGGGCCTCGGGGACGGGGGCGGGGCTTAGGGGCAATAGGAACTTATGGTGATGGGCGGGGTCTTGGTACAGTAGGCGGGGCTTCGGGATGTTAGAAGCGGATGTTGTGGGCGGGGCCTATGGACAGGGGGCGGGGCCTAGGGGCATGGGGCGGGGCCTCAGCACCGCGCAACCCCGCCGGGACCGGGCAGAAAGGCTTAAGCGTTAAAAATAATAATTAATAAAATATAAGGGGGGCTCAAATGCTTCACCCGCCGCCTCAGGGCAGGAAAAGGCGAGGCAGGCCCTGAAGCAGAGTGAGAAACATAACGCACAGCTTCTGCTGGCCGGTGAATATTCCCCATAATTTAATCAAATCAAATGATCCAGCCTGAAAAATTCAAAGGAGGGAAAAGAACCCAAGTTGGGCACAGGAAGAGAAGGAAAATTGACAGTGCTTGTAGGAGTGAACCAGGACTAACCTGGCCTGTGTCAGCACTCGTGTGGCCAGCAGGAGCAGGGCAGGGATTGTCCCCCTGGGCTGGGCACCAAGGAGGGGACACCTCGAATCCTGGGGTCAGGTCTGGGCCCCTCAGGACAAGAAGGACATGGAGGGGCTGGAGCGTGTCCAGAGAAGGGCAAGGGAGCTGGGGAAGGGTCTGGAGAACTTCCAAGGAGCAGCTGAGGGAGCTGGGGGTGTCCAGCCTGGAGACAAGGAGGCTGAGGGGAGACCTTCTGGCTCTGCAACTGCCTGAGAGGAGGTTGGAGCCAGGGGGGGGTCGGTCTCTGCTCCCAAGGAACAAGAGGAAAAGGCCTCAAGTTGCCCAGGGGAGGCTGAGATTGGATCTTGGGAACAATTTCTTCCTGGCAAGGGTTGTCAGGCCCTGGGCCAGGCTGCCCAGGGCAGGGGTGGAGTCCCCATCCCTGGAGGGGTTTCCAAGCCGTGTAGATGTGGTGCTGAGGGACACGGGTCAGTGGTGGCCTTGGCAGGGCTGGGGGAACTGTGGGCCTGGATGGTCTCAGAGGTCTTTTCCAACCCAAATCACTCCATTATTCTAGTCACGGTTCGTAAGGGAGGATCTGGGATGGCACCTACTCCACAGTTTCAAAGGACAGAAACCAGCAGATCCCCAGGGCAGGAACACCCCCCAGAGCAACCACCGCGAAACGCAGGTGTCGGACTGAAGGTCTCTCAAGTTTATTAGTTGTCAAGAACTTTGCTGGTTAAGAGAGGAGTATTAAACTGGAGAGTATCTCCCCACCCTCGTGCTGTCTGCCACTTCCACCCCACACTGAGAACCACCCTGCTGGTCGTCAGCAGGGTCTGATTATTGGTGTTTCATTTCAGGTTGGTATTAGTAGGGCCTGTCTGGGAGCTCAGCTCCATCCTGCTCTCTGCTAGATCCTTCCCCTCTGGTGATGCTGCTGTTCCACATTTTTTCCCCCCCCCAAGGATCTGTTCTTACAGACAGAGGGCGACTGGCAGCGTTTGTCAAACAAAAACCTGGCAGGAGAGCAGCTCCGTGGTGTCCCAGGCTCACCTCACCTCACTTCATGCTGCAGAAAACAAAGGTGGGGTTAAAAGGCCTTTGGTGACTCACCTGCAGGCCCATCAAAGGGCATGTCTCCTATAACCAAGTCTGCCAGAAACATTCAAGTCTCTCTCCAACTTCAGCAGCATCTGTTCTCCTTCCACCCCCAGCAGAAACTGGCACATCCAGCCCCTGCAGATGTGGTGAGAGCAGGAGCCAGGCCTGGCAAGGCCCAGAGGAGCAGCCAAGCATGGTCTGGAGGGACACACAGCCAGGAATTCCTCCTGATGGCAGAGATGGACCAAGGTGGTGAAACACCTGGGGTCTGGAGGTGTCTCTCTCCCCTCCTGGACACACAACCCCATGGGATGAGCTCCATGGCATCACCAGAGGTGAATCTCAACCCCTGAGACCAGCAGTGAAGTCCAACAACCCCCTCCACCCTGAGGAGTCCAACAAGCCCCTTCCTCCATCGCTCCACCACGAGTTCCCACCTGGGAAGCTCTTGCCTTCCACCTGCCAAGCCAGAACAACTATTCTCAGAGCTGCCCTGGGGTTCTGCTCCAACTGAAGGTTCTACAGATTATGGTCAGCAAGTCCAAGGCTGACTGACTCCAGGAGACCTCACAGCTGCCTGAAGGGACTCCAGGAAAGCTGGGGAGGAACCTTGGACAAGGGCAGGGAGTGAGAAGACAAAGGGGAATGGATGAAAACTGGCAGAGGGAGATTGAGGTTGGACATGAGGAGGAAACTCTTGGCTGTGAGGGTGGTGAGACCCTGGCCCAGGTTGCCCAGAGTTCCCACACAGACCCGAGCTCAGGATCTTGATCCAACCAGAACATGCAAAGAATCATCCTTGCCCTTCCCAAACAGGACAAGCAGGATTTAAATGTACAAAGCACTCATGAACCATTACTTCTTATTCAATATGAACAGGCCAATCAGGTTGGAACTGGATCAAAAACCAGTAGAAGCTGCTTTTTTTTTCCCCCTTTTCCTTCCCCACCTCCCATCCAGTGGCAGCTCAAACCCTGCTCAGATGTCCCCTCAGAATCCAACATTTCCAAACTCTGCCTTGGATTGTGCTTAAATTAAATTAACTACAGGTGGGAAGTGGCAGCAGCCACCCTGGACATGCAAGGATTGACAAACACACACGTTGAACAAGGCCACAGAACAACCACTCAAATCCCCCCCAAGAAATTAGGATGAGCTTCCCTAAAATAATTAAAAATCATCAATAACAGATTAAAACCATAGGTTAGGTGTCCAAATTACCCTCAGCTAATGACAAATAGACCAGCTTGACTCCTGACTTGCAGCTTGAAGGTTGAGGAGCATTTTCCAGGAACATACAACAAAAAAAAAAAAGTATGTACAGATCCATTCCAAACGCAGGAGGTCAGGTCTGAAGTGGTTCTGGGTCACTCTTGTTTCATCTTCTGGAAAGAAATGTGGGTGATTGGAGAAATGTACTTTGTCTATTTTACTCTTCCAGGTTCCCACAGCAGGACTGCAACCAGCACCCATCCCACCAGAGGGCTCTGCTGCAGTCTGGTAGGCTCCCCTCCTTGGGAGGTTGGCAAAGATTCAAATAATTTAAAGGATAAACTGGCTTTTTTTTGGTTCAGCCAGTGAGTCTTTCATTTAAAAAAAAAAAAAAAAAAAAGGGAATTAAGAACTTGCCAGGATGGGTTCACAGACCTGGAGTGAACTGTCCCAGGCCAATGGTGTTGCCCAAGGTCACGTTTTGATGGTTTTGAGCAGAAGCAGCAGCAGAGCTTGTGTTGCCATCGGGTCTGAAGAGGTGACCAGAAGCTGCTCCTGCTTCTGCCTTGGACTGTGAGAGCAGCTTGAAACGGAGGAGGCAGCAGCTGCTCCTCCTCCCCAGCTCCAACCATCAGGCTCCAGGTCCAGAGGGTTCCACAGGAGGTTTCTCTTCCCAAACTACCAGTGTCTGGAATCCACCAGCTCTGGGCGCAGACTCAGCTTCTTCAGAGTTTCATAGCCCACCACGATGACGATGGTGGAAGGGGTGGCCGAGATGATGCGGGCAGAGAGACCCTTGGTCAGGCCCCAGGGACCTTCCTCTGCCATCAGCTGCTTGAAGGTGAGGATGATGGAGCTCTTGCCTTCCACCTGCCAAGCCAGAACAACTATTCTCAGAGCTGCCCTGGGGTTCTGCTCCAACTGAAGGTTCTACAGATTATGGTCAGCAAGTCCAAGGCTGACTGACTCCAGGAGACCTCACAGCTGCCTGAAGGGACTCCAGAAAAGCTGGGGAGGAACCTTGGACAAGGGCAGGGAGTAAGAAGACAAAGGGGAATGGATGAAAACTGGCAGAGGGAGATTGAGGTTGGACATGAGGAGGGAATTGTTGAGTGTGAGGGTGGTGAGACCCAGGTCCAGGTTGCCCAGAGAAGCTGTGGCTGCCCCATCCCTGGAAGTGTCCAAGGGCAGGTTGGATGGGGCTTGGAGCAACCTGGGCTGGTGGGAGGTGTCCTTGCCCATGCAGGGGGGTGGAACTAGATGATCTTGAAGGTCCCTCCAACCCAAACCATTCCATGATAACCTGGATCTAGTCTCCCTGAACGGGGAAAAACCAAAAAGCCACAAGTCCCGAAGAAGCAGCAGGCAGTGGGATTCTTAGACCTGTCTCCTCCTTCCTCCCCATCTGCCCCCATCCAGAAGCTGCTGGATCAACACGACAGCTCAAGTCTCACTAGAACTGCCCCCATGGGAAGCCCCTCTCCTCTTTTGAGGGCTGCAACATCTGCTGGGGGTCTCACTGGAGCATCCCAGGAGGGAGAAGCCAGCCTTGCCACCCGAGCTGCCTCCTGTTGAGGCCGAGTGCAAAGGAAGCACCAGAACATCCAGGACAAAACAACCTCCAAGCAGGGAGGGAAGGGGAGCAGCTTCCCCGGAGCCACAGAGATCAAAGAACAACCCCACCCCTGCAGACAGACAGACAGACAGACGTGCTGAGCAGGCTGAGCTCTCACCTGCACCCGAGCCCTGATGACATCCATGGGGTTGGTGAGTGTGGAAGCTGTTGCTGCTGCCAGTGGCCCTGATATGGCTTGAAGGAGGAGATGGGGACAGTCTTTAGGAGTCAAGCTGGAAAGCTGTTCTGGGAATGGGAGAGAGTCAAGGTTCAGACACGAGGCTGCTCGTCAGTTCCTTAACCCCACCTGCTCATTTAAGCCCGTTTGCAGTGGGCAGGACTCCTGATTGATCACCTGTCACCTTCTCCCACAGCCTCCCGAAGTGGTGCTTTTCCACACCAGCCAGAAGGAGCCTGTCCACACCCCTGTGCTCCATCCCACACCCTTGTGCAGCTCCAACATGGGCTCCCAGACCTGCTGGGCAAACAGGGCCAGGTTGTGTGTCCCCAAAACAAGTGCATGGAAACATCCCCCCCACACACCCTCTAAGACAAGGCTATCAGAAGTTGGCTGTGGAAGTTGGAGCAGATCCAGCAAGCTGTGACTCCCACCAAGGGATCCCCACATGGGACCCTGTGGTGGGATCTCCAAGGAGGGAAGCCCTAGGAACTGCTCATCCCAAGGGTTTCCTCACTTTGGCCCATGGGATCTGCATCTCTCACACTTCTGTTGGTTAAAGGTCTATGGAAGACAGCCCCAAAGTCCCAGGTGCTCTGGGAGATGTGGTGGTTGGGCTGGCAGGAGGGGAAGGAGGACACTGAGCTGAACCCCAGCCAGCAGTGTCCTTGGAGCCCCAAGGGAGGTTCAGTGACCTCTGCTGCCAGGGAGACCAGCCCCATTAAAGGACACAGGACAAAACTGGAAGAGGGGAGATTTAGACTGGACATTAGGAGGAAATTCCTCACTGTGAGGGTGGTGAGACCCTGCCCAGAGAAGCTGTGGCTGCCCCATCCCTGGAAGTGTCCCAGGGCAGGTTGGATGGGGCTTGGAGCAACCTGGGCTGGTGGGAGGTCTCCCTGCCCATGCAGGGAGGTTGGACCTAGATGATCTTGAAGGATGATCTGTGGTGGCTTCCAAACTCAGGCCAATGGCAGGGAATAGCTTTCCTCACCTCCATGCAGGAAGTAAGGATGGTTTGGGATGAGTGGAAGAGGAGATGGATCCAACCCCTCCAGCCTAGAGCCACCTCAAGTCCTCCAGACCCTTCACTCTGCATTTAAACCAACGCTGCTCTGTTCAACCTCCACCCAACATCTGCAGAGCTCCTTAAAGCTGGATGCAGCTGGTGGTCTCCAGACAGTTCTGCTCCCACCCCACATGGAACCAGGCTGGATCCACCGTTTCCGAGTTGATCTGAGGAGCTTCTAGGGATGAGACCCATTCCAAGTCTCCTTTGACTTACCAGCATAGAAGTGGTAGAAGGGCCACCAGACTGCACTGTTGGGAATATAGGTGAGCAGAGAGGCCACGTAGCCCCTGTAGAAGCCTCTAAAACCGTCGGCCTTGAAAATCTGCACAATGATGTCCTTGGTTTGGCCAAAGACCAACATCCTCTTGCCATCCTGGTTCTGCACCTTAAACCTGCCCATGCTTTCCCCTTTCCTCTGCATCATGAGGTGCTGGGAGATGACATCGATGGGCACCGTGATGCTCTGGGCCACCAGGGAGGCTGAGCCCCCTGCCACCAGAGACTTGACGGCGTTGTTGTTGTTGTAGCGCGACACGTACTTGCGCGTGAGCTCGTAGGTGGTGACGTAGCACTGGCCAGAGATGAGGGTGAAGGTGTTGACCAGGAAGCCCCGGTAGAGCCCGGCGGCCCCTTCTGTCCTCAGGATTTTCAGGAAAGCATCAAAGGTGCCTTTGTACAAACTCTTGCCCTTCTGGACCTGCAGCCGCGTCCGGATGAGCGTGAAGGGATAGACGCTCACCCGGATCATCATGGTCATGCAAATCCCAAAGACGTAGAATTTCCTCTTGTCCAGGTGCTCCCACTCAATGATGGGGATGTTGCGTTTGTCCTCCATGACTCCTCGGAAGGGGTTGGAGAGGTGGGGAGCCCCAGATCTACCTCAGAAGTCCACAGCAGGCTCAGGCCTCCTTCCTCGATGGCATCTGAAACAAGACGACGAAGCACCGGAGTTACCTAAAACAGCCAAAATCCCCCAGATCTGCTGCTTCTTCTGGAGGACACCAAGAGCCCTTCCATGAACCACCCTGCCCAGGCCACTCAGCTGCAAGGCAACGCCTGCCAGACTTGGCAAAGCAGCTGGAGGAGAAGCACAGCTCCAGCAGCAGGCACTACCTTGTGAGGAACAGGCAGGATCATGGGTTGTCCACCAGAGCAGCTCATCCTGGGCCTGGGATGCTCCTCGGTGTCAGGCTGCACTTCTCAGTCCCAGGTTCTGTACAAAGAAGGAAGGGACAAGTCTCCAGGTGTCCTGCACAAACGAGACCCATTTTTCTGGGCATTTCCATGTCGACCTCCCTCCAGCAGGAGGGTGATGAGAAGGTGGGGAAGAGGAGCAATGATGGGAGAACAAGGCACGTGTGAACAAGTCACAGAGTCACAGGCTGGTTTGGGTTGGAAAGGACCTTTACAGACCATCTAGTCCAACCCCCAGGCCATGGGCAGGGACTTCAAAGAATCATGGGATGGTTTGGGTTGGAAGGAGCTTCAAGATCATCTAGATCCAACCCCCTGCATGGGCAGGGACACCTCCCACCAGCCCAGGTTGCTCCAAGCCTCATCCAACCTGCCCTTGGACACTTCTCCAGGTCACTGTCAGCTCAGCTCTCAGATCAGACCTCCACACACGTTAGTTCCTCCTTATCTTTCAGTTTCTCTGCTGCTCAGTAAAATATCTTCAAACAAAAAGAGGAACGTGGCTGATCAAGCCAAAAAATCTCTGACTCCAACCAAGAAGAACCTCCACCTTGATGACCCAAGACCCTGAAATAAAGGGTGAAAACTTCCCAGCCCGGGGATCTCTGGGGCAGGCAGCACCTCCCTGAGCTTCACAGCTCGGGTTGCTCCTGAGATGAGAGGTGAAAAACCCCCTCATTGCTGCAAGAAGGAAAACAAAGAAATCATAATTTACAAGTGGCCTTCATTTGTGTTCAGTTCTACGTTAATTATTTGTGTTCCGTTCTACGTTAATTATTTGTGTTCAGTTCTATGTTCATTTGTGTGGTTTGGTTTTAGAATTCCAGCCATAATCTTCCCTGAGGGAATAACTGGGCTTCCTTGGGGCTCTGGCTGAGAACTCCCTGCTTTCAGGATCTAAATTAGAAGAGCAAGGTCACCCCCCATCCCAGGGCCAGGAATCACAGCTGGAAGTTTGTTCTTGGGGGGGCAAAGAGAGGGGAGGGGGCAAAGAGAGAGGAGGGGGGGGGCAAAGAGAGGGGGGAGGGGGGGGGCAAAGAGAGGGGGGAGGGGGGGGGCAAAGAGAGGGGGGGAGGGGGGGGGGGGCAAAGAGGGAGGGGAGGGGAGGGGGGGCAAAGAGGGAGGGAGGGGAGGGGGGGCAAAGAGGGAGGGGAGGGGAGGGGGGGGCAAAGAGGGAGGGGAGGGGAGGGGGGGGCAAAGAGGGAGGGGAGGGGAGGGGGGGGGGCAAAGAGGGAGGGGGGGCAAAGAGGGAGGGGCAAAGAGAGAGGCGAGGGGAGGGGGGGGGGCAAAGAGGGGGGGGGCAAAGAGAGAGGGGGGGCAAAGAGAGGGGGGGGGCAAAGAGAGAGGGGAAGGGGGGGGCAAAGAGGGAGGGGAAGGGGGGGGGCAAAGAGGGAGGGGAAGGGGGGGGGCAAAGAGGGAGGGGAGGGGAGGGGGGGGCAAAGAGGGAGGGGAGGGGGAGGGGAGGGGGGGCAAAGAGGGAGGGGAGGGGAGGGGGGGCAAAGAGGGAGGGGAGGGGAGGGGGGGGCAAAGAGGGAGGGGAGGGGAGGGGGGGGGCAAAGAGGAGAGGGAGGGGAGGGGGGGGGCAAAGAGAGAGGGGAGGGGAGGGTGGGGGCAAAGAGAGAGGGGAGGGGAGGGGGGGGCAAAGAGAGAGGGGAGGGGAGGGGGGGGCAAAGAGAGAGGGGAGGGGAGGGGGGGGCAAAGAGAGAGGGGAGGGGAGGGGGGGGCAAAGAGAGAGGGGAAGGGGGGGCAAAGAGAGAGGGGAGGGGCAAAGAGAGGGAGGGGGAGGGGGCAAAGAGGGAGGGGAGGGGGGGGGCAAAGAGAGAGGGGAGGGGGGGCAAAGAGAGAGGGGAGGGGGGGGCAAAGAGAGAGGGGAGGGGGGGCAAAGAGAGAGGGGAGGGGGGGGCAAAGAGAGAGGGGAGGGGGGGCAAAGAGAGAGGGGAGGGGGGGCAAAGAGAGAGGGGAGGGGGGGCAAAGAGAGAGGGGGAGGGGGGGGGCAAAGAGAGAGGGGAGGGGGGGGCAAAGAGAGAGGGGAGGGGGGGGCAAAGAGAGAGGGGAGGGGGGGGGCAAAGAGAGAGGGGAGGGGGGGGCAAAGAGAGAGGGGAGGGGGGGCAAAGAGGAGAGGGGAGGGAGGGGGGGGCAAAGAGAGAGGGGACAGGAGGGGGGGCAAAGAGAGAGGGGAGGGGAGGGGGGGGCAAAGAGAGAGGGGAGGGGAGGGGGGGGCAAGAGAGAGGGGAGGGGAGGGGGGGGCAAAGAGAGAGGGGAGGGAGGGGGGGGCAAAGAGAGAGGGAGGGGAGGGGGGCAAAGAGGGGGGGGAGGGGGCAAAGAGGGGGGGGAGGGGAGGGGGGCAAAGAGGGGGGGGGGCAAAGAGAGAGGGGAGGGGAGGGAGGGGCAAAGAGAGAGGGGAGGGGGGGGCAAAGAGAGAGGGGAGGGGGGGGGCAAAGAGAGAGGGGAGGGGAGGGGGGGCAAAGAGAGAGGGGAGGGGAGGCAAAGAGAGAGGGGAGGGGAGGGGGGGGCAAAGAGAGAGGGGAGGGGAGGCAAAGAGAGAGGGGAGGGGAGGGGGGGGCAAAGAGAGAGGGGAGGGGAGGGGGGCAAAGAGAGAGGGGAGGGGCAAAGAGAGAGGGGAGGGGAGGAGTTGGGGGGGGGGGGGGGGGGCAGAGAGGGGACACGTCCTGGCACCCCAGGGTCGCTCCCATCGAGCACCACGGTCACAGCTCCTGTTCTGCCCAGGTGAGTTTTGCTCCGAGTGTTGATTCTTCCAGAATCCAAACACCTGCAGCTTCACTGACTCTGGGATGATCCTCCCAGTAACTCTGGGAGGATTCCCATTCCCAGGCAGTTGCTCCATCTCAGAAGCTCCCACCTGCCCTCCCCAAGGACAGCCAAGGGCAGCAGCTCCCAGCACGGATCCCAACACCTGCCCCACCAAACCCACCCTCCGGGATCTCCCTCTGGGCACAAATCAGCAGCTCTTCAACTCCTGCCCACAAATCCCAGCAGAGCATCTCCAGGCAGCCTGTCCCTGCTCCTGCTCTCTCCCTGCTTTGTGGTGGGACCCCCAGGATGCAGCTTCCCCCACAGACCACGACTGAGTAGGACTCCACACCCCCAACTCCTCCTCTCCTTTTGAATCCAGCCCCATCAATCCTTTCTCCAACCGTTTCTGCTGCTGCTAAAAATGATTCTTTGGGAAATGAAGCCAGAGCTTTTTGTGTGCCCCTGGCCAAGGACTCTCCTGCTCAGCATACTAATGCCTTCCAGGAGGGCCTGGGAACCACCCGGAGTAAGAGCCAGGCACCCTTCCAGGCCCCAGCCCTCCCCAGGGTTGCCTGTGGAGATCCTCTCCAGTGGGAAAGCACGAGATCAAACAAAGCCACGACGAGTCCCTCACATTTCAGGCCTTTTATCTGGGCTGTGCTCCACGACCCGGTTCTAATGAGGCAGCTCTGCAAAGTCTTCATCATTGAACTCCTTCAATCTACCCCAGGATGGAGTCATGGAATGGGTTGGGTTGGAAAAGACCTTGAAGATCGTCCAGTCCCACCGTTCCCCCAGCCCTGCCAAGGCCACCACTGACCCGTGTCCCTCAGCACCACATCTACACGGCTTGGAGACCCCTCCAGGGATGGGGACTCCACCCCTGCCCTGGGCAGCCTGGGCCAGGGCCTGACAACCCTTGCCAGGAAGAAATTGTTCCCCAGATCCAATCTCAGCCTCCTCTGGGCAACTTGAGGCTGTTTCCTCCTGTCCTGTCACTTGTTCCTGGGGAGCAGAGACCGACCCCCCCCTGGCTCCAACCTCCTCTCAGGCAGTTGCAGAGCCAGAAGGTCTCCCCTCAGCCTCCTTGTCTCCAGGCTGGACACCCCCAGCTCCCTCAGCTGCTCCTGCTCAGACTTGTGCTCCAGCCTCTTCCCCAGCTCCGTGGCCCTTCTCTGGACACGCTCCAGCCCCTCCATGTCCTTCTTGTCCTGAGGGGCCCAGACCTGACCCCAGGATTCGAGGTGTCCCCTCCCCAGTGCCCAGCCCAGGGGGACAATCCCTGCCCTGCTCCTGCTGGCCACACTAGTGCTGACACAGACCAGGATGCTGGTGGCCTTCTTGGCCACCTGGACACACACTGGCTCATGTTCAGCCTCTGTTGACCAGCCCCCCGAGGTCCTTTTCCCCCGGGCACTTTTCCAGCTGCTTTTCCCCAAGCCTGGAGCGTTGCCTGGGGTTGGTGTGACCCAAGGGCAGGACCTGGCACTTGGCCTGGTTGAACCTCATACGAAAAACTGGATCTAAAACCAACCTCACTGAAGCTCTGCAGCTCCTCCACAAACCATTAGGCAGAGACACTCCAAGACCAGTCCCTCCCCACCGCCTGTACCCAGGGGCTGTGCCCCGGAGCCGGGCAGCTGGTGCAGCAAAGCACCCTCCCGCCTCACGGCTGAGGCACCAGCGCTCCTGGCTGGCCGGACAAACCCCCCGATGTGCTCTGAAGGCAGCGAACACGTGTGGAGTTTGGCACAGCACCCGCTCAAGGTCACGGAAGGGGCCGGCAGCCGTGCCGCCTTTCCCAGCTCCCCGGTTTGGCAGCTCCGTCTCTCCCCCGCGCTTTGCTTTTGCTTTTCCTCCGTCTCCTTCCCCCCCCGCCCCGCTCCCGGGGCTCCCCAGTGGCGCAGCACTCGCCGCCTCCTCAGCCCGGGGGGGCGGCTCTTGAGCCAACCCCTCCCCGTGCTACCTCTCGCCGCGGGGGTCTCTGTCTGTCCCCAGGGGTCCCTGCCGGCCCCTCAGCCCGCCCGGGGGTCCCCGCCAGTCTCCGAGGTCCCTGCCCGCCCCGGGGTCCCCGCCAGCCTCCGAGGTCCCCGCCCGCCCCGCAGCGGCCCCCACTAGCCGCCTGCTGCCCCGGGGGCTCCTCATCACCCTCCTGCCACAGCCCCCTGTCGCCCCGCTCCACTGCAGGCCCCGCTCCCCCATCCGGCCGCCCCCGTCCCGCTCCGCCCGCCCAGGCCAGGCCTCCTCCTCCGGCCCCACCACCGGAGCCCCCACCCCGGCCCCACAGCCCCCAGGCTCGGCCCAAGCCGCCCCCTCACCTCAAGCCGGCGGGCGGGAGACCCCCGACCCGCCCCGCCGCCGGCCGGTCCCGCCGCCCCATGGCCGCTGCCCCGGAAGTGAACGGCGGCGGCGGCCGCGCGTCGGGGGCCTCGCGCGCCGCCCGAGCAATCAGCGCCCGAGCACCGGCGCCATCTTGGGAACGGGCTGAGGCCGCTCCGGAAGTGACCACGCGAGCTTCCGGCTGCAGTGAAGAGGGCGGCCGCCCGCCGGGCAACCGGAAGGAAACGCACATGCGCACAGCGGCCGGCCCGCGTCTTAAAGGGACCGCGCTGAATTACAACTCTTAAAGGGCCAGCGGCCCTTGAAGGATAGGCACGACTCCTGCGTTTCCCAGGAAGGATTCAGGTGCTGAAGGGCGCAGGGCTCAGCGAGACGGGGGAAAGAGCAGAAATGCACCGGATGGGCGAGGGCTGCTGCCCCCCTCAATTTAACAATCTTTATGAGTGTAATTCTTGCCTAACTGGACAAATACAGGCAGCACGGAGCAAGGACAGGTTGCCCAGAGAAGCTGTGGCTGCTCCATCCTTGGAAGTGTCCAAGGGTAGGTTGGGTGGGTAGAAAGGAGGAGCCCAGGAACTAGAGACCTTCAGCCTCACCTCTGTGCATGGGGAGATCATGGAATAGATCCTCCTAGAAGCTCTGAAAAGGAACATGGAGGACAAGGAGGTGATTCAGGACATCCAGCATGGCTTTATGAAGGGAAGGTCCTGCCTGACCAGCCTGGTGGCCTTCTACAGTGGAGTGACTGCATCAGTGGACAAGGGAAGAGCTATGGATGTCATCCATCTGGACTTCTGCAAGGTCCCCCACAACATCCTTCTCTCTAAGTTGGAGAGATATGGGTTGGATGGGTGGACTGTTCAGCGGATAAGGAACTGGCTGGATGGTCACATCCAGAGGGTGGTGGTCAATGGCTCGATGTCCAGATGGAAAACGGTGACAAGTGGTGTCCCTCAGGGGTCCATACTGGGACCAGTGTTCTTTGTATCTTCATTAATGATACTGACAGTGGCAGCCAGAGCACCCTCAGCAGGTCTGGAGAGGACATCAAGCTGGGCCGTGTGGTCAACATGCCAGAAGGAAAGGATGTTATCCAGGGGGACCTGGACAAGCTGGAGAAGTGGGCCTGTGTGAAGCTCATGAGGTTCAAAAAGGCCAAGGGCAGGGTCCTGCACCTGGGTAGGAGCAACCCTTGTTATCAACACAGGCTGGGGATGAGGTGGTAGAGGAGCCCTGGAGAGGGGATCTGGGGGATGAAAAGTTGGAACCCTCTGGACCTGGAGCCTGATGGTTGGAGCTGGGGAGGAGGAGCAGCTGCTGCCTCCTCCGTTTCAAGCTGCTCTCACAGTCCAAGGCGGAAGCAGGAGCAGCTTCTGGTCACCTCTTCAGACCTGATGGCAACACAAGCTCTGCTGCTGCTTCTGCTCAAAACCATCAAAACGTGACCTTGCACCCCTTGCACACTCCCGTGCCACACACACGTGTGTCCACCCCATGTCACACAGCTGGGCAGAGCCCAGGGGCTGCTCCTGTCCCTCCATCCCCCTCCCCTCAAACCCCCCTCCAGCACCTTTTCCCTTTTTTTTTTTTTTTCCTTTTTTTAATTAAAAAAAAAACAAAACCAAAACCAAAAACGTACAAAGAGCAGGAAATTTACAGCCGGTTCATCTTCAGAAAAGGCCTCAACGGCATCAAACCAAGCGCTGGGGACCGACCCTGGGGGGCAGCTGGTGGGAAGGGGGGGGTGTCACCACCCCATGGCCACGTCCTGTCCTCCCCCCGTGTCCTCTCCCAGTCCCCGAGTCCTTCCCTCACCCCCCATCCCACCTCCTTGTCCCACCCCAGGATCTCACCTTGATGTTCAAATGTGTGTGTTAAATGAAAAACAAGGGAGGAGGAAGAAAAGAACCTTCACGTTCCATCCTCCCCCACCCCATGGCTTCCCCACCGTGTCCCCAAGCTGCTGGTGGCCTCACTCTGTGTCCCCAGTCATGCTGTGTCACCCATCCCTCTCTGCCCCCTGGCACACTGTGTCCCCCGTCACAGTGTCCCCATCAGTGTCCCCCATCACACCATGTCCCCATCACACCATGTCCCCATCAGTGTCCCCCATCACACCATGTCCCCATCACACCATGTCCCCATCAGTGTCCCCCATCACACCATGTCCCCATCACACCATGTCCCCATCAGTGTCCCCATCACACCATGTCCCCATCACAGTGTCCCCATCACACCATGTCCCCATCATGCCATGTCCCCATCAGTGTCCCCATCACACCATGTCCCCCATCACAGTGTCCCCATCACACCATGTCCCCCATCATGCCATGTCCCCATCAGTGTCCCCATCACACCATGTCCCCATCACACCATGTCCCCATCAGTGTCCCCATCACACCATGTCCCCCATCACAGTGTCCCCATCACACCATGTCCCCATAATGCCATGTCCCCATCAGTGTCCCCATCACACCATGTCCCCCATCACAGTGTCCCCATCACACCATGTCCCCATCAGTGTCCCCATCACACCATGTCCCCATCATGCCATGTCCCCATCAGTGTCCCCCATCACACCATGTCCCCCATCACAGTGTCCCCATCACACCATGTCCCCATCATGCCATGTCCCCATCAGTGTCCCCATCACACCATGTCCCCCATCACAGTGTCCCCATCACACCATGTCCCCCATCATGCCATGTCCCCATCAGTGTCCCCCATCACGCCATGTCCCCATCACATCATGTCCCCATGATGCCATGACTCCATCACACCATGTCCCCATCACATCATGTCCCCATCAGTGTCCCCATCACACCATGTCCCCATCACACCATGTCCCCCATCATGCCATGTCCCCATCAGTGTCCCCATCACACCATGTCCCCATCACATCATATCCCCATCAGTGTCCCCATCACACCATGTCCCCATCATGCCATGTCCCCATCAGTGTCCCCATCACACCATGTCCCCATCACACCATGTCCCCATCAGTGTCCCCATCACACCATGTCCCCCATCATGCCATGTCCCCATCAGTGTCCCCCAGCACACCATGTCCCCATCAGTGTCCCCCATCACGCCATGTCCCCATCACATCATGTCCCCATCATGCCATGACTCCATCACACCATGTCCCCATCAGTGTCCCCATCACAGTGTCCATCACACCATGTCCCCCATCACACCATGTCCCCATCACACCATGTCCCCATCAGTGTCCCCATCACACCATGTCCCCATCACACCATGTCCCCATCAGTGTCCCCATCACACCATGTCCCCATCACATCATGTCCCCATCACATCATGTCCCCATCACACTATGTCCCCCATCATGCCATGTCCCCATCACTGTCCCCATCATGCCATGTCCCCACCAGTGTCCCCCATCACACCATGTCCCCATCACACCATGTCCCCCATCATGCCATGTCCCCATCAGTGTCCCCATCACACCATGTCCCCATCACATCATGTCCCCATCAGTGTCCCCATCACAGTGTCCATCACACCATGTCCCCATCACATCATGTCCCCATCAGTGTCCCCATCACACCATGTCCCCATCACACCATGTCCCCCATCATGCCATGTCCCCATCAGTGTCCCCATCATGCCATGTCCCCATCACATCATGTCCCCCATCATGCCATGTCCCCATCAGTGTCCCCATCATGCCATGTCCCCACCAGTGTCCCCCATCACACCATGTCCCCATCACACCATGTCCCCCATCATGCCATGTCCCCATCAGTGTCCCCATCACACCATGTCCCCATCACATCATGTCCCCATCAGTGTCCCCATCACACCATGTCCCCATCAGTGTCCCCATCACAGTGTCCATCACACCATGTCCCCATCACACCATGTCCCCATCACATCATGTCCCCATCAGTGTCCCCATCACACCATGTCCCCATCACATCATGTCCCCATCACACCATGTCCCCCATCATGCCATGTCCCCATCAGTGTCCCCATCATGCCATGTCCCCATCACATCATGTCCCCATCAGTGTCCCCATCACACCATGTCCCCCATCATGCCATGTCCCCACCAGTGTCCCCCATCACACCATGTCCCCATCACACCATGTCCCCCATCATGCCATGTCCCCATCAGTGTCCCCATCACACCATGCCCCCATCACAGTGTCCCCATCACACCATGTCCTCATCATGCCATGTCCCCATCACACCATGTCCCCCATCAGTGTCCCCATCACACCATGTCCCCCATCATGCCATGTCCCCATCACATCATGTCCCCATCATGCCATGACTCCATCACACCATGTCCCCATGACAGTGTCCATCACATCATGTCCCCCATCACACCATGTCCCCATCACATCATGTCCCCATCAGTGTCCCCATCACACCATGTCCCCATCACAGTGTCCCCATCACACCATGCCCCCCATCACAGTGTCCCCATCACACCATGTCCCCCATCATGCCATGTCCCCATCAGTGTCCCCCATCACGCCATGTCCCCATCACATCATGTCCCCATGATGCCATGACTCCATCACACCATGTCCCCATCACATCATGTCCCCATCAGTGTCCCCATCACACCATGTCCCCATCACACCATGTCCCCATCAGTGTCCCCATCACACCATGTCCCCCATCATGCCATGTCCCCATCAGTGTCCCCCATCACACCATGTCCCCATCACACCATGTCCCCATCATGCCATGTCCCCATCAGTGTCCCCATCACACCATGTCCCCATCACAGTGTCCCCATCACACCATGTCCCCATCATGCCATGTCCCCATCAGTGTCCCCATCACACCATGTCCCCATCACAGTGTCCCCATCACATCATGTCCCCATCATGCCATGTCCCCATCAGTGTCCCCATCACGCCACATCCCCATCACATCATGTCCCCATCATGCCATGACTCCATCACACCATGTCCCCATCACACAGTGTCCATCACACCATGTCCCCATCACACCATGTCCCCATCAGTGTCCCCCATCACACCATGTCCCCATCACTCTGTGTCCCCATCACGCTGTGTCCCCCTCTGCCACACAGACCCTGTTGTTCTCAGCATCGATGTCCCCATCAAGCTGCAGGCAGCAAGCACGGGAGCCTTCCTCCTCCTCCTCTTCCTCAGAGGCCACTTGGGGTGCCGGGGGCTCTCCGGTGGCCCCGTTGAGGGGCACCTTCTCCCGGTGCAGTGTCGGGGGGCTGGGGGGTGCACTGCAGCCCCTCACCTTGCTGCGGGCCTTCAGCTGCTCCCAGAAGGTCACCAGGGCCAGGCAGGCGGCGCCCACCAGCGTCACGGCCAGCAGCACGGTGACGGTGACAAACTGGGGCCAGTAAGAGCCAGAGGTGCTGGAGGTGGAGAACCCCGAGTCCAGCCCCTCCTCAACCAACCCATCCAGGATGGGGGCTGCCCCACCAGGGTCCTGGAGCTGGTAATGAGCCACGGTCCAGCTGTAACCGTTCTCGGTGGCCCGACACTTGTAGGTGCCGGCGGTTCCCTGGTGCATGATGAACACCAACGTCTGGTTGGGCAGCAGAGCCGTGTCCCCCCGGTGTCCCCCGTCCCCCGGTTGTTGCCAGCTGTAGGTGGCCATGGAGGAGGGCTGGGGACACGGCAAGTGGACCACGGTGTTGAGCTGGGGGCTGAGGCCTGGGGGGACACACAGCAGGGTGAGGGGGTGACCACCACTCCCACCCCCCCCAGGCCCCATCTTGCTGCTCCCCCCCCCGTCCTGCTGGGCCCCCGTTACTCAACTCTCTGCATCAGGTTCCTCCGGTGTCCCCCAGGCCCGGGGCATGGCCGGGCTCTGACCACGGTGACACAGGGTGGCTGCGTCCCCTGCCTCAACATCCTGCAGCCGCGTGGTCCTGGGGCTGGGGGAGAAGAAAGTCAGCATTGAATCATGGAGTCATGGGATGGTTTGGGCTGGAAGAGACCTTAAAGATCATCCAGTTCCACCCCCTGCATGGGTAGGGACACCTCCCACCAGCCCAGGTTGCTCCAAGCCCCATCCAACCTGCCCTTGGACACTTCCAGGGATGGGGCAGCCACAGCTTCTCTGAGCAACCTGGCCCAGGGTCTCACCACCCTCACAGAAGAGAATTTCTTTCCTAATGTCTAAACTAAACGTCTCCTCTCCCAGTTTTCATCCATCCCCCTCATCCCATCCCTCCCTGCCCTTGGCCAAAGTCCCTCCCCAGCTTTCCTGGAGCCCCTTCAGGCACTGGAAGGTGCTCTAAGGTCTCCCTGGAGCCTTCTCTTCTCCAGGCTCAACACCCCAACTCTCCCAGCCTGTCTCCAGAGCAGAGCTGCTCCAGCCCTCCCATCATCTCCAGGGCCTCCTCTGGACTCTCTCCAACAGCTCCATGTCCTCCTTGTGTTGGGGACCCCAGAGCTGGACCCAGCCCCGCAGGGGGGTCTCAGCAGCAGAGCAGAGGGGACAATCCCCTCCCTGGCCCTGCTGGTCACGCTGCTGGTGACAGCCCAGGACACGGTTGCCAACCCTGGTCCCCTCATCCTCTTACCCCCCCTCATCCCACCACCTCCCCAGCTCACATGTCCTGGTCAGTGGTGGCCCGGGTGGGCTGGCAGGAGCCCTCCAGGCTGTGCCAGGCACAGTAGGGGTCCCGGGCCAGCACGCACTCAGCACAGCTCCGGTGCAGGCTGCAGTTGGCCAACGGGATTTGGAGGACACCACCAGAGTAGCCCACATAGAGGATGCCCTGGGGAGGGAGAAGCACAGGGCTGAGCCTCCCCCCGCCCAATTTGTGCCAGGTTTGAGGTCCCTGGTGGGTTGTCTCCATCCCCTACCTTTCCTGGGGCCAGAAGGAGGTTCTTCACTGGCTCTGGTGTCCTGAAGAGCTGGATGCTCTCCACAATGTGGGGACCCTTAGGCAGCTCCACTGCTTTGTGCAGGAAACCCTCCGCTGTGGGGGCACAGGGGACATCACTGGAGGTTTCAGGGGTCATAGGGTGGCCAGGAGCCCCATGTGCACCCCCAGAGTCACCCACCCGTGGCCAGGAACATGACACGGTAGGTGACACCCGAGACACCACGAGTCTCATCCACCACGATGCGCGTGTACGTGACGTCTGTCTTCACCAGCAGCGGCTGCCCCTGGGTGGGTGTCACCTTCCCGTCCATGAGGAAATGGTCCTTCATGAAGGTGAGGGCTTTGTCAGAGGAGGGACCCATGTAGCACTGCAAGGAGAGAGGAGCCAGCACTGGTGGGGGGAAACTGAGGCACGGGGAGAAGGGGAACATGCCACCAGGTTGCCCCATGCCAGCATCAGTTGGGTGTGAAGGGACCCTCTTCCCCATCCACCACCTATCTCACCCCAGCGCAAGCACATGGGGCAAACTGGGACAGACCAAGCCCTCCCCACTGGAGTCCCCTGGGAGGGGTCTCCTCCCCTGGGGGGTCAGCACTCACACTGCCCGGCCTGGGGCTCATCTCACGACCACTGTAGACCGTCCAGCGGGAGCTCTCCTTGTTCAGCTCCTTGTATTTGCCCTCAAAAACCTCCTCCAGAGCCTCCAGGCTGTAGCTGCAGACGGCCGCGCTGCCCGCCCTGCCCGCCTGCCTGCGGGGACAGCCGGGTGGGCACGGGCCGGGGGGTCCCCAGAGCCCCCTGCAGCACCCCGGGGTGCTGGCACCCACCACTGCGAGGTGAAGACGGCGTAGAAGTCGGCGCCGCCGCCGCGGCGGGGCAGGGCGAAGGCGTGATGGATGACGTTGAAGGGGAAGTGGCCGGGTTGGGAACACACCAGCTGGGCCTTCAGGAAGGTCGTCCATTTCTTCTGCAGCACCTTGTCCCCTCCGACGTCGCTCTGCGGGAGCCAGGAGGATGCTCAGCCCCGGGGTGAGACCCCCCCCCTGTGGTCCCCCGGCGTGGGGGGACATGAGGAGGAAACTCTTGGCTGTGAGGGTGGTGAGACCCTGGCTGAGGTTGCCCAGAGAAGCTGTGGCTGCCCCATCCCTGGAAGTGTCCAAGGGCAGGTTGGATGGGGCTTGGAGCAACCTGGACTGGTGGGAGGTGTCCCTGCTCATGGCAGGGGGTGGGACTGGGTGAGCTTTAAGGTCTCTCCAACACAAACCAATCTGGGGTTCTGGGATTCTATGGCCCAAGGGCCATCACCCCTCCACCCACCTTGCAGACACGGGCCACCCGCGGCACCAGGAGCCGCTCGAAGAAATCAAACTCATCGGCCGTTTCCTCAAAGAAGAAGTAGACCTTGTCATCTCCAGGGATGCTGAAGGAGGCCACAAAGGCAGCGTCGGCTGTGGGGCAGATCCAGATTGAGGGGGGGGGGCCTGCAGCAGGGACCCCCTGGCACAGGGAGGGACCTCCTGGGGACCTTCCCCCCGCTCACCCGACAGCCAGCGCAGGAAGGCGTCTGTCTTGAGCAGGGTCCGGCTGCCCAGCGAGCGGGAGATGATGGGCTCATTGCCCAAGAAGTTGTTCATGGTGCCAGCGTAGAGTTCACCATCTGCTCGGGGTCAGGGTGGGGGTGAGCTGTGGGTGGGGACCCCCCCCCATCACCCTCTGCTCCATCCCAAAGGTGGTTGCCCACCCATAGGGGCCACTGGTCCTGTACTCACCCACCAGCAGGGCTGTGTAGGTGTGCTGGGGGTCGAAGGGACACTGGCCCTTCCCGTCCAGGAAAGGTTGTCCTCTGCCACTGGACACCAGAGTGAAGTTCTCCAGGTGCTGTGGGGAAATGGGAGAAAAAAGTCAGCCAGTGGAATTAAAATCTGCAAGAATCATAAAATGATCATAGGATGATGGAATGGTTGGGTTGGAAGGACCTTAAAGACCATCCAGTTCCACCCCCTGCCATGGGCAGGGACACCTCCCACCAGCCCAGGTTGCTCCAAGCCCCATCCAACCTGCCCTTGGACACTTCCAGGGATGGGGCAGCCACAGCTTCTCTGGGCAACCTGGCCCAGGGTCTCACCACCCTCACAGTGAAGAATTCCCTCCTCATCTCCAACCTCAATCTTCCAGTTTTCATCCATCCCCCTCATCCCATCCTTCCCTGCCCTTGTCCAAAGTCCCTCCCCAGCTTTCCTGGAGCCCCTTCAGGCACTGGAAGGTGCTCTAAGGTCTCCCTGGAGCCTTCTCTTCTCCAAAAATGGCTGTGGGTTCCCACTGGGCTGTGGGAAAGCTGTGCTGCCCACCACGTGCTCAGCAAGTGGGGAAACTGAGGCAGAACAGGCTGCCTGAGGTCACCTGAGGGAACTGGACCCAAAACCAGGGGTTCAGCACCCACATCAGGCCTTGTGGGTGAAACCATGGGCTCCTTCAGTGCATGGGGCACCAAGAGGCACCTTGGTAGCATCCACGGGGACTTCCCGTGAGCTCACATCCCACGTCCCACTGGGGCTCCTCGGGACAATATTTTGTGGCTCCTGATGCCCCCGTCCTTGGCAGGGGGGACACGGGGACACTCACAATGTAGGTGCAGGCAGGGCTGAAGGCGTAGGTCCCACAGACATAGAGGTGGGTCTGGTTCAGGGCCACGAGGACACGGATGAAGTTGAAACACTCGGTCTGTGGGAGGAAAGGGAAGGAGCAGAGGTGAGGACTGAGCGTCCCCGAAGCTCTGTGGGACCCCCCCCAGCCCCCCGACCCTGGTGCTGTCCCACCTCCTGGCTCTTCTTCTTAAAAGCACACTCGGAAGTTTTCTGGGCTGTGGGTCCCCACGTTATCTGCGGAGGGAAGGGAGAGAGTCCACAGCCTGAGTGGGGAAACTGAGGCAGGGTGGAGGGTGTGTGTCGTCCCCCCCCCCCCGCCCCCCAGTGTCCCCCATAAGGGGCTGTTGCTCACCGAGGCCTTGGCATGGATGGTGCCCGGGGTGTCCACAGCCAGGGCCAGCACCCGGTCCCGGGCCCCCACGTACAGCTCCTCCTCGCTCTCGTGCAGGAGGAAGATGTCGTAGTGGGAGACGTTGTCCTGGCTGAAATGGGTCAGGGTCCGCCGGGGGTCCCCTGCCAGGAGCAAAGGGGAGGTGACAGGGGACACACACACACACACACACACACACACACACACTCACACACACACATCTGCCACCACCAGCCCCAGCGGATGATGTGACAGCAGCCACACGTCAGAAATGTGGCGCGCTGCTTCCCCCATCCCCACTTCCTCCCCCCAGCTCCCCACCTTCCCCCCCCCCCATGTCCCCTCTGGGTCCTCCTGCAAGAGCTGGAGGTCCCCAAGCTGCAAAGTTCCCCCCCTTCTGTCCTTCACCCCCAAACGCTGCTTTGCTCCCCTGAGAGAAACTGGGCATGTTTGTCCCCGTTTGGGCTCTGCCCGCCATGATTTGGGGGGGGCCTTGGGCAGCGTTTGGGGGGTGCATCCCCCCCCCCCCAAGGTGCTGGCCCAGGGAGGGGGGTTACAAGCCCTCGTGGTGCCCTCAAGCAGAGACTTCTCCTTTGCCCCCACCAGCCACTGGAACAGGGACAAAACAAAAGGGAGATTTTGCAATTCTGAGAAACTCTGCCTGGGGAAGGGGAAGTGGCAGCACAGGCAGGGGCCTGGGGAGGGCACAGCTCTGCCGGGGGGCACAGACCTTGCCCCTGCCCTCTTGGCACTGCCAAGCCCCTGTCTCTGCCACCTGCCACTTGGCTGGACGTGCAGGCAGTGCCCTGTCCCTCCAAGGAGGGTTTTTCCTCCATCCCTGGGTGCCAGGTGGGTGCCGAAATCCCTCTGCTGGAGCTGTCACCCCGCGGGGCAGACAGTTCCCCCTCCCAAAGGTATTTTGGTGCCAACCAGCCTCATCACCTCTACCCCCACATCCCCTTGCATCACCAGCAGCTGTCCCCAGCCCCGTAGCCACCATCCCTAGTGAGAGGGGTGACAAGGGGGAAGCTGTGACCCAGGGCACCCTGCAGGGCCATGGTGCCGGTTGCTCAACCCTGGGGACAGAGGCAAACGGGTCGAGTGGAAGGGCCGTGGCAGGAGGGTTGGGACTGGATGATCTTTAGATGATCCACTAGATGGTCTCTGAAGTGGCTGTCACATCCCTGGAAGTGTCCAAGGGCAGGTTGGCTGGGGCTTGGAGCAAGCTGGTCTAGTGGGAGGTGTCCCTGCCCATCCAGGTTGGTTGAAGCTGGATAAGCTTTAAGGTCCCTCCCAACCCAACCCTTGGTTCCCAAGCGTTGCTGTCCCCCCACAACCCTTGTCCCCGTCCCCTCCCCAGCCCGTTCTCTCTCCCGGTGCTGTACTCACCGCTGGGGAAGGTGAGGCGGGGCAGGGGCTCGGCGCAGAGCAGGGCAGCGGGCACCACCACCCCGCAGAGCAGGCGGAGGGCAGCGCCCGGCATGGCGGGGGGCGGCAGGGCTGCACCCCTGAAGGCTCCCGGCACCGTCCCTGCGGGAAAGCGGAGGTTGGAGGGCGAGGGCTGGCGGGGCTGCGTGCCACCAGCGGAAATGTCGGAGGGGGGGGGGAAGCCAGCAGCCAGCGGAGGGGGGGTGGGGGGGGATGTGGGGACACGGCGCCTTGAGCTACACGTGGTCCCCAATTTCTACGAACCCGGCACAGGAGGCATCCCAAGGTCCTGCGCCGGGACCCCGTGGCATTGGGGTGTCCGGGGGCCTTTGCTTTGGAGGGATTCCTCCATTAGTGGCTGGAGGGTCCACAAAATTAAGGGGGTGACACAATCACACCCCCTCCCCCCACCCCCTCCTCTTTCAGTTTTGCTGGCAGCAATGGGGAAGGAGCAACGTCTCAAGAAGCCCCGTGTCCCCGTGCAGGCGGCCACCGTGACCCCAGCGAGCGGCATTACCTCTCCGGCGGGCGAGGACCGGGTGAGCTCACCTCCGGCCCCGGAGCATCAGCCCCCGGTGGGCGCCTGGCCCCGGGGGGGCTGTGGCCAGCAGACCCCTGCGAGCCCATGCCCAGCTCCCGGCCACGGCTCCCAGCGGGGCTGGCGGCAGGACCCGCCGTGGCCCGGCCCAGCCCAGCGTGGCCCCGCGGGGACTGCGGGAACCAGAAAGTCCTGCTGGAAGAGGACGAGCCTCAGCAGGTTGGGGCAGCGGGCGCCTGCTCCTGCCTTCCCTGCTCTGCTCCCCGGCAAGGAGGGCAGCGAAGCCTGGCGGAGGGAGCGGGAATGGGAAGCGGGGTGCTCTGCTCCCCAGGATGGGGGAGCAGGGGGAAAAGGGGGTGCCTGGGTTCCTTTCCTGGCCTTGAGGAAAACTTCGGGGTGAGAGCAAAGCAACGTCGTCTCTGCGAGGATTGACAGGGGGTCTGAGCATTGCGCCCCCAGACAGCCCCAATGGGGCCCAGCATCGCCCCACAAACAGCCCCAGCATCGCCCCACAAACAGCCCATAGGGCAGAGCATTGCCCCACAGCCCGCCCCCTGGTGCTCAGAAACACCCCACAAACAGCCCCATGGGACCCAGCATCGCCCCACAGACAGCCCCATGGGTCAGAATATCACCCCACAAACAGCCCCATAGGGCAGAGCATTGCCCCACAGACAGCCCCCTGGTGCCCAGAAACACCCCACAGACAGCCCCATGGGGATGTGCATCACCCCCACAAACAGCCCCATGGAGCTGCACACCAGCCCCACACCCTCCCTGTCACTCTCCCTCCAGTCCCCCTCCCACCGGCTCCATCCTCTCCCCCCCACCAGCTGCTCTGGAGTCCCCCCAGAGCCAGAGCCACATCCAAGACTCCCCGATATCCCTCTCCAGACCTGGCTGAGGAGCATCCTGCCCTGTCGGGGCCTCCTTACCTGCCTCCCCTGGTGCCACCATCTGCCCGCCGGGACACCGAGCCCCGGGAGGGCAGCCCTGTCCCCGCCACCTTGCTTGACCAGGACAGAAAGCTCCTTGTGAGCACAGAAAGTAGGTTACTCTGCCCCGGATTTCCCACTTGGCCAAGGGCTGACTCGGAGGCTTGGACCTGCCACATTGTTCTGCTCTGGGCCGGAGCCACTGGGGCCGGCGGAGGGGGTGGAGGGGTGGGAAAGGGAACGGAGGTTCCTCAGTGAGGCTGAAGGCTCAGGGGAGCCGGGATGGGGCTGGGGGAACCCCTGGAGGTTGTTCCCCTGGCGCAAGCCAGCTCTGACACAGAGTGTGAAGCCAGGCCCCAGCAGCCTGGGGATCCAAAGCCCTGTCACAGCCCTCCTCCTCTGTTCTGGGTCCCAAAGTGGTCTGGGGACACACGGAGGGGACAGCAGCCTCCCTGCATTGCCACGTGGGAAATGCGTGTCGCCAAGAGCCTCTCAGCTTTTGGGGTTTATGTTTCCCTGGTGCTTTTGGGTTCACCATTGCCATGACTCCCAGGGACTCAGTCCCCTGTCCCATCTAGACTCCTCCAAGCCAGGGAATATTACGCTGTGTATAAACACCCTTCCTGGCACAGGGTGGTTTGTCCTGCCCAGGACAGCCCCAGCCCAGGGGCTCAGTGAGGGGACACACGATGGTGAGGGCAGGCCTGAGGCCGATGGCCACATCAGCATGGGATCTCCCAGCTGCTGAGACTCTCCCTGTGCCTCAGTTTCCCCAGCTGGCTGGGAACTGGGGTCTCTTCGCAGCAGGGAAGAGTGTGCTCCTTCTCTGCTGCTTGACCCCAACCCCCTGCCTATGTCCATCCCCCAGGAGCATCCCCGTGACAGGGGCGGGGGGGTGCGGGGAGGCTTCCAGCACCCAGAAGTCAGGGGCTGGGGCAGCCCAGTTTGGACTGGGGGAGGCTCCTCTGATCCCCAAGGAGCAGGACGGGGTGTGGGGGTGAGGGAAAGCACGGGAGAGGGGATGGATGCAGTGAGGAGATGGGAGGGTGCAGGGGAGGAATCAGAGGGGAGGGGGTGCGGGGGGAGTTAGGGGAGGGGTTCAAGAGGTGGGGGATGCGGAGGGTGGGGATGGATGTGGGGCAGTGCAGGAGTGAGACAGGAGGGTGCAAAGGAGGGAACTGAGGGGTAAGGGGGATGTGGGGCATGCAAAGAAAGAAGGGGGCTGGGGGCAGGGGGGGGCAGGGCAGGGCTCGAAGCCACCCCTGGGTTTGGGGCCTGGCCCCTTTGTCACTGCCGGGCAGCGTCAGAGCTGAGCTGAGGTCCCCAAAGCCCGTCCCACCATGGCGACAGCCCCCGGCCTCTCGTCCCAGAGGCGGGACCCCCAGCCCCTCCCCAGTTCCCCCCCCCCCGGGGCCGGTCCCGCTCCCGATGCGCCGGTACCGACCTGTGGCAGCGCCCGCGGCCGGCGGGACCAGCATCCCCGCTGGGCCACCGCATCCCGCTCCCGTCGCCATGGCTACGGATCACCTCGGCCGGGCCGGCCCCCCCCGCACGGACCGACAGACAGAGCGGCGCGACAGACCGACACAGACACGGGCAGGCCCGCACAGCCCCGCACACAGCCATGAACGTACACACCCCCACCCCACGCACCCCCCCCCGCAGACACACAGACTCCTCCGTGCACCCACCGGCGCACCCGGGTGTCCCCTCCAACACCTTCCTGTGCCCCCCATAATTGCAGCGTGTCCCTGCACCCCAGCTTTGCTCCTCCCCTGTTTTGCAGCATGTACCTGCACCCCATCCCCTCACCCCTGGATCTGCACTGCACCCCTGCACCCCCATCCCTGCACCCCTGGATCCCTCCTGCACCCCCATCCCTACACCCCTGGATCTGCACTGCACCCCTGCACCCCCATCCCTGAACCCCCGGATCCCTCCTGTGCCCCTGCACCCCCATCCCTGCACCCCTGGATCCCTCCTGCATCCCTGGATCTGCACTGCACCCCATCCCTGGATCCTTCCTGCACCCCATCCCTGCACCCCCACATCTGGCTGGCTCTGTCTTCCCACCCTGTCTGGCTCTGGGGGGGGGGTCCTGGGAGAGGGTTGGGGCGCAGCCATGGTGCCATCAGCAGCTGCCAGGGGCTGGTCTTGGGGGGGCCACACGTACCCCACAGAACCCACAGCACTCAATTTTGGTCTCCAGCACTTCCCCCCCCACACTCCAAATTTCCCCTGCAGGGAAGCGTGGCCCAGCTGGCCCTGGCAGATCCCACTTCTCCTTCGGAACCTGCCCTGCTTCCCGTTCCCCATGTGGAGTGGGGTGCCCCGAGCCCCGAAACAGGATCCCCACCCACGCCACTTCCCCCCTGCGTGGCCTCGGGCCAGTCACTTTGTCCCCAACCTGCAACTTGCACAAGCTGGGGGAGTCCACTACCAACACCCCCAAAAGCAGCGAGCTCGGAAGGGGTCTGCCTGGGGGGGGGGGCCCTTTTCCACCCCGCACGGGTGGCCCCTGGGGTCCCCCAAGGCTGGGCAGCAGACCCCAGTGTCCCCTTGGCTACTCCCCAGTTCCCACGGGGCTCAGGACCTCAGGAACCTTTGCCTGGAAGTTTTAAGGAGCTTGTGCCTCGTGCCTGCCTGGGGGGGCTTAACCAAAGCCTGCGGGGAGGCAGCTTGACCCTGGCCTCCTCCCACCCCAAGAGCTGAGCCACAGCCCCCCCATCCCTGCCTGGTCCCCCAGGGGTCCCCTGTGAGTGTCCCAAGAGGTGCAGCACCTCAGGGTGCAACCCTGGGGTGGCAGCAGGCGTGAGCTCCCATCTTAAACCACCCTTGGGATTAGTGGGGAGGCCTGACCTTAATCCCCCCGGGCACGCAGGGGCCTGGCAGGGGCCAGTGAGGGGCTCACGGGGCCCCCAGCACCCCCCCCCCCCAGCCCTGGCCCAGTAAACCCCAGTGGCTGCCAGGGGTCTGTTTTGGCTCTGCCCCATCCCAGTGATTGCTCCAAGGTTCCCCTGTGCTTGGCTTTTCCCCCCCAAAAAAAACCCCTGATGTCCCCAGTGTCCCCCCACCCCGTGTTGTGCTGTGCCCAAACCCTGGCCCACCCACCATGCACCCCAGGGTGTCTCTGCAGAGACCCTGACACTCAGTGCATGAGTGAGCAAGGCCGGATCATGGCCCCTGCTCCTGGCTCCCATTTCCCTCTTGTCAACCTCCCGGGGGGGCCAGAGGGAGGAGCTGGAGGAACCTGACCCTGACCTGGTGCTTCGGCTGGACCAGGGCTGGGGTTCTGTCACAAGTGCTCTGTGTGAGGTCCTCCCCATGGGCTGTGCAAGGTCCCCGGGGGCTGTACATGGTCCCATGGGGCCATGCAAGATCCCCCATAGGCTATGCAAGGTCTACACAGGGCTGTGTGAGGTCCACATGGGATCTGTATGGCCCCCATGGGCTGGGCAAGGTCCACATGGATCATGCAAGGTACCCATGGGATCTGTATGGCACCCATGGGACTGGGCAGGGTCCCCATGTGGCTCTGCAAGGTCCCCGTGGGACAGACAAGGTCTCCATGGGCTGTGCAAGGTCCACATGGGGCTGTGCAAGGTCCCCATGTGGCTCTGCAAGGTCCCCATGGCCTGTGCGAGGTCTACATGTAATCTGTGAGGTCCCCATGGGCTGGGCAAGGTCCCCATGGGACAGACAAGGTCTCCATGGGACAGACAAGGTCTCCATGGGGCTGTGCAAGGTCCACATGGGGCTGTGCAAGGTCCCCATGTGGCTCTGCAAGGTTCCCATGGGCTGAGCGAGGTCCACATGAGATCTGTAAGGTCCCTATGGGCTGGGCAAGGTCCCCATGGGACAGGCAAGGTCTCCATGGGGCTGTGCAAGGTCCACATGGGGCTGTGCAAGGTCCCCATGTGGCTCTGCAAGGTTCCCATGGGCTGGGCGAGGTCCACGTGAGATCTGTAAGGTCCCTATGGGCTGGGCAAGGTCCCCATGGGACAGACAAGGTCCACATGGGCTGTGCAAGGTCCACATGTGGCTCTGCAAGGTCCCCATGGGCTGGGTGAGGTCCACGTGAGATCTGTAAGGTCCCTATGGGCTGGGCAAGGTCCCCATGGGACAGACAAGGTCTCCATGGGCTGTGCAAGGTCCACATGGGGCTGTGCAAGGTGCCCATGTGGCTCTGCAAGGTCCCCATGGGCTGGGCGAGGTCCACGTGAGATCTGTAAGGTCCCCATGGGCTGGGCAAGGTCCCCATGGGACAGACAAGGTCCCTGTGGGCCTGACAAGGTCCCCAGGGGACAGGCACAAACCCCCCAGGTCGTGTGGGCCCAGAGCGACGCCACCAGCTCCGCCCTTCCCGGGGTGACCAGCCCTGCTGTGCTGGGACACTGGGTCCCATGGGGACACCCTGTGACATTTCCTCTTCCCTCCTGTCTCCCAGCAGCGCGGCTGGGCTGGAGCACAAGGTCCTGGCAGCACGGTCACCTCCCCCCACCCTTCGATAATGTGCCGTTTTGGGCACAACCTCGTGAGTTTTGGGGCCAGGGCTGGGGGGGGGTCGGGCTGGGTACCCACCTCAGGGCCAGAGGTGGCAGAGAGGGGACACGCTGTAGCTACCTGAAAGTGCCACCTTGTCCCCAGTGTTGTGCACCCCGGAGCTGGCAGAGGGGCAAATAGGGCGTGGAGAGGGGGTGGCACTGGAGCCAGCGTGTCCCCTGCCACCAAGCACCTGATCCCCCACTGTGACCCCCCCCTCCGGGGAGACAGGAACCTTACTGGGTCCCCATGAGCCATCCCAAAGCTGGAAGGTGCCAGTAATGCCCCAGAGACCCCCCCCCCTGGCACCCCCCACCCTGCTTGCACCCAAATGTGGAAGCTGGGGGCACCGGGGCACCAGGGTGGGGGGTACCCGAGGTTAGGAACCCGGGGTACTGGAGGGGGGACCCCAGGTTGGGCACCCTGGGCATGGGGTGGGGGATTCCCTAGGGTGGGCACTCCGGGCATGGGGTGGGGGTTTCCCCGGGGTGGGGGTTTCCCCAGGGTGGGCACCCCAGCACCTACCTGGCTGTCCTGCCGCCCTCCCGTGCTCCCTCACATCGCGCTGCCCGGCGCTGGGCGCGGTAAAGCCGATTACAGCCCCGGCTTTGCGGCTCTCCCCTTCTCCCGGCATCTCCTCCAGTGCCTGGCACAGCCCCCGGGGGGGGGGGGCGGGCCGGGGGAGTCGGGGGGCTGGCCCCACGGCAGGAACAATCCTGCACCCCCTCAGGTTCTGCACCCCCCTTCCTCCCCCCAGTCCACCCCGTCCAGGGGAACATCTGCCCCCCAAAACCCACGGGGGGGGGGGGGAAAATCTCTTGAGACCCCTCCCCAAATTCCATCTCCTCCCACCAGCCCCGCCGGGGGGGTGCTCCTGGCACTACAGGGACCCCAGTAGCCCCCCAGCATCCCCCCCCCACCCCCCTAGGGTGTGGTGTGGGGCCACCCTGCTTTCCCCGAACCCACAGAATGATGCTGAGCTCCAGGCCTGGCTAAAAGAGACTCCCTCGGGGCAAGAGCCAGGCTGAGGTGCAGCAAAGCCCCCCCCTCACCACCCCACCCCCCCCCCAGGACAGCAATGACAAGAGCAGGCGGGGTGGGAAGGGTTCCATGTATTGATGCTGGAAGGAAGTACAGGCAGGGATACAGAAGCTTTGCAAGCGGATACATAACGCGTCACCGGACCCCACTGGAGGGGGGGGCTCGGGTGGGGGACCCCATCCTGCCCCCCTCCTCCCCCCCCCTCCCCCCTCCCCACCCACCGGGGGGTGCTGTGGGTGCTCCCCAGTCAAGGCAAAAACCTGCAATTTCCATCAAGGGCTGGGTGGACCCCTGCAGAGAGGGGAGTTGCCCCCCCCCAAATCCCCCTCGCTCGACCCAAAAACCTCCCTCGGCGCCTTCCTGGCAAAGCAGCCCCCTCCGGACTGAGCATCCTTGGCCTCATCCTGCCCTGAAACTCCTGAGCCGCCGGAGAAGAACCCAACGATCCACAACTGAGAAAAACCAGGGGTGAACCCCACTGGATGAGGCAGCCCTAAAATTGGGGGCCCAAGGGGGGGGGGGGCGGGTCCCATCACCCCATTCGCCAAATCCATCTGGTCCCGGGATGCAGCTCCGGGGGTTTTCACTTCCCTTCTTCCATCTACTTTCGATGCCATGTGGGGACCTTTGGGGGGGGGGTGTGGCGTGTGTGGGGGTGCTCCCAGCCCCGGGGGGTGGAGCAGCCCCCTCCTTGGCTAAGGCACAATTTGGTTGAGTAAGAAAAAGGATAATAAAAAAGGAAAATCCCAAGGGCAAGAGGTGCCTCAGATGGGCACTACAGTACGTGGAGTGACGGGCAAAGGGCTGGGAAGGGGGATGACGCCCCCAAGGCCACAGGGGGACATGGGGGCACCACCCACAAAGCTGCCGGGAGCCCCCCCGCGCCAGGAAAACATGAGGGGGCAAAAAAAAACCCAACAAAACAACAACGAAAATGAAAGCAAAAGGAATTTTGGGTTCAGATCCAAACCAACCCATGGCAAAAAAACCCACAAGGGGACGATCTACGACAGCACCGGGGGCTGCAGCTCTGGTGGGGCTGGCTTGGCTGCTCCCAGTGGGATCTAAAAGGCTTTGGCAAACAAAAAAAAAAGAGATCCTCTCAAGAACTATCAAACTGCAATCTCTTCCTGCAGGGCTGTTTGGTAAACATGATTCCTCGGTGTCTTTGGCTGAAGTTTAAAAAAAAAAAAACAATTTCCGATGCTGAAAAGCTTTTTTTTAATTTTTTTTTTTTGGTTCGTTTTTTGTTTTTTTTTTTTAATAGAAATAGATTTTGTTTCTTTACAAAAAAAAAAAATCAAAGCACTTTTAGCATTTTTTTTATATATATATATATATAAAAATTCCTACTCTAGAAAACAAAAACCCCAACCTCGGTTTTTGATCTCTTGGTTTGTTTGTTTTTTGGTTTGTTTTTTTTTTTTTGTTTTTTTGTTTTGTTTTGTTTTTTTAAAGGAAAAAAATAATAATAATTCTTTTGCTTTGGGAAACAAAAACCAAAACCAAAAAAGTAGCTGGAGATGGGCAGGAAACACAGGAATGGTGCCACGGAGTTACATGATGCTGCAGTTTTGCACTGCCTGAGCCTGGGAGGGAGAAAGAAAAAGAAGAACATGAAAAATAACCTGGTGTTACTGTCCATGTGCTGCCGAGGGGGCAGCGATGCCCTTGGTGCCCCCTGACTTGTGTCCCTCCCTGGGGGATGATAAATATGATGGGGTGTTTCTAGGCCTGGAGTCAGAGATTTGAGAATTAATGGTAAGACATGAAGGTAACAATATTGCCTCGTGTTGAGGGGATTAAGATTCGAGTGCTGAAATATTCGTGTGACCAGCGTGAATCACAGAGTCCCAGACTGGTTTGGGTTGGAAAGGACCTTAAAGATCATCTAGATCCAACCCCCTGCATGAGCAGGGACACCTCCCAACAGCCCAGCTTGCTCCAAGCCCCATCCAACCTGCCCTTGGACACTTTCAGGGATGGGGCAGCCACAGCTTCTCTGGGCAACCTGGGCCAGGGTCTCACCACCCTCATGGTGGAGAATTTCTTTCCAAGATCTCCATCTCCGCTCTTTCAGCTTGAAACTGTTCCTCCTGGTCCCATCCCTCCCTGCCCTTGTCCAAAGTCCCTCCCCAGCTTTCCTGGAGCCCCTTCAGGCACTGGAAGGTGCTCTAAGGTCTCCCTGGAGCCTTCTCTTCTCCAGGCTGAATGACACTCAGCAGGGGTGGAACGAGAGCTTCAGAGGACAAGGGATGCTCTGGAGCTGCCCAGGGGGCTGAACATGGGATGGGATGGGAAGATGCAACAGCCACATCCTTTTCCCATCCCTCTCAGACTCCACATTCTCCTTCCAAAGAGGCTTGTGTGAGCCTGAAGGAGCCCGGGGCAAGAGGAAAAGTAGAGAGAAGGAGAGGAAGGAGGAGAGGGGATCCCTGTGATGCTGCCCTGTTGAGACCGGATGATGCAGGGACAGGCTGAAGAGCCAGGAGCAGAGGGACAGACAGACCTGGGCTCTGGAAAGGCCACTGACCTGCCTACGGGGGCTGGAGTTGCCCAGGAGGTAGTTCCTGGTGACCAGGCTGTCCCCGAGGCCGATGCCGGAGTCCCCGATGCTGCGGTAGCTGCGGGTGACGGTGACACTGGAGGTGGAGGAGCCCGAGGACACGGTGTTGATGCCGGTGCCCGGGTTGCCCGGCTTGTCGGCCGGCTGGCCGCAGGTGCCGCACACCACCGTGCGTGAGCGCAGGTTGTACTCGCCGGGGTCCCCCGAACCCCCACAGCTGCCCTGCAGGTTGGGGGGGGGGAACAGACAAAAAAACCACCTCTCAGCACCTGCCCGGGCACCTTCTGCCTTCGGGTCCCTGCCCCGAGGAGCGCGGCAACACCCAAGGGACCTGGGAGGGCTCTGTGAGTTTGTCTGCAAAAAAAGGGGCCACCCACCTTCTCTGTCAAGGTGGTTTAAAACTAAGAAGTTGTTATTGTCACGTTTATAGAGTCATAGAATCATTGAAATGTTTGGGTTGGAAAAGACCTTAAAGATCACCCAGTCCAACCATGACCCCAGCGCTGCCAAGGCCACCACTGACCCGTGTCCCTCAGCACCACATCTACACGGCTTGGAAACCCCTCCAGGGATGGGGACTCCACCCCTGCCCTGGGCAGCCTGGGCCAGGGCCTGACAACCCTTGCCAGGAAGAAATTGTTCCCAAGATCCAATCTCAGCCTCCCCGGGGCAACTTGAGGCCTTTTCCTCTTGTTCCTGGGGAGCAGAGACCGAGCTCCTCTGGCTCCATCTCCCCTCAGGGAGCTGTCCCAGTCTGTGCAGATGTTGTTACAACCTCAAGCCACCAGTGACCTGTCCCTCCTGTCCTTGGACAGGTTCCCCATCCTCTCAGCACACAGGGGACACCCTAACCACACTTCTCTTGTGCTTCCTCTCATGCATCCTCTTCCTCACCACCTGGAGAGCTCAGCTGACTCCTTCCCAGTGGGAAATTCACTCTTGGAAAGGATTCAGCCACCGGATCAATGGGCAGCCCTGACTCCTCTATCCAGGGACAGTCGGTATCCATCTTGGCACAACTCTTCCCATCCAGAGAACTCCAAGGACAGTGGATGATGGACACCCCATCCTGCCCTGGGCAGCAGCACCCAGTGGGTTTTTGGTGGGGCTGAGGCCCGGGGTGGTGGTTCCAGCATCTCTCCAGGTACGACTCCTGCCAGCATCTCCTGTGCCAGACAGATCCTCCCTGAGGGATGGGCTGGTGGGGGCCCTGGGGCTGCAGGCAGGGATGGTCACTTTGAGATGGGGAGTAGGGGCTGCTGCTCTGCTCCTGCCTGCTCCTGCCTCCTTGCTGCCCACTGCTCTTCCCAGTGCATATTTCATCTCTGTCAGGGGAGCGATGAGGCTGAGAGGAAGGACAGAGTCACCTCTGGATTTGGTCCAGCACCCTTGTGAAGCAGAGAGGACAGAGCAGCTGCCGTGGTGAAGTGTCGTCCATCAACTTCCCACCATCCTGTGCTTCGCCTCTGAGTGATGCGAGGTTCCAGCTCAGCCTCCCTCCTGGCTCCTCCAGCCCTTTCCCCAGAAGGTCAAGGTTGCTCGGGGTTGGAGATGTCCTCCAGCAAGGCCTCTAGAGCTTTTTTAGCAAGTGGTAATCTTCTCCAGGTGCCAGAGGTCACAGAATCATGGAATCCCAGACTGGTTTGGGTTGGGGGGACCTTAAAGCTCAGCCAGTCCCACCCCCTGCATGGGCAGGGACACCTCCCACCAGCCCAGCTTGCTCCAAGCCCCATCCAACCTGCCCTTGGACACTTCCAGGGATGGGGCAGCCACAGCTTCTCTGGGCAACCTGGGCCAGGGTCTCACCACCCTCACAGCAAAGAATTTCTTCCTAAAGTCTCATCTCAACATCCCCTCTTCCAGCTGGAAACCATTCCCCCTTGTCCTCTCCCTGCTCTTTTCCGAAGTCCCTCCCCAGCTTTCCTGGAGCCCCTTCAGGCACTGGAAGGTGCTCTAAGGTCTCCCTGGAGCCTTCTCTTCTCCTTCTCCTCTCATAGTGATGAATTTCCTCCCAATGTCTAAATGCCTCATTTCCTGATGCCTTCCTCCTTCTCATGCCTAATTTCTTCCTGGCTCCGTTGGCTTCTCCCCTGCAGTTGTCTCCACAGCAGCTTTCTCCAATATGGTCTGATCCTGCATGGTGCTGAGCAGCCTCCCACCCTGCCTGGGACCGGACTGGAGCTCCCCCCAGGGCACCTTCCCCAGCACAGAACTCACGTGGTGATGGTGGTGGCGGATGCTGACTTCCTCATCATCCTCATCCTCATCCTCATCATTGATGATCACAGTGCGGACCAGTTTCCTCATGGCCACCTCCTGCGGGGGACAGGAAAAGGAGTTTTGGGGGGGGGGTTGTTGGGTGTCTGTGCCCCCCAGTGCCCCAAGGGTGCTGCTGTGGGGGTCTCACCTCCCCGTTGGAGTTGATCAGGGCGGTGCGCAGGCTGTCCCCAGAGCCCCAGCTGCTCTGGGCTTTCCACACCACGTTGCTGGGGGGGCTGTGGGTCGCCCCGGCCCCCGAGGCCCAGATCTAGGGTGAAAAGCAAAGAGAAAAACATCATCTCAGGTTTGTGTCCCTCCCCCCTCCCCCTAAAAAAAAGCCACGGGCCAAGGAACCTGCATCCTGGCTGGGTTTGGGATCTGGGCTGGATCCCTCACTGGGTGGGGACTCACCGTGACCGTCTGACCAGCCTTCAGGGTGAACTTCGGGGGGAAGCGGTAGGTGATGGGGGGGTCGTCTCCATTTTGCCTCTTGATCTGCCAGCTCCCCATCGCCTGGTCCTGCAAGAGGGGCAGCAGCAAGCTTAAGATCCCCTGGTTCCTCACCAGTTCACCTCCTGCCCATGGGGTGAGCTACAGCCCCAGGGACCCCCCCCCAAAGGCAAACACACCTCGTTGGACTTGTTCCTGAGACGGACGAATCGTCCCTCCAAGTCCACCTCCTCCACGCCGACGCGGCCGCTCGTCCGGGCGTGGTGGGAGAAGCTGGTCCGGCTCTCACTGTCCTCCAGCTTCCTCTTCTTGGAGGAGCCCGGGGTGGAGGACATGTGGCTACGGGACCCACCTTTGTGGGAGGAAGGGCTGGGGGACAGCCTCAGCCTGGACAGGAGGAGAAGGTGAGATGGAGCCAGTGAGAACAGAGGGTTGGGACCCACAGAACCCACCGGGTGCAGCGCCCTGTGCTCACCGCTCCTCCTCGCCCTCCAGCAGCTTGCGGTAGGCGTTGATCTCCATGTCCAGAGCCAGCTTGATGTCCAGCAGCTCCTGGTACTCGTCCAGCTGCTGCTGCATGCGTGCCCGCATCTCGGCCATCTCCCTCTCCTTGTCCGAGAGCAGGCGCCGGTTGGTCTCACGTTCCCTGGCCAGGATGTCCTCCAAGTCATGCAGCTTCGCCTCCTTGGCAGCCAACTGTGTGGGGAGGGAAGGTGAGGGTGGCTGCTCCACCTGGGCCCACCCCCAGGAGGGGACCGTCCCCGGAGGTGGACATCCAGAGGAACACCTTGGTCCTGACTCACCTGCTTCTGCAGCTGGCTGACCTCGGAGGAGAGGTTGTCGATGCGGATGCGGGTCTGCTGCAGCTCCTCATGGGCAGCACCCACCATGTTGCTGTTCCTCTCAGCTGACTGCTTGGCATTCTCCAGCTGGAAGGACAGGATGGGTGGGTTACCATCCCCCAGCACCCTCTGCCCACCGGCCAGGGTGACCTGGGGGTGCTGCTCACCTTCGCCCCGTAGGTCTTCTCCAGTTCCTCCTTGTAAAGCCGGATCTGGGCTTCGTGCTGGCTCCGCAGCTCCTGCAGGGCTTCCGAGAGCTTGCTCTCAAACTCCCGCTGCCGCCCGTTGTCGATCTCCACCAGCCGCGTCTCGTGGCGGCGCTTGGTCTCCCGCAGCTCCTGAGGACAGGTCAGGGGACAGGGTGTCACCTCGAGGGTTGGGGATGGGGACACAACGCATGGGCTGGTGTCATCGCAAGCGCGGCACCTCAGGGCACGTGGAGGCTCACCTCGCTGTAGATGTTCTTCTGGAACTCAAGCTCTTCCTTCAGAGTTTGCAGGCGGTTCTCAGCGTCCACGCGACGCAGCATCTCGTCCTGCAGCTGCTTCTTGGCTTCACTTAAGGCACTTTCCAGCTGCAGGGAATGGAGAAGGAATGTCACAGAGGGCACCTGGGTGTCACAGCACCCAGCCGCGGCCAGGGACCCACCACCCAGCCATTCCTCTACCCCACTGTCCCCTGGCACAGGGGGGTCCATGGGGCAGATGGGGACAGGGCTGTCACTGCTCACCTTGGCCACCTGCCCCCTCAGGTCCCGCACTTCATTCTCCAGGTTCCTCTTCTCACCCAGGGCCGTGGAGAGCGCAGCCTCCTTGGAGTTCAGCAAAGCCTCCACATCCTTGAGGCGCGCCTGGGCAGTCAGCAGATCCCCTTCCTTCTTGGCATTCCTGCAAGGAAGCGGGATGGCACAGGTCAGCAGCATGGCAGGAGAAACCAGGCATTGTACCTGCACCCACCCCATGGCTGGATCCATGGGCTGAGGCCAGTTGTATGAGGTTCAACCAGGCCAAGTGCCAGGTCCTGCACTTGGGTCACACCAACCCCAGGCAACGCTCCAGGCTTGGGGAAAAGCAGCTGGAAAAGTGCCCGGGGGGAAAAGGACCTCGGGGGGATGGTCAACAGAGGCTGAACATGAGCCAATAAGTGCCCAGGTGGCCAAGAAGGCCACCAGCATCCTGGTCTGTGTCAGCACTAGTGTGGCCAGCAGGAGCAGGGCAGGGATTGTCCCCCTGGGCTGGGCACCAAGGAGGGGACACCTCGAATCCTGGGGTCAGGTCTGGGCCCCTCAGGACAAGAAGGACATGGAGGGGCTGGAGCGTGTCCAGAGAAGGGCAACGGAGCTGGGGAAGGGGCTGGAGAACTTCCAAGGAGCAGCTGAGGGAGCTGGGGGTGTCCAGCCTGGAGACAAGGAGGCTGAGGGGAGACCTTCTGGCTCTGCAACTGCCTGAGAGGAGGTTGGAGCTAGGGGGGTCGGTCTCTGCTCCCAAGGAACAAGTGACAGGACAGGAGGAAACAGCCTCAAGTTGCCCACGGGAGGTTGAGGTTGGATCTGGGGAACAATTCCTTCCTGGCAAGGGTTGTCAGGCCCAGGCCCAGGCTGCCCAGGGCAGGGGTGGAGTCCCCATTCCTGGAGAGGTTTCCAAGCCGTGTAGATGTGGTGCTGAGGGACACGGGTCAGCAGGGACTGGGCAGTGCTGATGAATGATGGAACTGGATGATCTTCAAGGTCTTTTCCAACCCAAACCATTCCATGACTCCATGGTTCTAAGCACACAGAGCTGCACCCAAGAGGAGCTGCAGGATTGTACCCAACACTCAAGGGTCCAGCAGGTCCCGGCCCCCGGTGCGTCCATCTCTGGACACCGCAGAGCGGGCAGGGCCGGAGCAGCCGGTGGGGCGGTCGGTGCCGGGCGGTGACAGTCGGTGCTGCCAGTCCCTCCCGCGCCCACCAGGGGGCGCTGTGGAACCACCCGCGCCAAGCGTCACCGCGCGGCGGGGTGACACATGCGTGACGTCAGACTTTGTGCGTGACGTCACGCGTTGTATGTGACGTTACGCTTTGTGTGTGACGTCACGCAGGACCCATGGCGAGGCGCGGGGCGGTGTGACACGGTGTGACATCGTGTGACACGGTGCGGGGGGGTGCGGAGCAGTGCTACGTGCTGCAGCGTGGTGAGGCAGCCCCAAGGCCCGAGCTGCCCCACGGCCCGAGCTGCCCCACGGCTGGAGCTGCCCCATGGCTGGAGCTGCCCCACGGCCCGAGCTGCCCCACGGCTGGAGCTGCCCCATGGCTGGAGCTGCCCCACGGCCCGAGCTGCCCCACGGCTGGAGCTGCCCCATGGCCGGAGCTGCCCCATGGCTGGAACTGCCCCACGGCTGGAGCTGCCCCACGGCCAGGGCTGCCCCATGGCCAGAGCTGCCCCACGGCCGGAGCTGCCCCACGGCTGGAACTGCCCCACGGCTGGAGCTGCCCCACGGCTGGAGCTGCCCCATGGCTGGAGCTGCCCCACGGCTGGAACTGCCCCACGGCTGGAGTTGCCCCATGGCCGGAGCTGCCCCATGGCTGGAACCGCCCCACGGCTGGAGCTGCCCCATGGCTGGAGCTGCCCCACGGCTGGAGCTGCCCCACGGCTGGAGCTGCCCCATGGCCAGAGCTGCCCCATAGCCTGAGCTGCCCCATGGCCGAGGCAGCAGCAGGGCACAGACCCTGCACCATCCTGCCGGCGCTGGAGGCCGGAGCGTCTCCCGGTCGGATGGGGGCCCCAGGCGCTGAGCCAGGGCTGCGGGTGCTCCTCACCGCCAGCTCAGCTGCCACCGCCGTCACTCGGTGGGTTCCAGGCTGTGTCACCAGCCCCCAGCACCGGCCTGGGGAGGGTCTCCCGGCTCCAGCATCACTGAGCAGCCCCCGAGCCCCCACACCAGCCCCTGCCCCTGCTTCCCGGCTCCGGCAGCGGGTCCAGGCCGTTTCTCCCAGCAGAGCCCTGGCTCATCGCTGCCTGCCGGCGAATCTGATCCGGCTCCACCACCAAAACCCAACCTATTGCGGCGCTATTTTTGGTAGGTCCTATAAAAAGAAAAGACTTGACGCTCTTGCTGCAGCACCCAGCGGCACCGGGGTGGCTCATGACAGCGATTGTCCCCTCGCTGTCCCCAAAGCCAGGTGCAGGGGGGTGCTGGAGGTGGGACACAGGGGTCCTGGGTCCCCAGGGTGCATTCCTGGGGTGGTGACCTCACACCCTTGCCATTATATCATTGGCAAGGAACACCAGGGAGGGGCTGGTGGCACGGACGGGCAGCAGGATGCAGCACTGGAGCGGGGTGGAGGTGGCTCAACCCCTCCTGCCCACCGGGTCCCCAGCAGGGACTGACACCCCCAGACCTGCATGGACAGAGGAAACTCCTTTCTTGGCCGACAGCATTTCCTGCATTTCTCTGCTTTCTGGCCCTAAGGCAGCACGGAGACACTGTTCAGAGATGCCCACCCCGTGCCAAGCCCGGTCGTGCTCCATTAACCCCCTTCTGTGGGGAACCGCGTCCTGCCACGTCCCTCCTACATCCCACTCCTTGCGTGCCAGTGACTCATAGGAGAAAAATGCCATCTGGGAGCGGGATCTGGAGCCTGGCGGCTCATCGCAGGACACGTTTGAGGCCGAGTTTCCCCATCTGGCAGCAGCTCATCCCTGCAGCCAGCGTGGCCACCCCAGCACTGCCGGCAGGGTTCAATCCTGCTGCCCTGGATCGAGTTAACCAGAGCTTCACTCTGGGCACAGCTCACCCTGGGACAGGGTTGCAAGCTGGAAGAGGGGAGATTGAGATGAGATCTTGGGAATAAATTCCTTGCTGGGAGGGTGGTGAGACCCTGGCCCAGGTTGCCCAGAGAGGTTGTGGCTGCCCCATCCCTGGAAGTGTCCAAGGGCAGGTTGGATGGGGCTTGGAGCAACCTGGACTGGTGGGAGGTGTCCCTGCCCATGGCAGGGGGTGGGGCTGGATGAGCATTAGGTCATGGAGTGGTTTGGGTTGGGAGAGACCTTAAAGACCACCTAGATGATCCACTAGATAATCCTTAAGCTGGCTGCCCCATCCCTGGAAGTGTTGAAGGGCAGGGTGGATGGGGCTTGGAGCAACCAGAGCTGGTGGGAGGTGTCCCTGCCCATGCAGGGGGTGGGACTGCTCTCTTTCAACCCAAACCATCTGATGAATCTATGTCACCTGCAGCAACCCAGGTACAGCCAGGGGTCACTGGCTCTTCAGGATGGGGCTTGTGGCACATGGAGTGCCAGGCACATCCTGAAGCTTCCCACACTTTAGGGGACACCAGGGCCACTTACGAGTGAAATACGGGGGCGGGGAAACGTTCAGACTAGATGGTGACATTTGTGTCTCCACAGTAGTGACAGATTCACCCTCTCCAGGGACTGGAGGGATCCAGGGCTCAGAGCAAAAAGCTTAGAGAGCCCCATGGCAAATCCCAGAGGACTGGAGGACAAATCCCTTTTCCTTAAAAGCCTCTTGTGCTCAGCTCTAGACCACACCGGGGGGGGGGAGCAGGGACGGAGCTGGGCGCTGCCGGGCTGAGCTGGGAGCAGCTGGGGGGCTGAGCTGGGAGCAGCTGGGGGGCTGAGCTGGGAGCAGCCAAGCAAGGAGAGGGGAGAGATGAATCCTTGTCCTGTCCTTCCCACTCCTCTGGTGAGTCCGTGTGTGTGTGGCTCTCCAGGACCTGAGCATCTCCACCCACAACCCTCCACACCTCCACCTCAAACACCTCCAGAGGAGATTTCAGCAGGGGTGCAAGTCCCCTCCGGCACTGGGGACCCCCATGTCTCCCAGTCCACACCAGACCTTGTGATCCCCGTCCCAGCCCAGCCAGGGTTTGGGTTTTCCCTTCGCCTCCTATTGGGTCCTGCCTTTATTTCCCTGCAGCCTCCCGGGCTCCAGCTGGTGCTGGGCTAAAAATAAAACTTTTATGGCAGCTGCGTCGCTCCCACTTCCCTCCTTCTCTCGGCACCGGGACGGGGACGGGGACCTTCCTCCTCCTCCTCCTCCTCCCTGGAGGGTTTCACTCCTCCCCTCATCCTGCCTCCCAGAGCCTAAAAGATCTCAAATCCTCCACCAGCCAAAAGGGAAGCAGAGACCCACCCTGAAGGGCTGCGTGCCTGTGGCCAGGGGCTCAGCATCCCGCAGGATTTGATCCCTTGTGCCGAGAGAGTTGGGTGTAAAAAACAAGTATTTACTGAAGCCAAGAGGAGAAAACACAACAGAAGCACCAAAATCTCAAGAAACAAAAGTCTCAAGAGAAAAGATGGAGGGAAAAGGGGCCTCAAGATGTTTTATTTTTAGCTTTTAAAAGCAGGAAGGAGAGGGAAAAAAAAAAAAAGGAAAGAAAATTGCAGCTGAGCTGCCAGAAAATCCAAATGTTAATGGAAAGTTGGACCAGCTCTGCCTGTGCTCAGCAGACACAGAAAGGAGCCGGCAAAGCTGATGCCACAGCTGGAAGAAGGGCTGGGGCTGAACACCCCCCAGGTGGATGGTCCCTGCAGAAGGTTCAGGGACAGCCCCGCAGAGCAGTGCCCAGGATCTGCCCAAAATCCCCTTCATTCTGCCCAAAAATCCCAGCCCAGAAACCGAGCAGAGCTGGGCTCTCCCTCTGGAAAAGCTGGGAGAGGCCAGAGCTTCGGGCACGTGTCCCGTGGGCTGGCAGAAAGGTGCCAACCCTTTCCAAGAAGCCAATCCTCCACCAGAGGCATTTTAGGAAACACCCTTTGGTTTCACCCTTCTACTAATCACCACGAAACGTTTTGCCACTCGGCTTTGGACGCTGGAAGTGGACCAAGGGGGTGGGATGGAGCCAGCGGGAGAAACGGGCTTTTCCCTCCTTCTGTGCCTCCAAATCGCAGCCACCTCATCCTGGAGGTGCCAAGCCAGGGGAGCTGGCAGGACTCCTGCCCCATCTCTAAACCTTTTTGCACATCTGCAAGTCCCAGGGACTGCGGGTTTCGTAGAAACACAGAATCATGGAATGGGTTGGGTTGGAAGGGACCTTTGAGATCATCCAGTCCCACCCTCTGCCATGGGCAGGGACACCTCCCACCAGCCCAGGTTGCTCCAAGCCCCATCCAACCTGCCCTTGGACACTTCCAGGGATGGGGCAGCCACAGCTTCTCTGGGCAACCTGGGCCAGGGTCTCACCACCCTCACAGCCAAGAATTTCTTCCCCAGATCTCATCTCAATCTCTCCTCTTCCAACTTGAAACCATTCCCCCTCAACCCAACCCTCCCTGCCCTTGTCCAAAGTCCCTCCCCAGGGAATCCAGTGACACACCAGCCTGCTCCCCTACCACGGGACTGGGCAAACACTGTCTCAGAAAAGTCTTCACAACATATTTACTCCTTGGGAAATAGAGGAGGCACCGTGTGCCCAAGGAGGTTTGTGATGGATGTGATTGCTTGGAGGACCCAGAGAACCTGCTCAGCCCCACCCTGGGCTTCCTGCTTTGCCCTGGGCTGCCTCCAGCACCAGGGATCAGTCCCAGGGATTTCTCCCCCTATCCTAGGGATTGTTCCCCAGTCCCAGGGGTGGCTCCCCCATGGCAGAGATCACTTTTCCCATCTCAGGGCTCACTGCCCCTATCCCAGAGATCACTGCCCTCATCCCAGGGAATGCTTCCCCCTTCCCAGGGATCACTCCCCCTATCCCAGGGATCGCTCCCTCATCCCAGGGATCCCTTCCCCCCATCACAGGGATCACTCCCTCTATCCCAGGGATCCCAGGGATCACTCCCCCCCATCGCAGGGATCACTCCCCCTATCCCAGGGATCCCAGGGATCCCTCCCCCCCCTCTCAGGGATCCCTCCCCCTACCCTAGGGATCCCTCCCCCCCCCTCTCAGGGATCCCTCCCCCTATCCCAGGGATCCCTCCCCCCCCCCTCAGGGATCACTCCCCCTATCCCAGGGATCCCACCCCCCCCCTCTCAGGGATCCCACCCCCCCCTCTCAGGGATCCCTCCCCCTATCCCAGGGATCCCTCCCCCCCCTCTCAGGGATCCCTCCCCCTATCCCAGGGATCCCTCCCCCCCCCCTCAGGGATCACTCCCCCTATCCCAGGGATCCCACCCCCCTCTCAGGGATCACTCCCCCTATCCCAGGGATCCCTCCCTCCCCCTATCCCAGGGATCCCTCCCTCTATCCCAGGGATCGCTCCCTCATCCCAGGGATTGTTCCCCCATCCCAGGCACCAGGGCCCCACAGGGCCACGTTGGCAGGGAAGGCGGTCTTGGGAAAACCTCGGCGGTGGGGCAATGGGAATGTGGCAAAGCAGCTTCTCCCAGCTCCTGACTCATCCCTGCCGCTCTGCCTTTGCCAAATCACCAGGATAAACACGAGCTGGTCTCCTAGCAGGGGAGCTGTAAACAGCCAGTGCGACGTATAGCGAGGCCAACATCTGTAGGGAGCATCCTGTGAGGCACCAGCCCTGCCCAAGGGCAGCCGGGGGTGCCAACACCCGTTGCCATCCGGGCTGCACGGAAACAGCCCCCCCCGGCCTCCCCAGCCGTGCCAAAGCCCCTCCCGGTTCCAGGGTTGGCTCCGGCCGTGCCACACGCTCCTGGCACGCTCATCCCTGGGGCTGAGGAGCTTCGCTCAGCTCCATGTGGCCCAGGAACAGCTTGTTGGCATCTCTGACAAAGTGGCTTTCCCTCTCCTGGAGCTGGGATTGGGCTTTTCCTCAGGACAGGAACCAAACCCGCTGCTTCTTGGGGAACCAGAGGAAAGCATTTCCCGGGGATGCAAACGGACCCTTTGGTCTGGGGTTCCCAAAACCTTTCTGTCATTCCTCTCCCTCCACAAACCCCACCACTGGGAGGTGTGGGCACAACTGGACCCAATCACAGCTGATCCTCCAGGAATCCCCTACAAATACTCCCCACGAAGCCTTTAAGGAGCTTCTCTCTGGATACGCCGGAGCGAACGCCCCGCGCCCACGCACCCTCTCCCTGCAGCCTCGCCTCTCACCACAGGGAAAAGCAGTTGGGCAACAAATCCATCTACACGACCACGGCGTGGGTCGGTGGGCTTCCCCCCCCCCTCACTGAAACACCATTTCGGAGGATAAAGAGCATTTGAAAGAGCCTGAGGCTGCGGGGGCTGCCTCGGGAGCCCCGTCTTGCTCCCCAGCCCGGGTTGTCACGCCAGCGCTGGTGATTCATCCCGGCTCCAAATGGAAAAAAATCCCAAGCCACCAAATGACGTTGCTGTTTGGGCTGAGTCCTCCCTGGTAACAGGAGGGCTCTGTGGGTCTGCAGGGTGGGTGGTATCACCAGGGGGGGGGTTACAGCTGGAAAAAGGGGTTTTGCCAGCTCCCCCTCAGAAGGCAACGGAGGAACGGACGGGACTTGGCTTTCCACTGCCCGTGCTGTGCTTTTGGGAGCTTTGCATCAGGTATAAATCATAGAATCTGAATAATTTTGGTTGGAAAAGACCTTTAAGATCCCCGAGTCCAACCACTAACCCAACCCTACTGAGTCTGGTGCTGACCCATGTCCCTCAACCTGTGTCTGCAGGGACACGGGGCAGGATTTAGCCTCCACGGGCATGTTGCCCAGCACGGAGCAGGCACAAGAGCTTCCCAGCAGGACTGGGAAGTGTCTTGCTGCTCATCAAACCCCTGTTAACTCTTCCAGGGCTCAGGAAGCCACAGGATGGATGCAAGGAGCTGGGAAAGAGCAAGTGGCCACGGGCTGCTGGAAGCCCCCAGTGCCAGGAGCCTGCAGACCCTGGCACCACTCGTGGCTGAGCCCCAGGGATGAGTGAGTAAAACCAGGGCAGAACCTCCCTCTGGATTCCCTTTGCCACCAAAACCTTGGGATACCTGGAATGAGCTGAGAGCCCAGGCCTCCAGGCTGGGATTACGTGCAAGGTGCCACCAGTTGAAACTTGATTTAACCAAACTGGTCCAGCCACAGGTTTGTCCCCAGAGCTGCTCTCGCAGAGCTCAGCAGTTTGTCTGCACAGGGGAAAAAAAAACACAACCTGGCCAGGGAGTTTGTCTGTGCAGGTCCCAAGGGAATTGGCAGATCCTGGGGCTTCCAGAGGGAGGGCTGGTTCCTGGCTTGCAAAAATCCATGCGTTTTCCATTGGAAAAGAAATCACCAAAGACTTTAAAAACCTGCACATCTCCACTGCTCGGAAAACCACGCTCAAACACGGATCAATCCCTGCTCAGCACGACCCAAACCTGCCCACTGGGAACACACCAACTTGCCTTCTCCTGGCTCCCTGCAGCATTTGGAATCAGGCTCTCGAAAAGACACTCGAGGGCCTTGACTTAAACCCTCTCGAGACCAGATGAAAGCAATAATGTCCTTCAGGAGACATGAACTCTTGAAAAAGAGCCTGGAATTGTGCTGGGAACACCACTTGTTCAGACGGAGCTCAAATATCCAGCGCTCGCTGCCCACCCTCTGAGGACGAGGTTGCAGTAGAAAAGGCACAAGGAGGAAAGCTTGTTTTTCCAATTCAGAATTTACCAACAATTTCTAGTGTAACATAAAAGCCTGTTTAAAGCTCAAGCCTGCCTTGTGCATACTTCTGCCTTTGGGAATGGGAGGAATTTCGAAGTATTCCTGGTGACACTGTGAACATTCACCATGTGAAGTTCTGTTTCTTTAATAAAATGGGCACATATTCCCACAATTTCATTTTGGACTGAATGAAATTTAAGGGGTTTTGCTCAGACTTGACTATCTTCCTGTACCTGGCCTTGCAGTGCCTGAAGGGGCTTCAGGAAAGCTGGGGAGGGGCTTTTCATCAGAGAGGGCAGTGACAGGACAAGGGGTGATGGTTTTAAACTGAAAGAGGGGAGATTGAGGTTGGACATCAGGAAGAAATTCTTCACCATGAGGGTAGGAAGGCACTGGAATAGGTTGCCCAGGGAGGTTGTTGATGCCCCCTCCCTGGAGGTGTTCAAGGTCAGGTTGGATGAGACTTGTGCAGCCTGGTCTGGTGGGAGGTGTCCCTGCTCAGAGCCTGGAGGTTGGAACCTGATGATCTTTAAGGTCCCTTCCAACCTCGACCATTCCATGATTCTATTTTACTCCAACACAGCAAATCCCAGGGTTTGAAACAACTGGGCTCAAACTCAACGGGACAGCTTTGGATGTAACCTCTTTTTTTCTTTTTTTAAATATATTTTTTTTCCTCATCTAAAAAACCCCCAGAGAAAGCCTAAGAACACCAGATTGACTTTAATACATCCTTCTCCTGATGAATGAGAAATGCAAAGCCCAGAGAACACCACCTCAAAGGATGAAGACAAAGTGCAGATTCCCATTTAACGACAAATGCAGTTAAAAACAGTGAGCTGAGTCATTCCTGTTAATCACATCTTTGAGAACGGGAGCGTTGGGGCAGGGCTGGGGGGGGGGGGAGGGGGGTGTGGAGAAACAGCCATAAGCTCATGTTTCTCTGGGGCCTGGCAATGCTTCAGGACTTGGGGCGGGCCAGAAGGAGCAGGGATGCAAATCCCAGCCCTGGGTGCAAGGGAACACGTTGTCACCATGTAAATGTGGTGGTCGGTTTCTCTCCTCCTGCACACGTGTGGTTGGATGCAAAGTTTTGCAGCCCCTGAGTGGGGTGATGGGAAGGGGTGAGGAGGGTGATTTGCCTATGGGGGCATGACTGGGGGGGGGGCAGAGCTGCACCCCAGCCTGTGCCAGCTGAAGTGCATTGATCCATGGCTGGGATCCCTGGGGAAGATCATCACATCATGGAACGGTTTGGGTTGGAAAGGACCTTCAAGATCATCCAGTCCCACCCCCTGCATGGGCAGGGACACCTCCCACCCCCTGCATGGGCAGGGACACCTCCCACCAGACCAGGTTGCTCCAAGCCCCATCCAACCTGCCCTTCAACACTTCCAGGGATGGGGCAGCCACAGCTTCCCTGGGCAACCTGGGCCAGGGTCTCACCACCCTCACCGCCAAGAATTTCTTCCTAAAACCTCATCTCAATCTCCCTCTTCCAGCTTGAAACCTTGTCCCCCCTTGTCCTATCATTCCACACCCTTGTAAAAATGGGACAAGACAGAGATGACCCACAAGGCAAGACTTGCTCCAGAACAGGGAGCCAGCTCAAGGTCTCCTTTTCCCTCCCCAGCAGCAGCTGCTCACCCCGTTTTCCATAAATCCCGGTAGGCAAACTACCGCCCAGCAACATTTGCTTAGGAAACAAGCAGGGGATTGTTGGATCCAGCTGCCACCCATCTTCCTGGGAACAAAAGGGTTTGCTCTCCCAGCTCCGAGGGCACAGATAAAGGCAGGCGAGGTGTTTACCCTGCCACAAGGTTTGTTTGCACGGCGGCGGCGCGCGCTGGCACCGGAGCCGCCCTGTTTGCCCGCTCCAGCTGCCCCAGAGAGTCTGTCCCTCTTCCAGGGTGGCTCTGGGATGGGGCTGGAGGTTTGAGAGGCTGAGGGAGCTGGGGTTGGTTAGCCTGGAGAAGAGGAGACTCAAGGGGGACCTTATCACTCTCTACAACTCCCTGAAGGGAGGTTGGACTCAGGTGGGGTTTGGGCTGTTCTCCCAAGCAACCAGTGACAGGACAAGAGGGCACAGCCTGAAGCTGCACCAGGGGAGGTTTAGGTTGGATCTCAGGAAGCACTTCCTCACGGAGAGGGTGCTCAGACATTGGAATGGGCTGCCCAGGGAAGTGGTGGAGGCCCCGTCCCTGGAGGTGTTGAAGGAAAGGCTGGATGTGGCACTGAGTGCCATGGTCTGGCTGCTGTGGTGGTGTGAGGTCATAGGCTGGACTGGATGATCTGAAAGGTCCTTTCCAGCTTCAATAACTCTGTGATTCTGTGGTTCTGTGAGGTGATGGCAGAGGGAAACGCAGCTCGGCACAGGGATGGGGATGATGGATGGTGCTTCGTGGTGCTCTGCCACACACAGATGCTCCCAGCTCACCTCTGCCTGCCTGTGCTGTGCCAGGACAGGGCCCAGACCTGCTCAGTGGGAGTGCAGGAAACCTCCACTTCCCCAGCAGTGAGGACTGCACAGCTGGCAGCCCCACAACGGGACAATTCTCCTGGAAATGGGGCCACAGCAACAGGCTTTGACCTCACCATTTCCCACCCCCCTGCTCAGCCCCACGTGCCTGCTACCAGGCAAGCCCCAGGCCAGCAGCTTTTTGCACTGGGATCATCAAATCATGGAATGGTTTGGGTTGGAAAGGACCTTAAAGACCATCCAGTCCCACCCCCTGCCCTGGGCAGGGACACCTCCCACCAGACCAGCTTGCTCCAAGCCCCATCCAACCTGCCCTTGGACACTTCCAGGGATGGGGCAGCCACAGCTTCTCTGGGCAACCTGGGCCAGGGTCTCACCACCCTCACACTCAAAAATTCCCTCCTCATCTCCAACCTCAATCTCCCTCTGCCAGTTTTCATCCATCCCCCTCGTCCCATCCCTCCCTGCCCTTGTCCAAAGTCCCTCCCCAGCTTTCCTGGAGCCCCTTCAGGCACTGGAAGGTGCTCTAAGGTCTCCCTGGAGCCTTCTCTTCTCCAGGCTCAACACCCCAACTCTCCCAGCCTGTCTCCAGAGCAGAGCTGCTCCAGCCCTCCCATCATCTCCAGGGCCTCCTCTGGACTCTCTCCAACAGCTCCATGTCCTCCTTGTGTTGGGGACCCCAGAGCTGGACCCAGCCCTGCAGGGGGGTCTCAGCAGAGCACAGCAGAGCAGAGGGGACAATCCCCTCCCTGGCCCTGCTGGTCACACTGCTGGTGACAGCCCAGGACACGGGTGGTTTCTGGGCTCCAGCGCACGGTGCCGGCTCATGTTGAGCTTCTCCTCCCCCAACACCCCGAAGTTCTTCTCAGAGCTGCTCTCCCTCCAATCCGGAGCACCAAAGCCAAGGCAGGGTTGCCAAAATCAGCCTCACTTGCTAGTTTGGGACCCACGTGCCACAGGTTTGTGTCTTTGCCCTTCAAATGGTGGCTCCAGGTGCCACCTGTCCTGATGGGGCTGGAGCTGATGTTGCTGAGGAGCAATTCTGCTCTCCCCAACCCTCCTGTTCCCCCCTAAAGCCAATGGCAGGACAGCTCAGCTTTGCAAAACCCTCTCTCATCCCTCCTAGCGCCCGCAGGGAGCTGCCAGGGGGAGCAAGGGCAGCAGGGTGCCCTGCTGGGGGGGCACCCTGGCCCCCAAGGGTGCTGCTGGGGAGCAGATTATCCACCAGCACCAGTCATGCCAGGAAGGAATGAAGGGGCAGGCGAGGAGCAGCCTGGCCCATGGCTGCACCCTGTGCCACGGGCTGGGGGTCGCTCATGTCCCTGCTCCTGCCCCACTGCAGGTCCCCAGTCCTCCTCTTCCTGTCCCACTGCGACCTCCTGCATGAAAGGCAGGGGTTGAAATGAAAAGGCATTTAAATAAGGCATCAGAAAAGCCATAGGGGGCAGCACGGAGGTTTTGCTGCCGCCATTCATGGGGGTTGTCCATTTTATTGCCACCATTCGTGTCCTGCTTCATCACTGGGCTCCAAAGGCTTCAGGAGTGTGGCCAGGGCTAGACCCAGAGCCCTCCCCAAAGCCACCAGTGAGCCCAGAGCTCTGCCCAGTCTCTGGGGGACAAATGGCTCTTCCCAGTGGGAATTTGAAGCTGTACTGGAGAAGCTCATCTAGGTGCCCATGTCTAGGGCCAAGTCTCTGCCAGGCTCCCACCCCTTTGAAGCCCACACATTCCACATCCTTGTCAAAATCGGGGACTTTATTTTTTATTTTTTTTTGGGGGGGGATTACTTGACTCAGAGCTGGGGCTTTCACAGAGAAAGCATCTCCCTAAACTCTTATTAAATCAAACCCCAACAAATTGGAACTGTGGCAGGGAGATGCCAAGATTTGCTCAGCCCAAGCCAGGGGCACCAGGCTGGGTGGCAAGAGGAGGATGTAGATGCTGACAGCAGAAGCAAGTGGCTGGAGGTGGCTTTTGTCCAAGAGGGTTGAGAGCCCTCCTTTATCACAAACCCTCTCCTACAGAGGTGCTTCAGAGCCACTCACAGCCCTGATGCAGGAATTCCAAAGCTTCAGAAGAGCCACAGCTTGCTCCTAACCCTGGCTCCACCGTGTCTTTGGAGGGACATGGCGCCAACACCTGCCATGGTGCAACCCTTGCAGTTGAGCTGGGTAAAGTACAGGGGCACTCACGGTGCAGGTGCTGGGCTGGCTGGAACTTTGTCCCTGTTGCTATTGTACCTCCTGGCTCTGAACCCGGGAAGTCAGCAATAAAGCATCATGGCTGGAGGACAACCTCAACCACAGGCACCTTCACCTTCACCGTGGTAAGGAAATTGCTTTACGATTGCCGACGGGAGGTGCTGACTCAGCGTCGCTGAGGAACTGGGGTGTCCTCACCCCAGTTGGGTTTTGTGGCACTTCTGCGGGCTCAGTTCAATGCACTTCACTAACCAATCTCCACCCCCTTGGGCTCTTCTGCATACCCAGAGCCTCACTGCACACCATGGGGCTCCCAGACACACTGCAAAGCATCATGGAGATGATGGGAGGGCTGGAGCAGCTCTGCTCTGGAGGCAGACTGGGAGAGTTAGGGTTGTTCAACCTGAAGAGAAGGCTCCAGGGAGACCTTAGAGCACCTTCCAGTGCCTGAAGGGGCTCCAGGAAAGCTGGGGAGGGACTTTGGACAAGAGCAGGGAGGGATGGGATGAGGGGAATGGTTTCCAGCTGAAAGAGGGGAGATGGAGATGAGATCTTGGGAAGAAATTCTTGGCTGTGGGTGGTGAGACCCTGGCCCAGGTTGCCCAGGGAAGCTGTGGCTGCCCCATCCCTGGAAGTGTTGAAGGGCAGGTTGGATGGGGCTTGGAGCAACCTGGTCTGGTGGGAGGTGTCCCTGCCCGTGCAGGGGGTGGGACTGGATGATCTCAAAGGTCCCTTCCAACCCAAACCATTCCATGATCCTACCAGTGCCCATCACATACCAAAACAGGGTTTCTCCAGGACAGCCCCAGCCAGGCTGCAGCTCAGTGGTCTCTGCCCTGGGGGCTGGTGCACAGGGCAGCAGCTGCCACCATGGCAAGTGGGACCGGGGGCCTGTGCCACCCCCCTGCAGTTGTTCAGCTTCACACAGGGGCTATTCACCCCTGGGTGGGGAGGGGGAGGGAGCAGGGGCAGGTGGGCACCAGCCCCAACACCCGGTGAGGGGCTGCGGGTGACTGACAGCAGCTGTGGACAGATCTGGGTTTCACATGGCACCAGCCTCGGCTGTTTGGGAACGTGTCGAGCCAGTCCCAGAGGAACAGGCTCAGCAAACAGCCTCACCAAGAGAGCAGGATGGGGAAATGGGAACGGAGCTGGCGGCAGGACATTCCCAGCTCAACCCAGGGGCTGCCCATCCCGAACCCACGGGGCTGCTGCTTCCTGGAGACTCCTCCATGCCAGCCCGAAGTTTGGCCAGGACTAAGGGAGAGCTCCAACAGCTCCCAGCCAGCAACCGGGAAGGAAACTGCTGCTCCCAAAGGGCACAAATTTAGCAAAATAAGGAGCTGGCAGCAGCTCGGGTGCCCCACCCCAGCCTCTCCACATGACTCTGCAGAGCACCGCGCCGGGAACAGCTCCGACTTCTGCCGGGCTCCGAAGCTGAAGTGTTAATGGGATTCAGAGGGAGAAGTGACGTGCGTGAGGCTGGAAAACACTTCTGGCAGCTCGTGCAGCCAAGACAGGCCGGGACGCGCCGGGCCCCGCACGGGGACGGATCCGTTCCCGCTCCGCATCCAGCCCCGCTTCCCTTTGCAATCGCTTCTCTTTAATCCTCCTTAATTTGCCAAGGGGGGGATCCTATCGTAATAAAAAGATGTTTATGGCAACGGGATGTCCTCTTGTCCCCCTCGGCAGGGTGAGGGGACAGCCTGGCCCTGCTGTAGGATGGGGGGACGCAGCCAGCGACGGGCAAGAGCCACGAAATTAAAGTGCTGGAGCATTTTCATCCACCCGGGATCATCCTGCTCGGGGTGCTGGGAAAATGGGGGGGGCTGGATGTTTGCATAGACAAGAAATACCCCGGCAGTGAAACAGCCAGGGGCTAATGAAAACCATGGCCTTGAAGCAACAGGGCTTTTGCCACGGAGAACACAGGGAGGGAGCCTTTCCCAGCCCCACTGAGCTGTGGATATCGAGGGAAAATAAATCTGTCTGAAGCCCTGGAGACTCAGGGGGGTTTTAGAGTCTCCCCCAGGGGCACGGGGGGGGTTCCAAACCAGCCCCAGCTCCATAGTTCCTGCTCCCCCAAAGCATCACCCGGCTGCACAAGCTGGTCTTTGTTTGCTCCAAAAGGGCAGAGTCTCTTCCGAGCCAAACCATTCCCAAAGGCTCCTCAGAGCCAAACATTCCCTCCCCGCAGGGTTTGTGTGAGACAGAGCGGGGAAACAGCCCCCGAGCTTGAGGTTTCTCCCCCACACAAAATGTTCCAGCACAAGCACGTTGCTGCTCAAGGGAGCACGGAGGCAGCGCCCGGCCCTGCGGCAGCGAAAGTTGTTTGCGGCTTTGGGGTTTTTTTTGTCCTTTTTTTTTTTTTTTTTTCCCCTGCAGTAAATGGGTCCCTTTTACCTTCTCCTTCCTGGAAGGTCATTGTTGGACCCAGCACAGGGCAAAATCCACCTGGGATGGGGAACCTGGCACCCTCACTACTGCCTCCTTTGCTCTGGCCTGGGATAAGATTCTCCCTACCCCCACCCCCCCCCGCGCAACAATCTTTGGAAAACAGATTTTTCCTCATTAGGGGCCAGGGATGAGATCTGGGCCCGGGGAGGAAGAGGCACTGCCAAGGCACCGACTTAATCGGGTTAGGGGCTGCAATTCAGGAAGCCATCGCTCATCAGCCACGCTGCTAACGAGGGCCTGGTTCCTGTTTCGGAGGAGGCAGCTGCCCACAGCTCAGCCCCTCCTCACCCATGGCAGCGGGGCACTTGGAGCTCCCCCCTGCTCCTCTCCTGGGGCTGGAGGGGTCCATACACCCCTGTGCCCCCAAACTGGGGCTTGCACTGCCAAACACCTCCTCGAGGATCTGGGATGAGGTGACCCCTCAGCAGAACCAGGCTCCCATTTCCACCCCGTGAGTCAGGAGCCAGCTCGTGGCGAGGCGGTGACCGGCAGGACCAGGAGCATCCCTCTGCAACAACCCAGAGCCTCCAAAATCACCCACCTGCCCCTCCTTGGGGACCCCAGCTTAGGGACATGGGGACAAGGCAGTTCAGGCGAGTTCTGACTCTCCCCAAGCTCTGGGAGGGGACGATGCCAGCACCCCTGAGTCACCAACCGCACCCTCTGCTTCTCCTCCAACGTGGCTCCGGCGGCTGCACGGGGCTGGGGAGCCAGCAGGGAAGCCCAGGGACTGGGAACACGTGTGGCAGCCGTGCCCACGTTGTCTCCAGAAACAGCGTTCTTCACCCACTGTGTAAAGAACCAATCAATTAGCAGTAACTAATTGGCACCCTTTTCTGGGCAGAACTGGAATAAAACCGGTATCTCAACCCTGGGTGTTGATCGGCTCTTTGCACACTGGGTGAAGACCCTTGATTTTGGGACAGCATTTTTGGCTGAAAAGTTTCATTGCCCAGAGTTGAATTAGAATCATGCGAGGACTGCTCTGTATTATTTTTGGGTGGAGATGGGGCCGTTGGGGCCAATCCTCCTGCTCTTTTCCCTCTGCAATCTTTCTATCACCACAACCCATCTGACACCCGCTCTCCTCTCTCAGCAGCCTCAGACATCACCAAAGCAGTTGTCAATTTACATTTTTTTCCTCAAGTCAGGGCTTCCTATATAAGGTCATAAAGGCATCAGCAGCACCCAGAGGGGGTCCCTTGTCCAGGGGTGCAGCCAGCTCCAGGCTGCACAGAGAGGAGGGTCCCCTGGAGCAAGGAGCTGGGGTAGTTGCTTTGGGAAACCCCTTCAGGACCAGTATCCAGGGCAGCCCAACAGGCAGGGGGAAGGGTCCTGGGAGAAAGGGGAGGTGGAAGGCACTGGCCAGGCAGCTGCCTGCACCTCTCAACCCCTCCTCCACCCCCCCAGCTCTTGCACCAGCGCCTTGGTAACTGGTGAGACTGGTCTCCCGTTTACACACCCTGTCATCCCCCTCCAGCCAGCAGCGCTTCCCAGATGGAGCACCTGGCTCCTCTCCTTCCCGGGGTGGGCCCAGCACCCACTGCCTCCCTTGGCGCTGGGCAGCGTGCCCACAGCCAGTCCCGCCGTGTCCCGACACCCCCAGCCCTCTCGGCTGTGCCGGCGAGACAACCCCGGGGCGGGAAGCGGCGACGCTGCGGGTGCCGATAACGCGGCTCCGGAGCCACCTGCCCCGCGGCAGATACCGGCACTGCCCGGGCTGGCGGGCAGAGGGGGGGGCTAGTTCTTTATTAGCCAAGCAAATTGTCACTGCACCGAGGGCAGCGAAACCACCCGGGGCTGAGCCAGGGGCTTGGGGTGGGCAAGCAGGACCAGCACCTCCCTGCCTCGGTACACGGGTCCTTCCCGACCCCTCTGTCATGTTTTTAGCCAAAAACTGGGTGACAGTGTTACCCCACCACTGCCCTTCGAAGGGAAGATAAAAAGGGGAATAAGGGAGAGAGACCCTAAGGTTGGGGGGAACCCTAGAATAGGTTTAATGAAATAATAAATAGTAATAATAATATGGTGGACCCACCGTGGGGTCGGGCTGGCAACTGCCCCGTTCCCCCATGCCTGCAAAATGTGGGACACTCTGGCCAAGCCGAGCCCCAGGAGCCCCTTCACAGCTTGGCAGCTGGTCTGTGCCCTTCTCCGGGCAGCTCTGGCGCATTGAGAAGGTCCCCAGTGAGACGGGATGAGCTGCAGGACCTTTGCAAGGATTATAGGGGTTGGGAAGCAGCCTGGCACCCCCGCCCAAGGCAGCAGGGCCACGCCAGAGGAAGGAATGAATAGCACCGGATTCCCCCGGCCGAGCCGCTCTCCCACCTCACGAACCATGACTCAGAGACGACTCAACCCATTTGAACTCCTCTCTCCTTCAGAAACCCCTCTAGCTGCCCAGCTCTCCGAAAGCAGCACCTGAAACCGCACCGAAACCCTCCTCCAGACCCCGAGCAGCACCTCGGGAATCCCCTCGAGTCACTTTTTCAAGGGGATCTGTCAGCGTTTGGGGAAGCACAGGAAGCTCCAGCAGCACGAACCCACGGCAGGAAAATGCTGAACAGATACGATTTGCAGGGCGGGCTCTGCAGCACAGCCAGCTCCGGGCTCAGCACCCAGCCCTCGGCCGGGGGTGGCGGCGAGCCCGGCATTTTTTCCAGCCCTCGAAAGATCGCGGCCAAGATAGTTCTGGGTTTGCATAAGGCAGCAAAAGCCTCTCGACAGCTCAGCTCCTCATTTCGCCGGCTCCCAGGTCCTTGGGACCTTCCAGGTCCTTGGGATCTGGGCGAGCAGGGATCTGCCTGGCAGCGGGACGAGCGAAGCCGCCTGATCCAGAGACGGAGCCGCGCACGGGAAATCGAAAGCTAAATATAAAACCCTGCCCGGCTTTCACAGACAGCTGTAAAAGGCTGCGCATTCACTCCCTCCCCAGTAGGTTGATTATTTATGGCATCTTCTGTGGAAGTTAATTTTAGCCTCATTTGGTACAGGCTCAAAAATGAGGCGTCCAGAATAAGAGGCAAAAAATCAAATGGAAGAAGAGGGGGTTGTCCCACCATTGTCCAGCCCAGACCCTGCCCCAAGGCAAAACTGAGGACAAAAAGGGATCCGCTGGCTTCTTCCATGGCTTCCCAGAGTCCATGGAGCGGGACTCTGGGAGCTGGGCAGGACAGGGCTACTGTCCCAATGTCACATGGGCTGGCAGAGCCCCGGGGAAGCCCAACGGTTGGTCCCTGCCTGGCCAGCGGGGTGACACCGGCCAGGGACCCGCGTCCTCAGGGGACCTGCCCTGGCCAGGAGGACCTGGCACAGTCCTGAGGAGACGAGGGCAGAGACACTCGAGGGCAGCTGGGAGGGGCAATTCCTGATGTCGGGAAGGGAAGGATATAAACCTGGTGGGAAGGGGCTGGGGGGATTTGAGCCTCAGAGCAGACCTGGAGCACATCATCCAGAGCCAGTGACGGGAAAGGGATGCAGAGGACCCCATGGAGTGGGAACAGCTCGGCACAGGGAGGGTTAAGGCAAACAAAACAAAACCCGAGCAGATTCTTTAACGGGTGCCAAAGACAGCAGAGGAAAATAGGACGAGCAGGCGAGATCTGTGGGCAGGACAGAGCCAGCTGGCTGGCACCGCTTCCCGGTCTGCACTGGAGCGCGCTTAGGAATAGCTCCAGGATGACGAAAGCTGAAGGGCCACCAGTCCGGTACCGCTGCCCCGTGTCCCACAGACCCTCCCCAGAAGCCCAAGGCACCTCTGCTCAGCCCCAGCCCCGGGGCTTACACAGCTGTGCTCCCAAATCCCCCCTCCAAGGGCATCCCGGCCAAAGATGGCGTTTGGAGGGAGAGCAGGAATGCCGGGAGAGCTGCCCTCCTCTCCTGGTCCCTGCCATGGACACTCCTGCCCCAGCCGGGTCACGGGTTTCCCCTCTCCCTGCCTCCTCCAGGTTGCTCCTTCCTCTCTCCCGGCTCCCTGCCAAGCATGACGCCAGTGACCGTCCCGCCACCGTCGTCCCCCCCCCGTCCCCAGGGGCACTCACCGGGCTTTCAGCTCCTTGTGCTCCTCCCGGACTTTGCTGAGCTCCAGCTGCAGCCGAGCTCTCTCCTTGGCCACCGAATCCAAGGTCTTGCGGGCATCTGCCAGCTCCGACTCGTAGGCGGCCTTGATGCCCGAGACCTCCCTGCTCACCACCTCCTCCGACTCGGTGATGCGGAGCCGCAGCCCCGCGTTCTCCAGCTCCAGCGAGCGCACCTTGTCGATGTAGACAGCCAAGCGGTCATTGAGCTCCTGCAGGTCCTCCTTCTCCTGCAGGCGGGTGATGCGGGTGGGGGACAAGGGGGTCCCCGAGGCCCCGCTGCGGGTGCTCCTCTTCTGTGAAGGCGTCGCCATGGGGTCCGGCGTCGAGGCGAATGACAGGACACGGGTCACAGCTCAGCTGTCCCACGCCACCCACCCAGCTGTCTCGGCTGCTCCTGCTTGTCTGGGTGACTTATATCCCAGCTGGGTTGTGCACAGGAGGAGGAGCTGCCGGGAGGCGGGTGGAGTCACCCGAAGCGGGGTGGAGACAGGCACTTGCATCAGGCCGGGCCCTGGCTTGGGAAAGGCTGGAAAAGCATCCCTGGGAAAAGGGACCTTGGGAGGCAGCGCGGCCTGGGGTGATCCCCTCGCAAACATCCTGGGCCCCCCCTGGGTCACCTCCATGCAAAAACCCCATGAATGACCCCCCTGCAAACGCCCTGTGCCCCCCCCCCCCCCCAGGTGACACCCCCATGCAAACACCCTGTTCCCCCCCACGCAAACACCCCGTGACCCCCTCGGGATGACCCCCCACGCAAACACCCTGTGCCCCCCCTGGGTGACTCTCTCGCAAACAACCCGTGTCCTCCTGGGTCACCCATCACCAACACCCTGTGCCCCCCCTTTTCCAGGGCAATTCCACCAGCTGAGACTGGCTGTCGGGGTGGGGGGGGCTTGTCAAAGTGCACCCTGAGAGGGGCTGAGGCAATGGGGTGCAGCCAGGACCCCCCAGGACACCTGGGCTGTAGCAGGTGGCCCTAGGGGGCTGGGGAGTCCTGGCATCCCCTGAGTGCAGGACCCCCTGGCTGCACAGGACCCTTGAACACCCCAAACTCTGCTGGGGACCCAAGCACAGAGTCCCAGGGCACCCCAAAACCCCGAGGCTCTGGGGAATACACTCTCCCAGTTTCCCCAGCACCAGCTGAACCCAGTTTGGTCCCTTCTCCCAGTTTCCCGTGCCAGCTGGGCTCCGTTCATAACTGCTGCAGTTCTGAGGACCAGTTGAGTCCAGTTTCCCCAGCCCAGCTCCCTCCAGCACCTGTTTCCCATTCCCCCACCTCCCAACACCACTCATTCCCAGTCCCACCATCCCTCAGCCTTTATCCCAGTTATCTCCAGTTCCCAGCAGGGGCAGATTCCCAGTCGACCCAGTTGCTGGCGTGCTGGTGCTGGGTGCCCAGCCTCTCTTGAAGAACTGCTGAGACTCAGCAGCTCGTGACTTCCAGATCTGTCACACGTTTCCTGGCTCCCCCAGTGCTGCTGGGGGGGGGGCTTGTCCCCTCCTTGGGCTTCAATTCCCCCCCAGGTGTTGCACCATAAAGCCAATCCCTCCTCCACGGAAGAGGGAAAGCTGGGAATGCCAAGGGGAATGGAAGAGCGACCCTTTTGCACCCTAGAAACGAGGGGCTGAGCCAGGACTATGGTGGGGGGCTGATCCAGCTTCCCCTCTTGGGAGCCCCTGCCTGGAAAAACCGGGATCTGCGGCGATGGGAGCTGGGAGAGAGCTTCACCCTGTGTCTGAAGGCACCAGCTACTCCAAGGCACGACCCTCCCAAACTGCCACCGCGCCCCCCCTGCCCACAGAGGGCTCCGTGGCCGGTAGGATCCAAGGCCAAGGGCACAGCCCAAGTGCCGTGTCTGGAGACTGGGCCGGGAATGACTCAGGCGGCAACCGGAGCAACACGAGCAAACACACACACACGGACACGGACACACGTGTGTGCTCCAGGAATGATTAATCCCAGCGCCCATGAGTCACGGCTGCCGGCGACCGGGAGCCGCACGGCAGCGAAAACCCGGGGTCCAGCTTTCAAAAAGCAAGAGCCCGTGGCTGGGGAGCTGCCCCAGAGCTGGGGGGGAGGCAGCTGGGGCGCAGCCCCCCGGCGCTGCAACGGGGAGAGGTTTTGGGGGGTATTTGGGGTGCTCAGCTCCACCCGGCGCTGCAACGGGGAGAGGTTTTTTGGGGGTATTTGGGGTGCTCAGCTCCACTTGGTGCTGCAACGGGGAGAGGTTTTTTGGGGGTATTTGGGGCGCTCAGCTCCACCCGGCGCTGCAACGGGGAGAGGTTTTTGGGGGTATTTGGGGTGCTCAGGTCCACCCGGTGCTGTAATGGGGAGAGGTTTTGGGGGGTATTTGGGGTGCTCAGCTCCACCCGGCGCTGCAACGGGGAGAGGTTTTTGGGGGGTATTTGGGGTGCTCAGCTCCACCCGGCGCTGCAACGGGGAGAGGTTTTTTGGGGGTATTTGGGGTGCTCAGCTCCACCTGTTGCTGCAACCGGGAGAGGTTTTTTTGGGGTATTTGGGGTGCTCAGCTCCACCCGGTGCTGCAACGGGGAGAGGTTTTGGGGGGTATTTGGGGTGCTCAGCTCCACTTGGTGCTGCAACGGGGAGAGGTTTTTTTGGGGTATTTGGGGTGCTCAGCTCCACTTGGTGCTGCAACGGGGAGAGGTTTTTTGGGGGTATTTGGGGTGCTCAGCTCCACCTGGTGCTGCAACGGGGAGAGGTTTTGGGGGGTATTTGGGGTGCTCAGCTCCACTTGGTGCTGCAACGGGGAGAGGTTTTTTGGGGGTATTTGGGGTGCTCAGCTCCACCTGGTGCTGCAACGGGGAGAGGTTTTTGGGGGGTATTTGGGGTGCTCAGCTCCACCCGGCGCTGCAACAGGGAGAGGTTTTGGGGGGGTACTTGGGGTGCTCAGCTCCCCCGGCCTCGTTGCTCCCCTGTCCCCACCTCTGCTCGCTGCGGGTCCCTCTCTGCATCCACAGGCACCCTTGGGTGCTGCAGGTGGGGGGGTGGCTGTGCTGCCACCCAACCCGTGCTGGTCTCCCCAGCCTGTCTGCTCTCTTTGACCCCACTAGTGTGTCTTTTACCCCAGTCCTTTGCCCACCTCATCTTCTCCTTTGCATTTGCAGCTGAATTCCCGTTTTTCCTCCCTCGCCTGTCCCGGGCTGCCTTTCCTCCCCCGTGCACTTCTCTGGGGGGGCGGGGGGGGGTGACACTGCATCCCTGGGGACCCTCAGCCATGTCACAACTCTAAAGTGAGGTGAGAGCCTGCGGCGGCCCTGAGGGATGGCAATGCAGGCAGGGGACATGGTGGCGGTGGCCCTGGCACCACGACGAGCCGGGCTCGGGAACCGTGTCCCCCCCCGGTCCCCGCCCGGCGTTCCCGGGGCGGGGTCCGACCGGGGCGGCTGCCAAACCGCGGGGAACTGTGGGACTCCAAGAGGCTCCTTCCACTCCCCAGCTTTGTTTTCTTTTAAAAAAAAAAAAAAAAAGTCACCCCCGGGGACGGGAAAGAAAGTGCTTTTGGGCCCTTTGCCTCCTGCTTCATTCCTCGGGTGGGTGATGTTTGCTGGGGTCCAGAGCATCTCCTGGGACAGGGACAGCAGGAGATAAAGCTTCCTGGCCTTCCTGTGGGAGTCCAAGGCCAGGGCAAAGGCAGGGAGGAGCCAGCTTGGGCAATAGCTGAAAATCACAGCTAAGGGTCACGGGCACAGCCTGCCCCTGTGCTGCAGCCCCCAGTGTGTCCCAGCTCCTTGTGGTCCCTCAGGGCTCCTGCCCTGCACGGGACACGGCATGTGGACCCCTCTGCTGCCCCGGGGTGGGTCTGAGGAATTCCTCTGGGCTGGGGGAAGTGGGATGGTGTGGGGGGCCTGGGGAGGGGTTGATGGCTGGGGAGCCCACAGGACTTTTTATCATCGAATCCCAGACTGGTTTGGGTTGGAAGGGACTTTAAAGATCATTCAGTGCCACCTCCTGCCATGGGCAGGGACACCTCCCACCAGCCCAGGTTGCTCCAAGCCCCATCCAACCTGCCCTTGGACACTTCCAGGGATGGGGCAGCCACAGCTTCTCTGGGCAACCTGGCCCAGGGTCTCACCACCCTCACACTCAACAATTCCCTCCTCATCTCCAACCTCAATCTCCCTCTGCCAGTTTTCATCCATCCCCCTCATCCCATCCCTCCCTGCCCTTGGCCAAAGTCCCTCCCCAGCTTTCCTGGAGCCCCTTCAGGCACTGGAAGGTGCTCCAAGGTCTCCCTGGAGCCTTCTCTTCTCCAGGCTCAACACCCCAACTCTCCCAGCCTGTCTCCGGAGCAGAGCTGCTCCAGCCCTCCCACCATCTCCGGGGCCTCCTCTGGACTCACTCCAACTCACTCTTGCAATCCTCCGTGGTGCCATTGGAGTAAGGAGACCCTGGGAAAGGTCAGACTCTGGTTTCTTTGCACTAGTTGCTCCATGCAGGGTCCCTCCAGGATGGGATGGTGATGTCCCCCCCTGCACCTGTGCAAACCCCCTTTCCCCTGGGTTAGACAGCCCTGTGCTGCTCCAGCTCTCCCACCACCCCAAGCAAGGTTGAAGGGGTGATGCCTTCAGCCCTGCCTAGGACCACAGCAGGAGGATCTTGACCCAGCTCACATGTGAGGAGACAGAAGAGCCCATTGCTGGCACAGCCATGAGCTGGTCACTGCAGGGGGGTTGGATTTAGATGATCTCTAAGGTCCCTTCTAACCCAAACCATTCTGGGATTCTTTGATTCTGTGTTGGGTGAGGAGAAGCTCAACATGAGCTGGCACCGTGTGCTGGAGCCCAGAAACCACCCGTGTCCTGGGCTGTCACCAGCAGTGTGACCAGCAGGGCCAGGGAGGGGATTGTCCCCTCTGCTCTGCTCTGCTGAGACCCCCCTGCAGGGCTGGGGCCAGCTCTGGGGTCCCCAACACAAGGAGGACACGGAGCTGTTGGAGAGAGTCCAGAGGAGGCCCTGGAGATGATGGGAGGGCTGGAGCAGCTCTGCTCTGGAGACAGGCTGGGAGAGTTGGGGTGTTGAGCCTGGAGAAGAGAAGGCTCCAGGGAGACCTTAGAGCACCTTCCAGTGCCTGAAGGGGCTCCAGGAAAGCTGGGCAGGGACTTATAACAAGGGCAGGGAGTGAGAGGACAAGGGGGAATAGATTAAAAGTGGAAGAGGGAGATTGAGGTTGGAGATGAGGAGGAAAGTCTTCACTGTGAGGGTGGTGAGACCCTGGGACAGGTTGCCCAGAGAAGCTGTGGCTGTCCCATCCCTGGAAGTGTCCAAGGGCAGGTTGGATGGGGCTTGGAGCAACCTGGTCTGGTGGGAGGTGTCCCTGCCCATGGCAGAGGTGGGACTGGATGTTCCTTAAGGTCCCTTCCAACCCAAACCATTTGGTGGTCCTGTGATTTAAACCAGATGAGCTGGAGGACAAGCTCTGCTCTGCACCTCCCCTCCCCACCACAATCCAGCCCTGCCAGACCACGGGGTGGGCTGTGACACGGCGCGATGTTCAACCCACAAACGTGAATTCCTGTGGTTTCCAGGAGCTCTCAAAGAGCTGGAGCAGCGAGTGTGATGCTGCAGCAGAGCAAGGGGGATGGGCAGGGGGCGATGGATGGACAGGGAGGCTGCAGGGCTCCAGGAGAGGCTCTCAGCATGGACTGTGTCTTTCTCCTGGTGACTCAGAAGGCAGAAAACAGTCACATCTCTGGAATTTCAAACCCTTTTCAGCCTCCAAATCTCTTTGTCCTGCAAAAAGGCCAAGAAACATTTGGTGACTGCAAATGCCACAATGCAAACCCACAACAAGAAGGACATTGAGGGGCTGGAGCGTGTCCAGAGAAGGGCAACGGAGCTGGGGAAGGGGCTGGAGAACAAGGAGAAGGGGCTGGAGAACTTCCAAGGAGTGACTGAGGGAGCTGGGGCTGTCCAGCCTGGAGACAAGGAGGCTGAGGGGAGACCTTCTGGCTCTGCAACTGCCTGAGAGGAGGTTGGAGCCAGGGGGGGTCGGTCTCTGCTCCCAAGGAACAAGAGGAAAAGGCCTCAAGTTGCCCAGGGGAGGCTGAGATTGGATCTGAGGAACAATTCCTTCCTGGCAAGGGTTGTCAGGCCCTGGCCCAGGCTGCCCAGGGCAGGGGTGGAGTCCCCATCCCTGGAGGGGTTTCCAAGCCGTGTAGATGTGGTGCTGAGGGACATGGGTCAGTGGTGGCCTTGGCCGTGCTGGGTGAATGGTTGGACTGGGTGATCTTCAAGGCCTTTTCCAACCCAAACAATTCCATGATTCTGTGTGTCCACATGGGCAGTGAGGAGCTGTAGCTGCTCTGGGGTCAGGGACAGCTCCAGGGACCCCCCATACCAGCTACTCCAGCATGGAGGGACACAGGAAGGGGATGTGCCATCAGGCCCCAGGTCTGAGGCCTCTGGACTGCTTTTCAAGTGGCTTTTCAGCTCTTTTTGACTCTTTCCAAGGACCCTGGGGTTCACCTCCCAGGCCGTGCTCAGCTTTTGTCACCTGCTTTTGTAGGCACAGAGCAACCCTGGACTGAGCCACCTGATCCCCCCAACACCTTCCAGGATCCACTCCCCTCTCTCCCAGCCCCAGCCTGGGCCCATTTCTCCAGCCATTGCCTTTCCAAAACGGACACACCTCACCTCCAAGTGGAGATTTTCCCTTTCCAACCCTCTTTTCAGGCCAACAAGACATGGCACCGTTAACCCTCCCTCCCCAACCACCCTGGTCCCAGGGGGAGAAGGTCCCAGCCTCCAAGTTTTTTCCCATCTGATCCCAGACAGCTGAAAATTGCTGGGTTTGGTGTAGGCAGCAGAGCCCCTCCCTGATAGCTCTGGCAGTAGATGACATGGCCAAGGATGAAGAGAGACATGGTGGTAGAGGCAGGGATGGGATCCAGGTGTCCCCATCCAGCATCCCAACCCATCACAGCCTGCTGACCTGCACAACCCTGGCTGATGGGCTTCCAGTTCCCCCCAACAATAATCTGTGCACAGAAGGGGCTGGTGTGTGTGTACAGAGGAGTTTTAATTAGCTAATAATCTTTAATAGGCTTTAATTGCCTTGTAATAAAAGGTAATTACAGCAATACATCAATTAGAGTGGTAAAATTAATAGATTTACCAGTTGTATTTATTGAGGGAGCTGAAACTTGAAGCCAGGGCAGCACTGGTGGGTGGGCTTGGGTGCAGCCATGGAGCCAGGGTGGGCACAGATCCTGTCCAAGCCCCTCTGCCCAGGACAGCCTGGGAGCCACCAACACCTGCCAACCACCCTGTGACCAGCAGCCAGGGGGTTTGAGCAGAGCAGAGGGACAGACAGACATGGAAAACATGGGGATGTGGCTCCCTGGGTGCAGACTTGGGCTTAGGGGGTCCCTGTTGTGTCCCTCTGGCACACTGGAACCTGTCACCTCTGCTCTGAGTGAGCTCCTGAGATGGGAACAGCTCTGTTAGCTTGGGCTGGGGCAGATGTGAGAGCAGAAGGTGATCCAAGGCTGGAGCAGCTCTGCTCTGGAGACAGGCTGGGAGAGTTGGGGTGTTGAGCCTGGAGAAGAGAAGGCTCCAGGGAGACCTTAGAGCACCTTCCAGTGCCTGAAGGGGCTCCAGGAAAGCTGGGGAGGGACTTTGGACAAGGGCAGGGAGGGATGGGATGAGGGGGAATGGTTTTAAGCTGGAAAAGGGGAGATAGAGATGAGATCTTGGGAAGAAATTCTTGTCTGTGAGGGTGGTGAGACCCTGGGACAGGTTGCCCAGAGAAGCTGTGGCTGCCCCATCCCTGGAAGTGTCCAAGGGCAGGTTGGATGGGGCTTGGAGCAACCTGGGCTGGTGGGAGGTGTCCCTGCCCATGGCACGGGTGGGACTGGATGATCTTCCAACCCAAACCACTCTGGGATTCTAAGATCCAGGACATTAGTGGTGCTCAGCCTCCCCCCAGCTAGGCTGCAGGCCCTCAGGAAGGTGGATGGATAAAAGCTGTTCTGCCTCCAGGGTTCATCACAGCCCTGCAGATCGTCCCCTGCATGCCCCACAACTCCAACCCAGCTCCAAACCTGCCCCCAGGGCAAATCTCCCCACGTTGGCCGTGCTCCCAGCACCTTCCCTGCATCCCTGGGAAAGCCCCGAGGTGAAGGCTGCAAGGTGAAGGTGCAAGAAGGTGCAAGAAGGTGCAAGAAGGTGAAGGTGAAGGGTGCAAGAAATTGCAGCCAGGGGCTGTTGCTGCTCCCATGGTAAAACAGCCATGAGCTCCAAGGTCTCTGTTGCTTTGGGGCTTTTAGGATCCCATAAGAGAAATATCTCCAGGGAAGGCTTCAGGATGAACTAATCCTGCCTCTAATGACCTCTCCTACTTCTACATTTTGCCCCTGTGCACAGGTCCTGCCCAGCACCTTTGCTCCTGCTCTGCAGGCAGCTACTGGGTTTAAAAAGCACCTTTTATGGGTTTTCTTTTTATTTATTGTATTTTATTGCTTCTGGGCATTGCTCACTCCCTCCTGCAGCCCCAGGGGAAGGGATGAGGCCAAGGCCAGGGCCAAGGTACACAAGCTGGGATGGTGCCAGCACAAACACCCCACACCTGCTGTGAGGATATTCACATCCCCTTTTGCTGCATTTAAAAAGGGAAAACCAGGGAGATGCCAGCTTGGCATGTCCCTCCTGGCATCCTTGGTCTGATGGGACAGGCTGGATGCACCCCGTGTTTCCAAAGAGCACCCTGGTTTCTTTGGGGGGTGCCACCATCTCAGGGACTGCTTCTCCTGTCCTTCCTCAGCAGCTCCCTGGAGAAGGGGTCACAGCACCCATCACCCCCCGGGGAGCAGAGCAGATGACCCATCTGGCAGGAGGAAATCCAACCCCAGCACATCCAGCTACCAGCAGCTTTAGGTCTTCCCGTGCCAGAGCTGGACTGGATGATCTTAAAGGTCTTTTCCAACCAGAAAGATTTTGTGAATCTGATTCATAAACTCACTGGTTCTCCACAAACACCACCTCATCCCCTTCTTGAGCCTGTTTGTCCTTTTGGCCACCCTGGATCCTACAGCAATGGCTTCCTCAGCTTCATTACGTGCTGCAAAGGAACATCCCAGACATTTTCTCACACAAAACACGGCGTTTGCTTCTTTCACCTCTGAATCCCAGGGATATGGAAATCCCAATCCTTCCCTCCATTCCTCCTGAACCCGCAGCCCTTGCCGCTGTGGAGGCAACTCGGGTGCTACCAAACAACCCTGACAAGCTCAGAGAGCAGGATCCAAAGGGGAAAAAAACACAGCATTGATGGTGACTTATCTCCTGACTCACGCTCTCCGTGCACTTGGCACGTTGAGTGTCCCCCGGGACCCTCCGGCAGCGCAGAACTGCTCGGAGCGGCGCAATTCCCAGGCTGCACCCTCCTGGGGAGGGAACCCCGAGGGGACATGAGCTGTCCCCAGGGCCTGGCTGTTGGGAGCTGCTCCGATAGCAGCCCCTTCCCTCCTCTGCACCCTGCTGGGTTTTCTGGAGAGGAACCTTTGCTTTCCCCCATCGGTGGGGGAAGCTGCTGCGGGGCGAACACCGGGAGCGCAGACGGGTGCATCAGCCGCCGCCTTCCATTCATTTCCCTCTGGAGCTCCCTGACAAGGGGCTGTTTTCCTGCTGTTTACTCCCACTTTCAACGCTCCCAGCCGCGCTCAGCATTTCTTCAGGGGCAGGAGAAGAGGGGGATGTGGGCTGGTTGGCTTAACCGCACTTGAGTGCTGCAAAAAAAACGAAATTAAGAAAGAAAAAACCCAACAAACCGACACTTAAAATAGTGCACAACGGAAGTGCTGGGGTAGCCCCAGAGATTAAAGGAGAAAAGAAATGAGCTCAGTTGCACAAATGAGAGCAAGACCTTGCACGAAAAGCGTGGCACGGAGGCAGGATTTACTCCCTTCAGAGTCAGAGCAACCCCGAGGCTGCTCTTGTCTTCCTACGGCTGGAAAAAAAGTCTTTCCCCAAAGGAGGGTGAAAAAATCAGCCCCGTGGGGCAGGGGAAGTTCTAGGGAAGAGAGTGGAGCCCCCAAAAAGGCATCGGGGAGGGCCGGGGTGATGGTTTGGGAGTGAAGCTGGAGCACCCACAGGGCAGAGGTTGGGTGGTGCTGTGGATCCCAGCTGCTCCTGCAGCGTCCCCGGGTTGGTGAGTGGAGGAGCCAGGGGAGTTTTCTTAATGGGTTTGGGACGTAAAAAGCAGCGGAGGCTGGAAATGAATAGATTAACATCAAAGGGAAAATGTGATGTAAAAGTGCCTCGTCTCGGTTTCGTCCCAGGCAGGAGGGGCCAAGTGGCTGAATGGGCCTTTCCGACCTCCCAGCTAATTCCGGGCCCTGGTGACGGGCTGTTTGTTTGCCTGTTGCCAGGAGCCCGGTGGCTGCGTCGGGATCTGCAAGCTCTGCGGTTCAGTCACTGTTCCGGACTTGCAGAGGGGGTTTGGGACCGGGGAAGCCAGGGAGATCCCTGCCTTTGATCTCCTCACAGAGCTGAAACCAGAGAGTTGGGCTTGGGCTGGGCAGGATGGAGCCTTTGGTAACAGGAAAGGGGGCTGTGCTGGCACTGGTGGAGACCCCAATTGCTGCAGAGAGCCCTGAGGATGGAGGTGGTGGATCTGATGGCAGCTGTTGAGGCCCCGATGCCACCCCAGCTCACCCAGGAGCAGCACAAGGTGCTGGTTGCACACACAAGCTCCAAGAACCACAGCACAAGAGGAGCTGGAGGACAGACCCTGCCAGGAATGACTCATAGACAGTCAGGAAACAGCCTTGACTCCAACAACAAAGGCAGAGAGCACCAAATTGTCCCCTCCTTCCCATGCTGGAAGGGGAGTTTCCCTTTCCAGTTGCCTCTGCTTCTACCTTTGCACCTCTCTGGGCAAAGCTCAGCCCCCTGCCCCAGCCTTTCAGACCTGCCATGCCTGATCTGCAGTGCTCAGTCCACCCCATAAATGGTCTCTCCACCCTCCAGCGAGCCATGGAGACCTTGAAGCTCATATAGCCATGATGCAGAGTTCCGTGCCTCAGTTTCCCCATGTGCCAGACTGGGGTAAGCACCTTCTTCTAGCCTTTTCCTATCTTAGCTCTTCACCTGGGAGTCTCTCTGGACAGAGATGGTCTCTTGGAGTGTACAGAATCATAGAACCCCAGAATGGTTTGGCTTGGAAGGGACCTTAAGGATCATCTAGATCCAATCCCCCTGCATGGGCAGGGACACCTCCCACCAGCCCAGGTTGCTCCAAGCCCCATCCAACCTGCCCTTGGACACTTCCAGGGATGGGGCAGCCACAGCTTCCCTGGGCAACCTGGGCCAGGGTCTCACCACCCTCACAGCCAAGAATTTCTTTCCAAGATCTCAACTCCCTCTTTCAGCTTTCAGCTTGAAACCGTTCTCCCTCATCCCATCCCTCCCTGCCCTTGTCCAAAGTCCCTCCCTAGCTTTCCTGGAGCGGTGGGTGACGCTGGGTCTGTCCCCCAGGTGAGGCTGTGCTGAGCAGCGGGGTGTTCTCCAGGCCCGACAAGGTCCGCTCAGGGCATCCCGGTTTCCCCGGCTGGGAAGAGGAGCGATCGGCAGCACCATCTGGTGTCTGTCCTTGTGCAGCACAGAAGAGGCGAGTCCAGCTCTGGGACAACGTTGTCCACGGCAGCTCCTCTCCCCATCTCCCGGGGACTCCCAGTGGGGGGGTGGGCTCGGGGGGCTACCAGCGTGGCAGTGACTTCTGGAGGAGGCTGGGACCTACGACAGAGATGTCACTCGTCTCTGAGAAGTCACATAATCAAGGAATGGTTGTGGTTTAAGAGACTATCTAGTTCCACCTCTCCTGCCATGGGCATCTCCTACGAGACCAGGTTGCTCCAGCCTGTCCAACAAGTCCCCAGCCTGGAGACCCAGGGTACTGTGGGGATTGTCCAGCTGCCACCCAGCACTTCCAGGCTCCCAGCAGTCTGGGGGTGCTCACCCACAGGGACGTCACCCACCCCCCCCCCCCCCCCCCACTGTCCCAATACCACCCCAGCTCTGCAGACCCCCTTTCTGGCTGCCAAGCAGGGGGAGCACAGGCACAGCTTCGTTTTAACAGGCACGGTGCCAGGGCTGGGAAACTGCTGCTCATTAGGAGAGCAGAGCCTGGTAATAAACGGTGCTGAGCTCCCATAACGGGCTGGCTCCCCACCAAGGGACACAAGGGGGATGGGGAGAGGACACATCCCTGGCCGGGGTCTGCACTGCTGGCAGCACCTGAGCACCCACTGCAGCCCCGGGGTGCAGGGAGCACCCTTTGCTTTCCATTTTATGCTGGTGTGGGGAGAAAGATCCATGAAACACCCATGTCCTGATGCCAGGGGTGGAGCGGCAGCTCCGCGCTCACCTCCCTCTCCTTCAGCACCAACCACCCTCCCTCTGCTGGCCCGTTTCTCCCTCCAGGCCTTTTGGCACGATGCAGAGGGAGGAGAGAGGGGGAAAAAAGGCTCTTGGACAGCAGATAGTCCCGGTGAGCCGGCCGGGAGACGGGACCTGCTGCCAAGGAGGCTGCTGGGGGAGAGCAGGAATTGGAAACCAGCCCCAGCTCCTGCAAGGAGCAAACTAACATGGTGCCAGCAAGGACCTGGTGAGACAGGGATGGAGATGAACACAGTGCCCTGTGCAGGTAGAAAATCACAGCGTTGGGCAAAAGGCCTTTGGAGACTTGGGGTGAGAGAGGGAGCTCCTGCATCCCGGCCTCTCTGCATGGCCCATGCCAGACATGGAGCTGGGCTGTTGGGCTCCCTGCTTCTGGAATGGACCCATGGCCCTTCCTGCTTCCCCCCACCGTTCCAGCCCAGCTATACAGCCCATGCAGTTGGGTTCCCTGCTTCCAGGGATGGACCCACGGTCCCTCCCACTTCCCACCACCCTTCCAGCCCAGCCCATGACACAGAGCCAGGCTCCCTGCTTCTGGAGTGGACCCATGGTCCTTTCTGCCTCCCACCACCCTTACAACCCAGCTGTACCACCCATGCTGGACACGGAGCCAGGCTCCCTGCTTCCAGGGATGGAGCCACGTTTCCTCCTGCCTCCCACCACTCTTCCAGCCCCAGCATCCTCCTCTGAGCACAAACCCCTCCTCTGCTCTCTCCAGCACATCGCTGGCGCCGGGATCTCGTTGCTCCCGAGGCGCCCTGCCAAGCGATCCGGAGGGGAATGGTGAGCGGGGACAGGCGGGCGGAGCTGCAGGTGTTGGGCTGACAGCAGCAGGTCCCCGCTGCCCGGGAGGGAGGGGGGCGGACCGGGGGGCAGCGCCAAAGCTTCTCCGGTTTCCAGAAACAAGATCTCCAGGGAAGCTGCCTGGCCCAGGCACCAACTGGCAGCCGGTGGCAAACAGGGCGGTGGGGACGGGCGGGCAGGGAGGTGCTGTCCTGCTGTGCTGTGACCCCCGCTTGCTGCTGCGGTGTCACCCGCTGAAGGGATTTTTGGTGCTGCCCGGTCCCCAGCCCCGCACCTCCACGCTGCCCCCAGCGCCCCCCCGCACCGGCCTCACAGCCCCTGGAAGCATCGCTCAGGCACGGCCCGAGAAGCCCAGTGCATCTCCTGACCATGGGATCCAGGATCACGGAATCGTCGAATGGTTTGGGTTGGAAGGGACTTTAAAGATCATCCAGTCCCATCCCTCTGCATGGGCAGGGACGCCTCCCACCAGCCCAGGTTGCTCCAAGCCCCATCCAACCTGCCCTTGGACACTTCCAGGGATGGGGCAGCCACCTTAAAGAACATCTAGAGGATCATCTGGGTGGTCTTTGAGGTCCCTTGCAAACCAAACCATTCCATGATCTGAAGACCATCCAGTCCCACCTCCTGCCATGGGCAGGGACACCTCCCACCAGCCCAGGTTGCTCCAAGCCCCATCCAACCTGCCCTTGGACACTTCCAGGGATGGGGCAGCCACCTTAAAGAACATCTAGAGGATCATCTGGGTGGTCTTTGAGGTCCCTTGCAAACCAAACCATTCCATGATCTGAAGACCATCCAGTCCCACCTCCTGCCATGGGCAGGGACACCTCCCACCAGCCCAGGTTGCTCCAAGCCCCATCCAACCTGCCCTTGGACACTTCCAGGGATGGGGCAGCCACCTTAAAGAACATCTAGAGGATCATCTGGGTGGTCTTTGAGGTCCCTTGCAAACCAAACCATTCCATGATCTGAAGACCATCCAGTCCCACCTCCTGCCATGGGCAGGGACACCTCCCACCAGCCCAGGTTGCTCCAAGCCCCATCCAACCTGCCCTTGGACACTTCCAGGGATGGGGCAGCCACAGCTTCTCTGGGCAACCTGGGCCAGGGTCTCACCACCCTCACAGACAAGAATTTCTTCCCAAGATCTCATCTCAATCTCCCTCTTCCAGCTTGAAACTGTTCCCCCTCATTCCATCCCTCCCTGCCCTTGTCCAAAGTCCCTCCCCAGCTTTCCTGGAGCCCCTTCAGGCACTGGAAGGTGCTCTAAGGTCTCCCTGGAGCCTTCTCTTCTCCAGGCTCAACACCCCAACTCTCCCAGCCTGTAAGGATGGGCCCCACATGTCCCATCAGGGCCGGGGGGGCTCTGTGCCAATGTGCTGAATTGTGCAGCATTGGAGAAACATCCCCCTGTGATCACCCACCAGGAAGGGGGCCAGGCCTGCCCACCCCCCGTCCCCAAGGCAAAGCCCAGGAGGGATTTGAGGCAGGAGCAGGGTAAAAACCAGCATCAGCATCGCTGCCCTGGGGGGTTCCTCCCTCCACCTGACCCCCTGCTTCCCCACAGTGTGGGGACAGGGTGATGCTGCCCTAAGCCTCCTCAGATGCCTGAGATGCTGAAACCAGGGAGAGGGAGGCATCAACCATCATGGGGGTGGTGGGGGCCTCCTGGGCTTTTTAAAAGCAGGGCCAAGGGCTGTCCCTCACCCCCCTCATCACCCACCCCACAAAGAGGGTCTGAGCCCAAGGCAGCACCCAGCCCTGCCTGGGGTGAGCCCTCACAGCGGGGGGCTGCAGGAACCTCGGGCATGGCCTCCTGCTCCCCTTTCCCTCCTGGCTGCATCCACGGGAGAATCCCACAGCCCGGTGCCCTGGGGGGTCCCGAGGGCCTGGGGGGGGGGGTTGTTCCCACAGCCCAGGCAATCCCAGCATTTTGGGGAGCATCCGAGCTGTTGGCAGCTCAACCTTGGCTCTGCACCAGGTGGCCCTTTGCTGCTTGCAGACGACCCAGCCCCTTGGCAGGCTCTGAAATGATCCCAAGCCCCTCACCCCCCACAACAACCCCCCCCCCCCCCCCCAACCCTTCCCCCCCCCTCTTTGCTATTAAATCAAATCCATCTGGCCTCGACCACGGACGCTTGTTATTCGAGATCCCTCTCAGAGCGGAGCTGGGATTAGCTGCCGGGCATGGGGGGATTCTCCCTCCCTCCTGCCTCTCCCTTTTGTGTTTCTCCACTCCTCGAGGCGCAGGGGGAGGACCAAGCTCTCCAGGAAGCTTTTGTGCAGCGCGGAGCTGCAGGGGGCTCCCCGTGGGACCATGGTGCCACCGCTCTCCGGAGGGTCCCGTCCAGACAAGAGCTGCCCGCACCTGACTTACCCCCAGCCCCAGGGACGCGGTGGGACAGCCAGGGGGGGGGGGGTGACACGGGGCTTTGTCCCAGCCACCTGCCATCCCCAGTCCTGAGCCTGAGCAGCAGGAACCAAAGAGCTGCCGGGAGCTGCTTTCCCCAGGGGACACGCAGGGTGATCCCAAGTGGTCTCCTCCAGGTTCCATGTTTCTCTGCAGAGTCAGCACGTGGAATCATAGAATAGAATCGTGGAATGGTTTGGGTTGGAAAAGACCTTGAAGATCATCCAGTCCCACCGTTCCCCCAGCACTGCCAAGGCCACCACTGACCCATGTCCCTCAGCACCACATCTACACGGCTTGGAAACCCCTCCAGGGATGGGGACTCCACCCCTGCCCTGGGCAGCCTGGGCCAGGGCCTGACAACCCTTTGGGAGAAGAAATTGCTCCTAATATCAAATATAAAACTGGATATTAGGAAGTGCCATGCTTGAATCTAAACATGAGCCATGCCACAAGCAGTGAGGCCAATGGACAAGTCAGCGACCAAGGACAAGCTAGAGCCCTTCTTCATGTAGAGGCAACTCAACGTGTCAGATCAATGTCACAAAACCCCATCTAGGTTTGGGTTGAAGGGACCTCAAAGATCATCCAGTCCCACCCCCTGCCATGGCAGGGACACCTCTCACCAGACCAGGTTGCTCCAAGCCCCATCCAACCTGCCCTTGGACACTTCCAGGGATGGGGCAGCCACAGCTTCCCTGGGCAACCTGTCCCAGGGTCTCACCACCCTCACACTCAAAAATTCCCTCCTCATCTCCAATCTCAATCTCCCTCTCCCAGTTTTCATCCATCCCCCTCATCCCATCCCTCCCTGCCCTTGTTATAAGTCCCTCCCCAGCTTTCCTGGAGCCCCTTCAGGCACTGGAAGGTGCTCTAAGGTCTCCCTGGAGCCTTCTCCTCTCCAGGCTGAACACCCCAACTCTCCCAGCCTATCTCCAGAGTAGAGCTGTTCCAGCCCTCAGATCATCTCTGTGGCCTCTCTGGACTTGCTCCAACAGCTCTGAGTCTCCAGCAGAGGAGATGCCAGTGGCCAAGGTGGATGCTCAGCAGGGAGCAGAGGGGCTGGGCTGTGCCCTGAGCCCCCAGTGCTGCTCAGCAAACTCCCGTGCCCAGTGACAGCTCCAAAACGAGCTGCTGCATTAATTAGCACTTTTGCTGGTAACCTGGACACAGGACCTGTTGCTGGGGAGCCTCTGGGGCCCCACCTGGAGGAGTCCCTGGGAGGCTGGAGCCAGACTTGGTGTCGCCTGGTCCCTCTGGGTGTTGGTGGTTGTGGCAGGTGGGTGTCTGCTGGCCCCCGGGGTGGCACATGTCCCTCCCCATGCCAACTGTGTCCCCAGCCTCCATGCCAGGCTGGCAGCTCAGCAGCTATTGCCTTTTCCCACCACTTTCTGCATTGTCAGAGCCCTGGAAACCAGTCATCTTCATGGTGGTTACAGCCAGAGGTGGCTTCTCAATCCACCAGCTCCAAAACAGTGGTCTGAAAGCTGCAGCCTTAAGGGAAACCCACAGTGACAGCCCAGGCAAGCAGCAACACCTAAAAGCACTTGCTGGAACACTTTGATGGTCCTTTGTCCCCAGGAGCCACCACAGCCCAAGGAGAGGTTTGGAGCCTCCTCCCTGTGCCAGCAGCAGCTTCTCAACTCATCACAGGCCTCTTCAGGACCATCCCAGGGACTCGGCATCCCACAGCTGGGTGGTGCCAGATCTGCTGGGTTTCTGCTGACTTCTAAGTCCTGGTCCTTCTGCAGATGACTGGAAAATATAAAAGGACCCAAGACACTTTTCAGGAAGCCCTGGAGGCCCGGGGGACTCGACAATGCCATAATTAACTGGGGGTGCCTCCATCCAAAGGAGGCTGGAGCAAGGGGGGTTGGACTCTTCTCCCAAGGAACAAGTGACAGGACAAGAGAAAATGGCCTCAAGTTGCCCAGGGGAGGTTGAGATTGGATCTTGGGAACAATTTCTTCCTGGCAAGGGTTGTCAGGCCCTGGCCCAGGCTGCCCTGGGCAGTGGTGGAGTCAGTGGTGAAGGGATTTCAAAGCCAGGTAGTTGTGGTGCTGAGGGACATGGGTTAGTGGTGGCCTTGGCAGTGCTGGGTGAATGGTTGGACTGGGTGATCTTCAAGGTCTTTTCCAACCAAAACCATCCCATGAATCCCGGGCCACACACATGTACAAACGTTATCACTTGGACTCTGCTCTCTTAGAGGGTCCTCAACAGTCAGGTGCAAAGTCTGCATCCAGCAGGACCTTTTTAATGGCACAAGGGACCTTCCAGTGACAGAGATGGTGCTGTCACCTTCTCCAGATGGTACTGGTGGCACCAGACTGTATGGGGATCTGAGCACAGCTATGACAGAGCCCCAGCTTCCTCCTGGACCTCCCTGCCCTGTGGTGGGCTCTCATCCCATTTTGGAGGAGACCAGGAATGTGTCCACTTGATGTGCCTGCAAACCAGTACACATCTCCCCGTTACTATGGAAACACTTCTTTTAAAGCCAATGAATAACAATAATTAACACAATCTATTAAATAGTAGTAATAAAGGCATCAGTAATGACTTGTAATTGGTAAAACACTCTCAATGACACGTGCTTGCTCCATGACCTGCTCATAGAGCAGGGGTTGGGGCTGGATCTCCCACCCAAAGGAGAGTCCTGGGTTAGGGTGAGTGGCCTCTGCCTCCAGCACTGAAAAGGCAGGAGCTTAGTGGGATTCTGGGAGGGATCAGACATTTATCTGGATAATGAGGATGTCTAGACTGATAAGAAGAAGGGTTAAATTGGCTCAGGGCCTGATTCTGTTTCATCACAGGCTTGGCGCAGCTCGGCACACTCCGGCGTCCTCGGGAGGAACTTTGGGGAAAAAACCAAGATGGGTCGAGGTTGTGTGTCCACAGCTGGGCTGGACACAGCCTTGTCCTTCCCATTTTTTGACCCTGCAAAGGGCCAGTGTGTGTGGGTTGGAGCAGAGAAACCCAGGGAGAGCCCCAGGCACCTGTGAGTCCTCCAGATCTGCCTTTGCTCTGAGACTAGGAGCAGACACAGCAGGTGAATCATGAATCACCAAATGGTTTGGGTTGGAAAGGACCTTAAAGCTCATCCAGTCCCACCCCTGCCATGGGCAGGGACACCTCCCACTAGACCAGGTTGCTCCAAGCCCCATCCAACCTGCCCTTGGACACTTCCAGGGATGGGGCAGCCACAGCTTCTCTGGGCAACCTGGGCCAGGGTCTCACCACCCTCACAGACAAGAAAGTGAGTATGACCATTCAGCCAATTCCTTATCCACCAAGTGGTCCATCCATCAAGTCCACATCTCTCCAATTTAGAGACAAGGACTTCATGTGGGACAGTGCCAAATGCTTTGCACAAGTCCAGGTAGATGACATCAGTTGCTCTTCCCTTATCCACTGATGCTGTAACCAAAAGGCTCTAAGTCCATCCCTGGGCTTGCACAAGCAGCTTCAAATCATCTAAAAAAGCTTGGACAAGGGGTCTTCGGGCTGCTCCCCAAACAGGGCCTCTATCCAGGTGCCACACATGATCCCAGAGCCTAGACCCTGGCCCAGGTTGCCCAGAGAAGCTGTGGCTGCCCCATCCCTGGAAGTGTGAAGGGCAGGTTGGATGGGGCTTGGAGCAACCTGGGCTGGTGGGAGGTGTCCCTGCCCATGGAGGGGGTTGGATCTAGATGATCTTTCAGGTCCCTTCCAACCCAAACCAGTCCATGATTCTATGATGATTCTATGATTAAGATCCACAAGGTGTGTCACAGAGGTGACAACCTGCAGGGCACAGCCCATCCCACCCCCAAACCCCGTGCTGCCACTTCCACCACCAGACTAAAATTAGTAGCAACAGGAAGAGCTCTGGAGTATGAGGGGTTGATTAAAGCCAAAGGAGGCATCACGTGCAACGTAATGACTTTCCTCAGCTCTGGCACAACGTGCTACAACCCTTGTGGAATACCATGGGGAGAGGTAAGGAAGGGAGAAAGGGGCTCCTACTCAAAACTGGGGTGATGGTTAGAGGAGAAAAACCAGGACCTCGGCTCTGCTGGGCTGTGCCACGGACACACTGCGTGGCTTTGGTGGAGTAAAGACACAAAAATGTTAAGGATCAGGCATGCCACCACCTCCTGAGATTTATAAACTGCCTTGGTTACAAGTAAACACCTTGATTAAAGGGAAAAAAAAAGTCTCTGTTACATCTACTTAACTCTTGAGTGCTGAGAGTGCTTTGGGAACGAGCAGAGTCCGTGTCTCCCAGCACAGTTAGTGGGGATGAGGCATTGACCTTTCCCTCCATGCAAGGATATCCAGTCCATGCTTCCTGAGCTCCTGGTTGGCCAAAAAGGTGACTGGAGCCATCCCCATCACCCACCCCCATGTCCCTGGGAGGCAATGGGATTTCACCAGACCTCACCCCGAGCTCTGAACCTTCCCCGTTTTCGTTTCAAATCACTTGGAACTGGGAAGAGCATTAACTTGGCAGGTCCACCAAGCTTCCAAGCTGTGCCCAGAGCTTGCTTGTAGCTTGTAGCTCAGGAAAATAGACCTGCTGCACCCTGGTGCAGGTCACACCAACTCCACAACTCCAATCCTTGTCCTGGAACTGGGAATATGGCACATCCCCAGCTCCCAAGCAGGCCCGTGGAGACACTGCTGGTTTGTTGGGATAACAGGAACCAGGTGAGTCCCCTGGATGGGGCTGCCACATTTTCCCTGCAAGATTTCCTGGATAGAAATAAGTGCACATGCTCTGCACAGCTTGACAACGAACGTGCAGTGAATCCAACGCATCCTGGACGTGTTGGATTTATCTGCTGGGCACACATGGACCATCTGGCCAGCACATGGGCTTTGGGTTTGACATCTCCAGGAGGCATCTGAGTTAGCGTGGATGCACCCGGCAGCTGAAGGGAACACCAGTGGGAAACCTGCCCCTGGCATCCCAGCAGAGGACAGGGAGGTGCCCAAGGGGCTGAGCCACACGTGTCCTAGAGCAGGGATTTCCAGGCTGAGGTAGAGGCAGAAATATCAGACAAGTGGCCAAAAGCCTAACACCCCCCCCAACAAAATTTAGAAGAGGGCATGTCTGAGGAAAGATACAGGAATCCTGACATCTATACATTGAAACTGGGAATTAGCTGCTTGCAGGGGATGGGTTTCCAATGGGAAGAAAAAGTATTCCTTGGAAAACAAGCCACATGTATAAGCAGCAGGAATAAAAGGAGAGCATGACCCTGATACTGATCCCAGACCTAAAAATCATCCAGATTTCAAGGCCAAGGAATTTCTTCAACAACCTCAGGGCAGTTTTTCCCAAAAGCCTCCTGGCTGGAATTCCAAACACTCACAACCACCAGCAAGCCTGGAAATGGCTCAGCCCCACCAGCCCCACCACCAGATTGTCCCTGTAGCTTAACACTCCATCTGCAGCCAACATGCTGAGCTCTTAACAAAATTGAGGGGTTTTGAAATCTGGTCTCCTGGGCCTGATCCCACAGACCTGGACTCACCAAAACCAATGGACTTCAAGGAGCTTTGGATCAAAGCTTTGTGGTAATTTACTTATCTCGTAGAAGAGCTTAATTAACAAATGTTTGCAAAGCACTTTAGGATCCCTGCGTGGAGAGCACGGTATCTTGCTATCAGCCCCGTTGACAAAGCAAAGAGGTTTAAAATCAGCGACAGCAAATGGATTGGAGGGACAGTTGCAGCCACAGATGGGGCTGCAGCCACCAGCCCTCGGGCAGGTTCCTTCCTGAACCTGGTGCTGCAGGAAAGGGCTGGCACATGGAGCTGCTGGGTGGGATCGTGGGCTCAGCACCCACCGCGGGGTGGGAGGGATCTCTTTCCAGTGTTTGGGATGCTCCTGTTTCCCATGGGAGTGGGAAGGATCCCTTCCAGCTTTCCGCTGTTTGGGATACTTCTGTTTCCCACGTGGCTGAGAGGCTGTTGGAATGAGCTGCTGCTGGAGAGGTGAGGTCTGGGTGCTCTCCTGGTGATGCTTCCCCAGCTCCAGCCCCACGGGACATGAAGAAAAGCCTAAAAAAAGTGTCCTGGTCACAGGCAGCATTTTCCCCCCTGGCTGCCCACACCACCCTTGGCTTTTCCCAGCACTTTGTGGGAACAGGGATGCTCCCCCAGCACAAAAGCCTTTCTAGCAGCTGCCAGCTTTCAAATTCCTCCTTTCCCAGACCTGGGTAGTTTTCGGGGGGGAAAGAGGGATGCAGCACTGGGAAGTGCCCAACTTCACTCCGCACTGATAACACAAATTCACCTCGAAACTTTCTATCTTGTGTTTGCTCTTGAGGCTAAATGTGAGTTACTGTTTTGCCTAAGGACAGTCTGCTGGCACCACCTCAGTCAATGTCAGCTTTATTCTTGCCTTCGACAGGGCTTCCTATTACAAGCCTCAGTGCCCGGGTTCCCTCCCCACTCCCCCCCGATGGCTCTGGCATCGACAGCAGCTGCAGTTTGCAGGTTTTTTTCCTTTTCTTTGATCATTCTGCAACCTATCGCCAAGGAAAGGGGTGAGGAGCACGTGATGCTGCTGCACAATCCCACCCCCTCTGCTTGGCTGAGTCTTCCCTCCTCCCTGGTTTTAATTAATACTTCTTTTTTTTTTTTTTTTTCCTTCCCCCTGAAAGTCATCCAGGGGATGTGGATTTTAAAACATTTGGAAATAGCAACTTTTTAACTAGAAACACTGTGTTTCTGCCAAGCCCTCGGGGAGGGCCGTTTGCGGAGTAGATGCACGCTTGACACCCTCAGCAAACTACTCAATCCAACCCCCCCACCTGGAACCAAAAAAAAAAAGCATAGAATCACAGAATGGTTTGGGTTGAAAGGGACCTTCAACATCACCTAGTCCAACCCCCCTGCTTTTACTCCCAGATCCAGGGAGCTGCAACCACCCAAACCTCCAACACGCCCGTGATATGAGCCCCAGTGTCTATTCCAGCTCATCGAGGCAACTCAAGCTCCCTGGCAGCTCTAACTTTAACCTGAATTACTCTTGAAATCCAGCTTCCCCAGAGGGCAACAATGCCAGACGGTAGGTAAGATCATTCCTAAGCAGTTGCTATCACCAGGAGGAGATCAAAGTCTTGGTTGGAGCCCAGCTACGCCCCCAAAATATTATATGAACTGGAGAGGTTGCTATCAGGGACCCATCAGGATTAGTCATTGCCCGTGTTGCCAATTCTTGCAGTTTTTCTATCAGCATTCCTGGTTGCCTGAAATTCCCAGCTCCCTGAGTCATGTGAATCTGTGTGAGTAGGAATTTCATGATTTAAAGCAAGTTTCTCGATCTTGTGGCTGTGCAGGAAAGTGAGGTGATGTAACTCGAGTGAAATCCAAAAGCCTCAAGGAGAAGGGAAAGAAAAAGAAACCCCCTATTCATGATTTTTTTTGCAGAGTCAGACAAACTTTTCAGTCAGTTTTATGATTTCTGGGCCTGATTTGTGCTGTTTAAAAGCTTTGGAGCTGCAGCTCTGAAATTCTGGTTTGGTTTTGTTGGGTTTGTTGTGTTTTTTTTTTCCCCTTTCACTTTATGATTTCGAGGGGCACTTTCTCCTCCTGAAAGCTCCAGGACAGAACTTAAAATGGAGGTTGGAGGCAAAACTGTGCCCCTAAAATGACGCCACAGCTACAGGCCAAGCATCTTTATTGGCTTCATGAATGAGCTCAACCTCTGACAGATGAAAATGCTGCTCTGCAATTTGCAGGACAAAATCCAACGGTTCCCAACAACACCACAACATTCCACGTGTTTCTGTGCACGGATGCACACACGAACACACACCCACTCCATGCACACACCTGCATCTAGACCCACGTGGACACAAAACACTTCGTATGAAAACCCATGGGCAGTTTCTGTGCATATTTCAAGGCCATGCCCCCCACTTGCACGCTCACTTGATGTGTTTGCATTTTGCACACACACGCCTGCAACACGTGTGCTCCCACGGACACACACACAGGATGTTTACACGTTTTTAAGTGTGTGAGTGAGTCACAGGCAGCAGGGGGGTGTGCAAGAGGAACAGGCAGCACGTGTGTGTGTCTCTGTGTGTGTGTGTGTGAACATCCCCATATACCAATGCACATTTTTGTCTGTGTGACCTCCATGTGGCACATGGGACCCAGCGTGTCCGTGTTAAACAAACACTCCATGTGATGTGTGTGCATGGAGAGCCACTATCCATCCTCTCACAACACAGACTCCACCTCTTAAACGAAGGAAAACATCCCAAAGTGCCAAACTTTCACAAGTTCCATCCCCATGCAAAGGTTAAAACCAAAACCAAGACAAGAAGTCAAGTCCTACAATCATGCCCAAAAATGAGGGATGTGAAATGCAACAGCATGAGGGGGCTTCTTCTGTTCTTAGTGTTCTTAGCTCTGCATTTCTCTAGGTTGTTTGGTTTTTTTTCTTCTTTTTTGAACACTCACAACACACACAGCAAAGCCCCTGTCCCCAGGCAGCTCCACTCCAGGTCCCAAAGCAGAGGGAACCTGCCACCACCAGCCCCACCAGCCCGTGTCCCAGCATCTCCCTGACTTCGTGCTATGCCTCAGGAAACCTAGATGCCAAAACAAAATGAAAGCAAAATTCCCATTCCCAAAAGTGCCTGGGCAAACTTGCAGGGAAAGCTATAGCAACACCTTACCGTCTGAGTCAGTGGATGAGACATTTCCTGGTGCTGGGTGCCCCATCTGCTTAGTTCATCTGCAAGCTGAGATCTTCTGCGTGCAGACCCAGAGGAGGAGAGGGTGTGGGGGGGCGGGGTGGAAGAGAGACCAACCTTGCTGCAAGGATCTGAGAGCCAGAGAAAGGGAATCATACGAAATACAGTGGGGGGGTAGAAAATTCCTGCCTCGGTGACAAGGCATCAGTGCCACCACCACCCCCCCGCTCCAGCCCGGCTCTGTCCCCAGCCAGAGCCGCAGACGTCGCCTCTGCCAGAGCTGCAGCGCGATGTGGCTCGATGGGAGCCTCGCATCTCCCTGCATTGTCTCTCTCCAGTGGAAGCTCAGGCAATCTCATTTCATGGGAGAGACATCTGGTTTGATTCAAAGGGAAGAAAGGGGAAGAGGGGAGAAACGCGCGCGCACACACACACACACACACACACACACAGAGCCCAGCCTTGCTGGCGGGGAGCTGGGAAGCTATTTTCAATGCTTCCCTCTGCGCTAAATCCCTCCTCATTTCAATGAGAAAAGGCAGCCGAGGGAGCAGGGCTGTCCCATGGCTCGCCCCCAGCAGCCCCAGTTTGCAGGGGGCGGGGGGATTTGCTGGGGCAGGGAGCCAAGGGTGGGGAAGCTGAGACCCTGCCAAGTCTCGCTGCTCCTGGAGCACCACAAGGCCTCGGGGTGCCGGGGGTTCCCCTTCTTCTCTCTTGCCATGATTCCCGGTGCTGCTGGATGCAGAATTTTGTCCCTCAAATATTTGGGATTTTGGCTGAGGGGGTATTCCCATCACAGGGGCTTTGAGCAACCTGGTCTAGTGGGAGGTGTCCCTGCCCATGGCAGGGGGGTTGGAACGAGATGATCTCTAAGGTCCCTTCCTACCCAAACCACACCACGATTCCATAACAAGACTGAAGCCCCCACGTTTGGGGAGGCCAGCACCTCTTCAAAGGCCATGTCCCCCTTCACACGAGGATGAAGCCAGCAGGCTCTCTGTCCATGGGAGGTGGGTTCATCCCTTCAGGACGTCCCCATCATGCCCAGCCCCTTCTCTCCACCAGTCACCCCCCAGACTCTGGTGCCACCGCCGGCCTATGGCCCAAGCCACTTCCACCTTGGGTTGTCCCTGCCTAGCCACCACTTCTCCCAAGGGAGATCCCAGTGGATCTCTCCCAGTGGATCTCTCCCAGCCCTTAACCTCTCCACAGCAGCCCTCACAGGTGGGCAGTGGCAGGTCCCCACACAGCCCCTCCTCGATCGGGTGGTGTGCATTGACAGGTCCCCATGCAACCCTCCTCCACCCATGACCCCTCCATGCTGGGGTTCACATGGTGGGTCCCCATGTTGGGCCCTCACGTACACCTCCTCCACTTGTGGCCCCTCCATGTCTGGGTGTGCCCAGCGAGTATCCACACAGCCCCCTCCACCCATGGCATGGCAGGTCCCCCTGCACCCCCCTCCACACATGTCACAGTGGGTGTCCCCGCCCCAAGCCCCCTCCACTCGTGTCACAATGGGTCTCCCCAAAACCCCTCTGCCCATGTCACACCAGGTCTGCCCCCCTCGAGCCCCCTCCACCCATGTCACAACGGGTCCTCTCCCAGACCCCCTCCACTCATGTCATAGTGGGTCCCCCTGAGCCCCCTCCACCCATGTCACAATGGGTCACCCCCCCCCCAGATTCCTCCACCCATGTCACAGTGGCTCCCCATGCAGCCCCCTCCTCCCATGTCACAACAGACCCCCCTAAGCCCCCTCTGCCCAGTATTACAGCCGGTCCCCCCGACCCCCCTCCACCCTTGTCACAATGGGTGCCCACGCAGCCCCCTCTGATCATGTCACCGCGGGTCCCCCCCAGAAGCCCCCTGCACCCCTATCATTGCCTGTCCCCCCCCCCCCCGAGCTCCCTCCACCCATGTCATAGTGGGTCCCCCCCCGCGCCCCCTCCGCCCATGTCACTGCGGGTCCCCCCGCGCCCCGCGGGCCGCTGCCGGAGGGGGTGTGTGCGGCGGCCGGGGACTACATCCCCCAGCAGGCCGCGGGCCGGGGCAGCCTCCCGCTGCGCCCAGCCGCCTTCAAACAAAAGAGTTTTGCCCCTGCGGGGCTCCGCGCCCCGCCGGCCCCTCCGCACACCCCGCCGGCGGCTGCGAGCCGGGGGCGGAGGCGGCGGCGGGGGGACCCCGGCGGGCTGGAAGTGCCTGGGCGAGGGAGCTCGGGTTACAGAGAGAAAGGGGCTTGGCCAGGCGGAGGGGAGGTGGGCGGAGGGTCCTTTTCTCTGTCTGTTTCTCTCCCTCTGCCTTTTTTTTTTCCCTTCTCCCTCCCGAGCTCTTTGTGTCCCCCCCCCCCACTCCCCTCCTCTCGCTCTCACACCCCCCCCCCCTCCCCAACCAACCACCACCACCCAACCCCCTCTCAAGTCTTTGTTAGCCATGCCTAGCCTGGTAGTACCAGGGATAATGGAAAGGAACGGGGGTTTCGGCGATTTAGGCTGTTTCGGTGGGAGCGGCAAAGACAGAGCGCTGCTGGAGGATGACCGGGCGCTGCAGCTCGCCCTGGACCAGCTCTGCCTGCTGGGGCTAGGCGAGCCTTCCTCCTCCTCCTCCTCCTCCGCCGTGGTGCTGGTGGAGGACAGCAACAACAACAACAATAACCCGCCGCCGCCGCCGCCGCAGCAGCCCCCGCCGCCGCCGCCGCCGCCGCAGCAGCAGCCGCCGCCGCCGCCGCCACCGCCTCCCCCGGCCCCGAAGGGCTCGTCGGCGCCCAGCGCCGGGGCGGCGGAGCCCAAGTTGTGCGCCTTGTACAAGGAGGCCGAGCTGCGGCTCAAGAGCAGCTCCAACACCACCGAGTGCGTCCCCGTGCCCAGCTCCGAGCACGTGGCCGAGATCGTGGGACGGCAAGGTAAGCGCCGGGGACAGGGTCCCCCCCCACCCCCGCCTGGCCGCCGGTCTCCCCCACCCCCCCCACCCCCGGCCGGGCCCCTTCCTCGGGAAACTTCATCATCCCCGCGGCCGGGAGGGCTGGGGACCGCCCCGCCGGGGGGCCCCGCCAACTTCCCCCGCGGTTCGCCCCTCGCCGCTCCCTCCCTCCCTCCCATTGTTCGGGGCCGGGGCCGGGCACCCCGGCTCAGCTCCGCCGGGGACAAAGCGGAGGGGACAGCCCGCCTGCCCTCCCCCGGGCGGAGCGGAACTCCCGGGGCTGCGGACGGCTCTCTGCTTTTCTGGCAGGGGGGCTTTTCTGAGGGTGAGGGGTGGGGGAAATCTATAGGAATGCCTGCGTGGGCTTGTCCGCCTGTCTGCACCGGAGCCCCGCGCCCGTCGCTCCTCCGGTTCTGCGAAAGAGCCGTTCCTGGACCGCGCTCCCCGCCCTCCTCCTTGGGGGAAAAAAAAATATATATAAAAAAATTAAAAGAAAATAAAGCATGGGGACGAAAGAATGGAGCGGGGCTGGGGAGCTCGGCGGAGCCCGGCCCCGGTTCCCCGCGGCCCGGCGGGGAGAAAAAAAAAATCCCCTTTGTTGGGTTCGGCGGAGCGAGGGGGTGTGGTTGTGCCGGGGCTCGCCGGGGCCGAGCTGGCGGGCCTAGCAGGGGGCGAAACAACCGATTAATGGAAGTTGAACTCCTTCTGCCACCATGTGACTGGCGGGGACCCCGGAGCGGGCCACCCGGCCGTCCCGTCCCGCGTGGGCCCCACGCCCGGCCCCGCCGCTGTGACCGCGCTCCGCCACAGTGATGCTTTTGTTCTCCTTACGGCTCCGTTCGGAGCGAGGTGGAATGGAGGAGGGCTTTAAAAAAAAAATTATATATATATCTATATATCTATCTTTCTCTCTCTCTCCACCACACCCACTCTTAAGTCACCCCTCGCCCACCCCCAGCGCTCCGGGTTCCCGAGCGTGGGGGCGAGGTGCGCTGCGGGGGGGGGGCAGCCCCGCCGAGCCGCCCATGGGCATTGCGGGACCCGTCGCGGGCTTTAAAACCTGGGGCTGGCGAGAGAAGTTTTGTGTCGCTTCCAGAGGAAAAAACAAAATAATAATAGTGTGGCTAAGTGGGATTTTTTGTTGTTGTTGTTTCTCTCTAAGCGAGTAACTTGACGCGCTGGAAGTGCGATGGGCAGAGACTGCGGCTCCAAATCCAGATGCTTCCTCAGGGGTTGGGAATTGAAATCACTCGAGCAGGGGGGTTGCAGTTGGACATTATGGGGGGATCCTCCGGGCCAGTGCTCCCCGGAGGGGGTGTGAAGAGGCTGAGGTGGGCAAGGGGAAGCCAGGAGAGGGCTACAAATGGCTGATGGCTGTGCATCGTTATGCTGGAGCGTGTTAAGGGAACAATGGGGCCTCTGGAGGCTCAGCTCGCTCCCACCAGCCAAGCCAGAGCCTGTTCCCCACGCTGGGATGGAGCGTGTGCAGGAGGAGCACAGTGGGGTGCTGACCCCCCCAAAACTCGGAGCGTCTGCAGCGGAGGGGATGCCTTTTGCTCTGGGGTTACCCCCCCTCCCCGCCCATCCTGGGATCATGACCCCTGCACCAGGGAGCTGGGGCGACAGGGGGTGGAGAGGGGAGCGAAGGGCTGGTTGAGAAGATCCCCCCTGGGCCTGATCTTCCCCGGGATGCTTTTTACACCACCACCAACTGTGGGCAGAAACAGCGGGGCTTTGCACCAACTCGGAGCTGGCGGGTGCAAGGCTGTGGAGAATCAGGCCCCCTTTGTTTAATAAAGTTAGAAAAGAGAGAGGATTCAGCAGGCAGAATCCGGGGGAAACGTTAGACGATGCGAGAGGTGCCCGGGCTGTTTTCTTCCTGCATCTCAGTGCTGCCCCAAACTCCCGAGCAGGGGGTGTGTTTCTGTGTGTTGGGTCTGCAGCGCCGTGGCTGGAGTGATGGAGAAGAACGTGGAGACCTGGATTTTTTCCACCATTTTTCTTTTTTTATATATATATATATATAGTGTGTATGTGTGTGAGGGTTTTCCCACATCTGGGAAACTGGGAAATGTCAGTGGGCCAGAGAGCCCCGGCGAGGCAGCGCTCCATCACTTAGTGGGTCAGATGGTGGAAGCTGCTCCCCCTTTATGGAGGTGGTTGGGCAGGATCCTGTGCGGGTAGAAACCAGGATTGCTTCAGCAGAGTCCCCACAGCCACAGCTCTTGACTCCAGCAAAGGTTGTGGCCCACACTTAATATTTTTAAGGACCTATAGGAATGTCTCCTGGGGCTTGTTTTTGTGTGGAGGGCCAGGTGACGAGGATCTGCTCTGAGATGGAGCTGGGTGCAGGGCACCCTGGGGTGGCAGATCCTGTGCTTTCGTGGGTGCTTGACCAGGAATCCTGGGAGGAACACAGAAACTGCAGATTGTCACCTCCTTGGTAATACTGCTCATGGGGTTGAGTGTTTTGTGGGTACTTGGGAACAGGGTGATGGACATCTTGGAAAAGAGAGGGGAAAAGAAGAAAGTCATAGTGAAATAAAAATGAGTTCAGGGCTGATAACAGGGCTGAGCTTTTTTTTTTTAACTTAATATTTTCTGATCTGATGAACCACACTGTTACATCATACTATTTAAAAATAATATCTACCATCTTTGAAAGTGTACCTGACTGACGTGTGTGTGTGTAAGAGGCCTGGATCTGGGCACAGGAGCTTTTTTTACACACGTTTGGCCATGGGATTTCCACCTGCTGTGATACTGCCCCTTCCTCTGCCAAGGAGTGTAAAGGCAGTTGAGTGTAACTAAGGCTCAAGCCCCATATATTTTTATTGGAAGGTTTCTAAGTGTGATTTGCGGAGGGGTTTTAGGGGGTGGCTCCACTTCCAAGGAGAGATGCTGCAGGAGCTCAACCTGTGCTTGGCAGCTCCCTGCTTTCCCCGGGAACTGTTACTGTGCCCTCGTGGAGCCAATCACGGGCTGGAAACCTGGCTGGAGTTTGCGGCGGTGCCGGTTTGTGCGCTGGATTCCAGCAGCGCTTCTGCAGCGGCGCGACCGCCGGCCCGGCGGGACGGGGGACTCCCCAGGATGAGGCCGTGGGCTTCTGGAAGTGGGACTTCATGGGGAATGGCTGGACAGGCACTGAGAGGTGCTTCTCCACCATGGTGCCCTGTGGTGGAGAGCTGGGCGGCTGGTGGAGTGTGCCAAGGGATGCTTTGGAAATTGGAGGAAACCAGGAAAGGAAGGATGAGGGGATAAAGTCGTAACAGTCCCTTTGATGGACGTTTCTAACCTCTTCCACTCTGCCCCTGGCCATGATTGGCAATGACTTTCCTTCCCTGGCTGGAACTGGAGCCCTGACCTCCATGCATGCCCTCCTGTTGCTGCTGGGGTGAGGAGCAGGGATGTCTCTGCCTCTGTCGCAGCTCCAGCAGATCATTTTCTCCTTCCCTTGGTGCATGACAAGAGTGTGAACTCCAGCCGTGCCTTGCTTGGGTGGCTGAACTTCCTGGCGTGTGGTGTGCAGGGTGCTCCCTGGTTCTGGAGCTGGACTGGGCCTGGGTGGTGCATTGAGGTGCTTGGTGGCTCTTGTGTTTCGCCTGCCAACTCTTGTTGCAGGCATCTTCACTGCAACACCCCTTCTGGGACTGCACGTGTTCTCAGAGCTACTTGCCAGGGTGTAAAGACAAAGCACTGAAGTGGTTTGCAGGTGATTTGTGAGGAGATGGTGGGGCACAAAGGAAGTTGTACAGGAGAAGCTTCTTGCCACCCAAGGGCGTGGGTTGAAATGGGAGAGGTGCTGGGAAGAGTGGAGAGTGTCTGAAGGCCGTTCTGATTGTGAATTTAGGGGCAGAAAAGCTCAGGCACTGAGGTGTCCAGGTTCTTCCCTGGAAGGCACCAGAGGCAGGTGTAGATCAGCCTGATGAAGATGCGTATCTGACTTTTCTGCCAGAGTTCCCACTGACAAACTGGGCTGCTGTCAGTGGAGCCAGGGAAGAGGCTGCCGGACTCTAAGAGGGGCACATTTAAGGCTGGACCTTGTAATTAGGGAGTCATGGTCGTGGTTCTTTGTGTGCCTGGTGTCTGCAGCCATGGGGAGAAGGCAGAGGGTCAGTTTGGCTTCCTGCTGCGTGGAGCACAACAGTGCAAGCTGCCTGCTCCTAGGAGGTACCTTCCCTATAGAGCATTTTTGCTCTCATCTTCCACAGTAGCATCCTTTGTCACCTGTACCCAGAGACACCCTTTGATGAAGCATCTCCCAGCCTGCTCTAACTAGCCTGTTGTCAACAGGAATGAGATTATGGGAGAGAGGAGCTTAATGTAAATTGCTCTTTCTTAGCAAGGTGAAGTCAAATAACGAGAGGCCCCACTAACGCCAGGTGATTGGGCTCTTTGTGTAGCTCCAAACACTCTTCAACGCTTCCAGCATTTAAAAATAGTCCAAGGAAGCCTTTTTCATTGAGGAAGTCTGATGATTGCAGCTCCCCCACCCACCATGTGGAGGTGGATGTACAGCATCCGAGAAGCAGCGAGGGGGTCAGATCCTGTCGTCTGCTTGCTCCACGTAAATCTTGGAGCTAAAGCCACCGGGGTCTGGTGGGACTTGAAAACCAACCTCCTTAAGCTGCTCTAGCAGCTTGAGACCGGCCTTAAAGGGAGGGAGAAATTGCAGTCGGTGTCAGCTTGTTATGAAGTGTTAATGAGAATCCATCTGAATTTACACCAGGGAAAAGTGCAGAACGGGATCGACTTTGTGCGGTTTGAACTGGAGGTGGGAGGAGAAAAAAACGGGTCTGGGTGAGAGACAAAGGGAATTTTCTAGGGAGACACGCACGCCCCGCGCATCGGATCCATCCGGCTGCTGGATGCCGGCGCTGACCGAGTGAACCGCAGCGCAGCCGGCCGGAATCTAGGGCAGTGGGAAAGCGTTGGGTGGGGGCCCCCGGTCCTGCCTTTGTCTGGCAGTTCCCCCACCCCGCCCCCTCCCATGTCCCCGCTGTCCCCGAGCGTGTGCAGGATTGTGCCGGGCGGGGGGCACGGGCACACCCACCCGGTGTGATGCATTGCTGGCCGAGAGCGGCTGCTGGTGGCCGGGGGCTTCCAGCCCGACTTCCCAACTTTCCTCCACCACACAAGAAGGCAGCGATTGTCTGGGGCAATCGGGGTTGTTGATGGGTCGCCTTGCCTTTTTTTTTTTTTTTTTTTTTTTTTTTTTGTAGTGGGTTTGTTGTTTTGTGTTTTTTTTTTCCCTTTTATTTTTATTTTCATAAACAACTTTCGTTGCGACGCGGGGAAAAAAAAGAAGCTTAAAAAATCGCCGCGCTGAAACGAGGTGGTTGCTTCTCTTCCTGGCGTGGTGTGCTGGGTTTTGGGGTTGTTTCCCCACCCCCCTTCTTGTAAACACAACTTGCATCACCAGTACAAATCAAACCTCAATGCAAAGGGGTTTAGTTGGTTGGTTCTGGTCCTTTTTTGTGTGCGTTTGTGTGGTGGTTTTTTTTTTTTGACACCACTTCCATCAGATGTTCAATGCAGCAAAATCTCACCCCCCCCTCCCCAGATATTCAGGAGGGTTTGTTGGTGATGTTCTTTGTGTGCTTTTCTTTTAACGTGGCTTTCATCTTAAATGGGAAGAGGGTGCCCCACCTTAGCGGAGATATTTGAGGCTTGTTTGTTTTATGGTCCTCTTTAATTTTATGACTATGACAGAAAAAAGACCAAGTCCTAATTTGCCCTTAGACTCTCTTGTACCACACCAGCAATGTCAAAATGTCCTAAGTGGGGTATTTACAGGTGTAATTTATACCAGCACAGTGTAGAGGTGCCTTAGTGTAAATGAGAACAGGGCTAAAAATCTTTTGTCTGTAGAGGTAATTGTGTATCTGATGAAAACAAGAAATATAAGGACCTGGAGTGATTTGTGTGGTGTGGTGTTTTTTTTTAAAAAACCACCAGACAAAACACAAAAAAACCCAACCAAATATAAGAAACCACCTCAGGGCTGGATCCTTTGCTGTGAGCTGGTGGAGCAGCTCTGGTGCTTCCAGGTGGAGCCCGTGCTTCTGGGCATGAACTGGAGATGGGCCAGTTTGTGCCAGTAAGACCCTCTTGGGCTGCATCAGGAGGTACCTGGGCAGGATCTGGCCGTCCAGGTTGTCAGTGAGTTTAACTCTGAATTTACACTGAAGTGAAATATCCATGGCTGTGTCTTCCATGGCTCTGTCCTTCTGCTGCCACTCACACCCTGCTCAGTGGGCACATCCATCCGGTGCTGCCCCGGCCTCTTCCTGCTGCACGGGTGCAAACCTCAGGGAGGTCCCGTGGAAGCACCTTGGTTTTACTCCAGTCTGAGTGAGAAAAGATTGGGGCTGGGTTCATGTGGCAGTCAGATCAGATGTTCACCCTTCACCCTTGTTGCCCTCGTGGGCAACTGCCTTTGCTGGGCGGGTGGGCCAAGCTCTTGAAGCATTTTCTCTGTTGTTTTGATGGATTTATTTACCCCTCGTGCAGGGGTAAGCAGAGAGGAGAATGTGGCTGTGCATCCACATCCCTGATCCCCCCGTCCCCATCCCACCCCTCCCCAGTTTGGCAGAGTCTAGACCCGATTTATGTATTTGTTTCTAGCCAGAGCTAGCTGCTCTGCGGATTAATTCCAGTTAGACAACTGGTCTGGGTGCTGGAGGCTCAACAGTCGTCAAGGGTTTGTTCCTGTGTGTTAACATTTGTGGCTTACTAGGGTAATTTGCAAAACACATTTACTTTGAGTCAATTGGCAATCAGTTAACTGAAGTTAAAAAGAAAAAAGAGGTGGGGGGAGGAAATAATCATCCAAGCTTCCTTTGCAAAATGCTTTGGGATCTGTGTTATTGGCAAAAAAAAAACCAGAATAATAGAAGCTAGGTAGTGGAAACACAAGAAGAAAGGGCTTAATTCTCTCTCTAATAAAAAAATCTAACTGGCAGGAGTCTGCCAGGGATCAATTAGCTGATGTCTGCACACTGCCTTGAAGAGGAGAACACTACAGCCAAGTTATATGTTATTAGAGTTTCTACAGGTCCTTTTCTCCTCGTAGTTTTGCGTTCTTAACACACCACCTGCTAAGCAATTCTCTGCCCTTTTCATAATCCACCGAGTAAAGCAGTTTGTTGCGTATTGTTTTCAAATTTCAGTGGCACACGAAGAAAGCCTTTCATTAAAAATAAAAAAGGGGGGGGGGGGACAAATTTCATTTGAAAAAAGCACCCAGGACCTTGCTATACATCTGGCCTTGGATATAAAGGGCCACATCCTGATCTGGCTGGGCTCTGTCAGGAGCAGAGCGATGTCACAGGAGGCTCAGCCCCTATTTAGTTGTGCGAAGCAAGGTCAAGGTTGGGGTTGAGATGGGCTGGGAGCCTTGGCACTAAGTGGGTAAATCAGATTTAAGCCCAGCCTGATTTTAGCTGATGCAAATCAGTGCAGCTCCCGTGGAAGTTGGTGGAGTTATCTGGATTTATACTGCTGATGGCTTGGCCTGGTGTCTGCACCAATTTAGATCTGCCAGAGATCTGGGCCACTGAACCTGCTGGGCTGCTGGTCTAGATGGAGTTGGTCTAATTTCCTGTGGGGTTATTTTCTCTGGTTTTTAAGCGCAGGATCCCCCATCTGTCTGTCTGTGCAAAGCTGGCTTTCCTGTCTGCAGGCCTGCACGGAGACCCTCCCTCCTCCTCCCCCTGCTTCTCACACCATCGACTGCACCACGCGTCCTTTTGTCCGTTTCTAGATCCTCCCTCCCCCTCTTGCCAGGCTCTCTCTTTGCCCGTCTCCCTTGTGCCGTTTTGGGGTGCCTCTCCCTTGCCTCCACACCCCCTAATCCTCCTCCTCTCCTTGGGAGGGCTCACAATGTGCCTCTCCCTTAATTCCATCACCTTTTCTCCATCCCTGTCTCCCTCCCACCCTCTCCAGCTCGTGGAACTCGCTCACGTTTGCCCTCATTCATGTGTATTCCTTGCCACCGTTTCCTTCCATCTGTCCCCAGCATGGAGCCCCCGTCCTTTGTCACCGCTCTGCTTGCCTGACCCTCCGTGTCCCCTCCTTGATTGTTTCCTGTCATGCTGGGCTCAGATCCCTCTCCCCTCACACGCAGTCATTGTCCCAAGGCTTAGAAAACCACCGAACCCAAGCCCAGCCCTGACAAACCCCTACCTGGGGTCTGTTTGTGAACCAGCGCGAGCCTCGTGCTCCTGGGAGGCCGAACGGGGGTCACTGAGGCATTAGGAAAACGTTGCTTCCCTCGGGGGGGTGGAGGATGCACGGGAGTCGTTTTCAGCGCGGCCGCTGGCGCCAACACCCCCTTTCTTTCCACGCGACGCTCCGGTGATATCCCCGGGGAAATGGTGGCATCTCGGTTAATCTTCCTAAGATGGAATCTCCATCTTTGGAGCGAGCGGCATAGGAGCGGAGCAGGGAAATGTCTGCCAGGGATGGGCCAGGGAGAGCCCACCCTGCCCTGGGGCTGCAGGGGGGCAGAGGTGACCCCGTGTGGTTTTTATCCCACCCTCCGCAGGCTCCTTGGGAGCCTTTATCTGTCATTTCCTCTGGTTTTATCCCACACTTGCGTCGTGCCTCGCACGGTGAAGGGCCATTCCTTGGAGTTTCCAGGGCACTGATAACACAACACTGTAGATGACCATCAGTCCACATCAACTGTTGAGGAACTTCACCAAACGAAGCATCACAAATATCCTGCAAGGTGCGAACTCGGTGGAGTGTGACACGTGAGCTGCATTGGGTTTGGCAGCGGGTGGGGTCGCTTTGGGTTTTGGGGAGTTGCCCAGCTCCTTCTCTGGGTCAGGTCTAGCATTTCCATTCCCCAGGGATGTAAAATGAGTGGTTGAGAGATGGGATGAATCACCAGGCTGAGTATTGCAGGAAGTTTTGCAGTGACACAAAGCAAGAGGCAGCAATTCTTCCTGTTCCCCAGGTGGGAGACTGGAGCTCGGAGAGCTGGAGTAGCTCTGAGGAGTGAAAAGTCACACTGGGAGTCGACAGCAGAGTCAGGATTTACTGGCACGTGTCCTCCACCACTGCCAAGACCCCCTGACAGGTTTCGAGGCTCTGCTGGGAGGTTTCATGTTGGCACGGGTGCGTTAGGAGGAGTGGTTCCAGCAGATCAGGGGAGGTTCTCCTCCCGCTCTGCTTGGCCCTGGTGAGACCTCACTTGGAGTGTTGTGTGCAGTTCTGGGCTCCCCAGTTCAAGAGGGACAGGGATCTACTGGAGAGAGTCCAATGGAGGCTATGAGGATGATGAAGGGACTGGAACATCTGTCTGATGAGGAAAGGCTGAGAGACCTGGGGCTGTTTAGTCTAGAGAGGAGAAGACTGAGGGGGGATCTAATTGAAGTCTATAAATACATGAGGGTGTCAAGAAGGCAGGACAACCTCTGTCACTTGTGCCCTGGGATAGGACGAGGAGCAATGGATTCAAACTGGAGCACAGGAAGTTCCACCTCACATGAGGAAGAACTTCTTTGCTGTGAGGGTGACAGAGCCCTGGGACAGGCTGCCCAGAGAGGTTGTGGAGTCTCCTTCTCTGGAGACTTTCAAGACCTGTCTGGATGCCTTTCTGAGTGACCTGCCCTAGTTCTGGTCCTGCTCTGGCAGGGGGGTTGGACTGGATGATCTTCAGAGGTCCCTTCTAACCCCCAACGTTCTGTGATTCTGAGGCCGTGCCCGGGTGCCCACGCGATGCCACGAGATGCGAGTGCGACCCGTGGGGCTGAGTGGGTTTTGTGCAGCTCTCACCATTGGTCTGCAGCACATGGGGAGATGCTCTTGTCAGCTGTGGTGGCATGAGGCTCTGTTTTTGTCACGAGAGGTGCAGGGTTTGATCCTTACTAACTCTACGTGGTGGTGGGATCGTTACGTTCCTGTAAATATCCTGATGTCACAAGCCTGCATCTCATGAGATGAGCTGAGTGGCAGCCCTGAACTCCCAGCTGGGAGAGACATTGTTATTTATTAGGATCTATATAAATAATAATGTTCCGGGGCACGAGCTGAGGAATCTTAATTTCTTGGTTGCAGAAGCATCGTGTGCAGATCATCTTGTGTTAAAGCAGCGTGGTATGTGGAGGAAAACTTGCTGGTGTCGGATGGCCAGAGGAGAGGACAAAAGATGGGCTTCTTCTGGGGAGACAAGATGGGGTGGGGAGGTGATGGGGGATCTCACAGGGGTTTCAATGCTGTATCCTCATCCTCTTGTTCCATGAGTCTCGAATCAGACACCTGACGCCTTGGGAAAGCAGGACAAAATGCTTGCTTGACTCCATCTGCACGAGTAGAAATGTGGTGTCCTGGAGAATCACATTTTTAAATTTTTCTTAGAGACCCAAGCTTTGAGCAAACCTCCCGCAGAGGAAGCCCCAGTCTGCGTGGGAACTTGGTGCCAGGCTTTGAAAATGCCTTTAGGCACTGAATGAGGCTTTTGGAGAAGAGGGGTCAGAGGGACAGCAACAGGGAGGGTTTCCAGAAGTAGTTTAGAAAACTGTGCCAGAATTGCAAGAATATTTAGTTGCTTGGTGGCATCTTAGTGTCCTCTAGGAACCTGGAGTCCCACAGCTGGCTCTAAACCCCTCTAGAAAACAATTTGGAAGCCAAAACACACTGAAAAGTCTCTTGCCTTTTTTGGAAAAGCAGAAAGATGTTTTCTGAGCTGTAAGGAGCAGGGGCAGGAGGTTGGGTGGGCTCCAGTTGGGTGGATACTGATGGACAGAAGCGGTGGCACAGCAAGTGAGCTCAGGAAAGGGTCTGAGGCCAGATGGGGAGGCCTGTGGCCATTGGTGTTGGATACACAAGATGGAGAGTCTGGGCAAAACGCAGCCTTTGGTGGGATGGCCTCCGTGGGCAGCCTCTGCCAGGCCTTGCCTGCAGCTTCTGGTGAGCACCAAGAGAAGGGTCTGGGCAGAGCCTGCAGTGGTGCTGACAGCTTGCCCCATTTCTTGCTGTTTTGACCTCAAAGGAAATGCCAGCATCCTGCTCCCCCCGGCTTTCTAGCGGTGCCGATGTTTGGGGTCCCACCCTCTGTGAGGTGGGGAGCCCAAATTGCTGCATCTCTGCTACCTCCCCCAAACTTGTCCCCTCAAAAGTGGCCCGGTTCACACCAGATTCACCCCAAAATCTCCACAGTAGGTCAGAAATCCCTGTGGAGGGCTCTGCTCTCCTGGGTTGTGGCAGACATCTCGCCCCTCCTGCTCCTCGTGAGCTGGTGGTGAAGGGGCTATGCCTGGCCATGGCCATCCTTCTGCTTTCTCCTGTCATCTCCAGCCTGTCTCATGGCCCCATGTGTCAGCAGAATCATTCCCGTCCCAAGAACTGTTCTAACAAGAGGGGAGCCAAGGTGTCCCATCTTTCCTGAGGGGCAACATGGCAGGGCCTGGGCCTCTGCAGGGACAGGCTTCCTCACAGGTGCTTCCAGCCCATAGCAAGGGCTTGAGCCCACCCACCGAGGACATCATGGTGCTCGGGGGTGTGAGAAAGGGAGATCACCGAGGGGTGATTGCTGAGGGGGTTGTGTGGTGGGGGCAGCACACAAAATGGCGACAACCCGCCTGAGGGTGAGGGAGCAGGGAGCTCCTGAGGGAGGAAAGTGAGGGGATGGTGAGTGGGAAGACATGCTTTGGCTTTTCTCCTGTCAGGGTTAAGGGTGAAGGGGCCTTTCCCTCATTTTAGGTCCCCAGGCAGTGGATGCTGCGTGGGGCAGAGCCTGCTGAAAAATATGGCGGCTCAGCCTGGTTTCCTGAGGAGAGGGGAGGGTGGCAGGACAGCCTCTCTAACCTCCCTGCCTTGTTTTCTCTCTCTTCCCCAAGGCTGCAAGATCAAAGCCCTGCGGGCAAAGACCAACACCTACATCAAGACACCAGTGCGGGGTGAGGAGCCGGTCTTCATGGTGACGGGACGGCGGGAGGACGTGGCCATGGCCCGGCGGGAGATCATCTCCGCTGCCGAGCACTTCTCCATGATCAGGGCCTCCCGCAACAAGGCTGGCACCACTTTTGGCAGCGCTCCCACCTTGCCGGGGCAAGTCACCATCCGGGTGCGCGTGCCCTACCGCGTGGTGGGCTTGGTGGTGGGCCCCAAAGGAGCCACCATCAAGCGGATCCAGCAGCAGACCAACACCTACATCATCACGCCCAGCCGGGACCGGGACCCTGTCTTTGAAATCACTGGAGCGCCGGGCAACGTTGAACGCGCCCGGGAGGAGATCGAGACCCACATTGCGGTGAGGACGGGCAAGATCCTGGAGTACAACAATGAGAACGACTTCCTCTCCAGCAGCCCTGACTCCGGCATGGAGAACCGCTACTCGGAGGCCTGGCGGGTCCATACGCCGGCGCCGGGCTGCAAGCCCCTCTCCACCTTCCGCCAGAACAGCCTGGGCTGCATCGGAGACTGCTCCGTCGACCCCGTCTACGAGACCCCCCGCCTGAATGACCAAAACGACTTCAATTACGGTTACCTCTTCCCCAACTATGGTGTGAACAAGCAAGATCTGTATTACGGGGTGCCGGAGTCAGGTGCCCCGATGTGGGCTGGGCAGGAGAACACCAACCCCGTCTCGGTGCTCTTCTCGAAACAGCAACGGTCCAGCAGCACCGGCGCCATCCACCCAAATTCACACCGCTCCCCGTCCTCCTCCATCCAAGAGCCCAATCTCTCCGGTCTCCCTAGGAGGTCACAGGGGGAACCACTCCAAGGGTTTTCCAAGCTGGGGACCACCACCGCTGCCCGGACGTCTGTCTCCAGCAGCCGGGAGTGCATGGTGTGTTTTGAAAGTGAAGTTACGGCAGCTCTGGTGCCCTGTGGCCACAACCTCTTCTGCATGGAGTGTGCCGTGAGGATCTGTGAGAGGACTGATCCGGAGTGCCGGTTTGCCACGCTGCAGCCACTCAGGCCATTAGAATATTTTCCTAAAGAGACAGAGCAGGGCATTGGGGTGGGGAGGTGGGGGTAGGAAGGGGACTGGGGGTGGGGGGTGGGGAGGGTCCAGGAAAGAAAAAATAATAATAATAATGATAATAATAATAATAATAATAATGTCATCCGAAGAACAAACGAATGAAAGAATAAATTAATTTAAAGAAGAAGACGAAGAAAAAGAAAAATGAAAAAAAAAATTATTTTACAAGCAATGTATGTTATTTTTTAAAAAAAAAAGAAAAAAAGAAGTGAATAATAAAATTAAAATGAATAGCAAAGCCAGAAATTTTGAAGGGCGAACGGTGCTCCAGCCTGCAATGTCTTTTTGTAAAACAAGAACTCTGAACGCACACTCGGATCTCGCAAGCAAAGCAGTTTGGTTCAGTTTTTTTTTTTGGTGGTGAGACTGGGACTTCTCCACATCGACCAAGCCAGAACATCTCGATCGGCCGGGGAAGGGAGCAGGGACGTGGGGAGGGCCCTGCCAGCCTTTCTTCTCCAGCCACGTTCAATCTTCACCTTGGTCTGAAGCCCCTACTCTCCTCCTCCCCCCCACCCCAGGGATGTCAGCCCAACTGGGAGCTCAGAAAGAAACAAGTAGAAAGAAAGGAAAACGGATGACGGGGATTTAGAGAAACAAGAAAGAAACCATCAACCTCTGGGAACCTGTTAGAACGAGGGCACAACTGTATTACCTCAAATTTAAACAAAAAAAAAAAAACACAAAAAAATAAACCACAGCAGCTAAAGAACTTTTATTGTTTTCCTTTTTTTCTAAAAAAAAAAAAAAAAAGCCAAACAAAAAAAAAAAAGAAAAAAGAAGATGAAGAAATAAAAATGACGCCGGTGAAGCTGAAGAAGGTTTGGAAGAACCTATTGGAATCACACTGGGCGATGAGCATTTTATTTTATTATTCTGAGCCACCGTGGAGTCTGGAACTTGGTTCTTTTTTTCCTTATCCAAGCAGGGATTTGTTCATCAGACGAAATCAGGAGTCACTAACAGGGTATTTCAAACCAGTCCTGAGTTCCCATCCATGGGGGGAGCGGCTCGACTTCCGCGTTGCCGTAGTTCACTCTTCATCCTTTTTTTTTTTTTGCCAAGCGATGCCAGCAGCAGCCACACACACAGACACCACCTTGTGCTTTTTCTTTCCTTCAAACAAACAATCTACGTATCGCACCAAAACCTAAGAGAGATGATCATGCAATACAGGCCACGAGCCCAACGCGAAACCAACGTGCATCCCAACAGAGAGCAAAAAAAACCAACAACAACAACCCCCACAACCCCGCGTTTCTATATATCACTTTGTCGTCGTTTTTAAACTGGACCAAAACTTTTTGTTGCCCAAAACCGAGTGGGGGGAGGGGGGGGAAAAATAGAAGAAGAAAAAAGTATTTCTTTATGGAAACCTCTTCAGCTGTTCAGCTTTGCCTGGATCTTCCTGAGGTTGGCCGCTTTTATATATTATATTTTTTTCAGAATGAAAAAAAAAACAACAAAACAAAACAAAAATTTGCCTTGTCGAACATCCTTTAATCATTTCAAGACTCCTGGTTTGGTTGAATCAGATACTTTGTAAACCTCTTGGGAAGTGGGAAAGGATGGGCTTCGAATCTGGCTTCTGTGCCAATGCACACGAGATGCAAGGCAGCATCTTCACATCGTCAGGTTTGTTCAACCAGTCTCTGGATGCCAAAATGCTGTGATGGTAAAGATGTGTGTTGGATTAACCTATCAAGTACCTGTCTATAAATACATGTGTGTTATATATATAGGCACTTCACTCATCGAGCCTATATATATATATGTGTATATAAAATTATATATATATATAATTTGTTTCCCACCACCACCGCTTCCCCGTTTCCTGCCCCTTGACTTCTGCTCGCACACCCCGGACCTTGATTTAGAACCAAACCAACAAGTTGCACAACTTGGCAGAGATGGTTCTACAGAAAGAAAAAAAAAAAAAAAGAAAAAAAAAAATTACCTGAGGGTTTTTTTCTTTTTTTTTTTTTCGCCCCCAACCCCCCGTTCAGTTACAGGAGACTTTAATTTTCAGCGTAGTAACGTTCCTGGGAACATCCCCTCTTCTGCTCAGTTGGCTGCCACTTGCTCCCTGGTTGCTGTCTCCACCCTGGTGTGGCCAGCTCCTGCCATCCCTGGTCACCAGAGGAGAGGTTGAACTTTGCCACCCTCGGGGCAGGCTCTGCGTCATAAAGATCCACTTTTGATCTTCAGATACCAGGAGGAGGGGCTGGAAATGTTGTCCCTCCTCCATTTTGCATCAACGGTTAAATATTACGTAGGGGCAAGAGGTAGTTGGAGGGGTGGACGACGTTCCTAGGCTTTGGAAGTGGATGCTGATGTTTTGGAAGAAGTAAAACAAATTAATGCTGATAATGCTGTGCTAAAGGGACACTGTCAGGTCGAATTTGTACTCACCTCCTCCCCAAAGCTTTAAGAAACCTTGGTTGTCCCAGCCCTGCGGTGTCCACCGGGAGCGGGTCGGGATGTGAGCGCTTCCCGGGGGGGAAGGTGCCGCGTTTTGGACCCGCCGGTGTGGGAGGTGATGGAGGACTGGGGGTGCTGGTCAGTCCTTCTCTGGCTCCACTCCCAAAACTTCCCGGGCCCACTGCTGGCCCAGGGCACAGATGTGAAAGCCATCCCGCCACGTGGAAGTGTGGCCTCAGGGCCCCGGCTGGTTCTGGTCAGGTCCTTTCTGAAACTGGCCTAGTTCTGGTTCAAAATCTGGCTTGGGTTTTGGTCCCAGTAAAAGCAGGGGAAGGGAGAGGGAGAACACTTCAGTTCTCCGGGCAGTAACCTCTCCCTTCCCCTCACACCACCTCCTCCTCCCTCATGTCCTGTTCCCCCCACCCCAGGGTTGTCATTTGAGCAGAGTTCTCCAGCTGATGTCGAGAGAGCGGCTGGGGCAAGAGCTTTGGGGGGTGGGTGGGTGGGTGGGGGGAGCCAACCACCCTTCGAAGGGGCGTTCGGAAATGTTCGCGTTGGGAACGGAGGGGGGATTTCGTTGGAAACTTCAATGGCAAATGCTTCCCCGGGGCCGATAATGTTAGTTGAGTGACTAGTCGTTCTTGGCTGAGTGAAGTCTGTTCGTGGTCATGTGAGCAAGTTCTTGATCGATGTCTTTATTTGATGCCAGGTTGTGAAGAGGTGGGTGGGAACGGGGAGGGGGGAAGGAGACACCCGTGTCGGGGGACCTGGGGTGGGGGGGGGACCTATTCTAGCACTGACCCTAGGGAGTGGGGAGGGGAAGGTAAGGGGGGGGCTCTTTGTCTCCTCCTTTTATCTCCTCCCTTACCTTTAACGAGCGAAAAACGATGTAAAAGCCTCCTGCATGCTGAGAAATGGTAGAGAGAGAAAAAAAGAAAAACGCCTTTCTTTAAAAAATTTAAAAAAATTAAAAAATTAAAAAAAAAAAAAAGAAGGAAAAAAAAATATCATTTAAGAAATAAAACAAACAAACAAAAAAAAGGAATAATGACCCAAACAAAAACGTCCATGCTTGCTGATGGGAACCAGAGTGGGGCTGGCTGTCTGTCCAGGCAGCAGCACGTCTGCCCCTCTCTGCAGACAAGGTTCCTACTCAAGTCTCCAAGTTGGCCTTGAATAAAATCTTCAGTTCCAATAACCTTTATATATATATATATATATACACACATATATATATACATATACATATATATTAAAAGAAAGCTTGATGTAGCAGTTCTAGTTTAAAATGAATAGAAGTATTTCGGCCCCTGTTTTATTTTGATTTCTCCTTTCTGCCCCCCCCCCCCCTCGCTTTCCCCATCCCCCCCCCACCCCCACCCACCCACCCACAACCCCCCAAAACCAACCAACTCTGTATTTTGATGTAGCAACTTTGGAAGAAAGGAAAACAGGCGCTGTAAAACGCACCGAGAGCTACCTCTGGCCTGAGAGGGGGCAGCATGATGGGGGGGGGGCTTGGGCAGGGTGGGAGAGCTGTGGCCCCCAGGAGAACTGCCCCCCCGACCCCCCCAGCTGCCCCCCAGCCCCTCGGGGAGCACCCAGAGAGGGGCAGTGCTGGGTCCTGCCTGTTCACATCCATGGGGAGCCCGGTTGCGGGGTTTAAAACAACAAATTTGCATAACGTTTTTGTTGTTTTGTTTTGTTTTTTTTTTCCTTTAAATATATGTATATATCTAAAAAAACCTTCAAAAAAAAAAAAAAGAAATAAAAACAAAAAAAACCGAGAAAAATGCCCATGACCTTAACTATTTGCTCTGACTTGTATCTTCCTTGATAGGTGACTAAAAATGGCTTGTTGGTCTAATTCACCAGCAATAACGTTAACTAAAGACAGAGCCCTCCTCTCTGCACCCTGCCCTTCTCTCCATCCAGCTTCCCCTTGGGGGGCCTTTGGTGACCCACCTGGCAGTGTAAATAGGCAAGACCTTCACCAGCCCTAACCATCCTTCCCAGAACTCTTTGGGATAACTCATTTTTGGGTGCTAAATGGACCCTAGGTGCACGCAGGGGAGGTGGGAGACACGCGGTGGCAGGAGGTGGCACATGAAGCCAGGTCTTCCCAAGCCACCCGGGTCTCCCTCCCTCTGGTTTAGGAGCAGGAAAGCCTTTGCAAGGAGCCTGGTCCTCAAGCCCCTCATCCTACAGATCACACAGGGGGTTAGTTTTATGGCTAGTGAGTGGGCCACCGAAACGGGGCTGGGTCCTGGCGGTGGTGGAGCAAAGCAAGGTTCATCTGTGCTGGGTGGGACCTCGTGGGTGGCCCAGTGTGAATGGATGCCGCTGGTTTCCCTTTGCTGGGGTTTGTTCCCAAGTGTTTCCATCTGCCTCTGGGGATGGTGGAGCCAGGGGTGGGGACCCAGCTGTGCCTGGATGAAAGCTGGTGGTGGTTTCATCCTGCTGTGTTGGGGTGCACAGCTCCGAAGGCACCAGCGGTGGGACAGAGGGCAGGTCCCCAGACACCCCGGGGGGTGTCTGTGGTGGAAGGTGCTGAGCTGGTGGCAGGAGGCTCCCAGGTGCAGGCAGGATCAGACCCATGAGGGATGAAGAGGACCCAGCAGTTGGGACTGGGGGCTGAACCCTCCGGTTCCGCGCCCCATTGGGGTTTACACACGTGCTTTGCCAAACTGCAGCCAAACTCTTGCTGAAACCAGGGAGCGGGGGGCTCCGGGGCCGTGTGGAATTTGGGCCTCATCCTCCAACCTTCCCTTGTGGATGTGACCTCCTGGCCAGAGCCGAGGTGGTGTCAAGGCTGTGGGAGCAGAAGCTCCCAGGTCCTGGCACAGCGGGGTGATGTGACCAGAGAGGGGACATGGGGGGGGTCTTGGGGTGATGCCTGTCGTGTCCCCCAGATCCTGCTGCAGCTTCAGCTGCTGCTTCCAAGCTGCCATGGTGGGGATGGGGACTCCTGGAGAAGGGACAATGTGGGGGAGAGGGTGACAAAACATTAACAAAGGGAAAGGGAGGAATAAAGTAATATCATGCTGTGATGTCATCCTCATCGACATAAATTATATAGAGAATAGTGTGTATTATAATACAGAACAAAAGGCAAAAAGAAGAACCAAAATTGGATTTATATTTAATGAGGAGATACTATAAAAATATCTTGTCCTAGCTCCCGTTTGCAAAAGTATTTTTCAGCTGGAGGGATATCTATTATTTTTTTTTCTCTTTTCTTTCTTTCTTAACAAGCAAAAAGAATAATCTCCATCCATACAAAGGCTCAGACTGTTAATATTGTGAACCTCTTAAATCAAAATGCTCCAACCTGTTTATTTGGTATTTGAAGGGTTTATTTTGATGCATTTACTGGTGTTTTTTAAAGAGAGAGAGAGAGGAGGGAAAAAAAGACTTAAGATTTTAAAATTAGAACATTTCTTTATAATTTAATATTCTATTTTAATAAATGCATTTATTACATGTAAATGTAGCAAGGAACTGGGCTAATAAAAATACTTTTTATTAGGTAATTTATTATAAGAAAAAAAGGATATTTTATTTTATGATAAAGTGATCCTTAAAAGTTTAGAAGGTTTAGAATATATGTAGGTTAAAAAATACATTTGTATCCAGAGTATTGCTTAAAAAGTGTTTTTAATATATGTTCCCTTTTTTTTGTGTGTGTGTGTGTGTGCGTGTGCGTAAAAGGTGATAGTTATGGTGCAGATAGCCCTTTCCAGAAATAAGGAATTAACACAGTTGGATGTATTTAAGGAAAAAAAAAAGGATAAAAAAAGAGGAAAAAAAAATTTAAAAAAGGTAATTAAAAAGCAGAGAAGTAGAAGAGAAAAACCACTATGAACCCAAGGCCGTGTGGTCGTTTCGCAGCCCCTCCCCGCCGTTGTGTGGTTGCTCTGTCCAGCGAATCTCTTTGCCAGGGCTCGAGGTCCAAATGCCTGGGAAGCTTTTGGTGGGACCTGGCTCCATGTAGGACCCTTGGGCTGGGGCTTGGGGTCCTTGGCAGCACCACTCGGCCCCCCGAGCCCCCCGAGCCCCCATCCCAGCAAAGCACTTCAGCGTGGCCCTGGGGTTCCGGCTCCCGCCCCAGGTTTGTCCTCGTGGTGGTTTATTTGGGAAGGGCAGGAGCTCGGGATGAGGCTGGATGTTCTTGGGAAGCAAAGCTTGGTGTTACCTTCAGCCCTTCTTGTCCTCCTACCGAGCCCTGGGTTGTCCCAGGGAGGGGTTTGTTGTGTCCCAGGTTCCTGAGGGGTTTTGGAGACCCCTGTGGAAAACTGCTCAGGATTTCTGGTCCCGCCAGCTTGGACCTCCCTGGGCTGGGAATGTGATCCTGGGGCTGCTCTGTGGACAAGGGGGGTGGTCGCCGTCCGTTGCCTCCTTCTAGGCTTTGGCTCCGTTTCTTCCTAAGCAGGGGGGATTTGTCCCAACATTCAGGCCAGGCCTGATCCTGCAAACATCCACCATCGTCCTTCAGGACCTCGGGGCTTGTGCAGGGCTGAGTCCTTCAGCAGCTGCTTCAGTCTTGGACGTGGTGCTCTGAGACAACTTGTGGAGAGCTCCTGGCCAGCTTCCACCCATCCCAGAGAGGTCCAGGATTCCCTTTCTGTTCCCCCCCCACCCAAGCCAGTGTGGGCACATCCCATGCAAGACAACTAACATAAGGACAGGCAGGATTGAGCCAAGTGTCCCCTTTGGAGCTGGCAGGTCTTGGAGCTTGCAAAGCACGTCCTGTCACCCCAGAGAGCACCTCAGCACCCACTCCACCCACAGCCTGAGTGTTCTCCAGGATCTTGGCCCAAGGAGCTGCTCTGCAGGTGGGCTGAGCAACCTCAACCTCCCCGTGGGCTGGGGGAGAGGGGGGTGTCCCCAACCTCCACCACAAAACCAGCCCTTGTCCCACTCCCCTTCCCAAAGCAGGAAGGTGGGAGATGCTTCTGCTCTGTTGCCTTTCAAAGAAGCATTTTAAAAGAATATTCTTTTTTTGTTGTTGTTTGTTTGTTTGTTTGTTTTTAACCAAAAAGGAGAAGAAGAAAAAAAGAAAAGTTTGAGTTGATGGGTATTAAAAAAAAAAAGGAAAAAAAGTTAATAATAATAAGAATAATAAGAATAATAATAATAAACATTCAAATTTATTTCATATAATCCTAGAGTAAAGATTAAAATAAAATTAACTAGTTCACATAGTAGATGCTATCCATATTGTTTAATCTATAGTAGATCCAAGTGATCCCAGACAGAGCAGAATGTAAAATAAACTTGGAAACAAGCTCAGCTATCACTTTTAACTTCCCCAGAAATTCCATCTTTTTTTGGTACTATTTTTCTGAAGCAAACAAATAAACCAACGAAAGCCTAAGAAAAAATAAACCACCGACCGGTACCTTCTGTCAATCAAAGTCCTGAAGTTATTTTTATAGAGGGGGGAAAAAAAAAAAAAAGGGATCTAATAATATGTATTTTTTTAAAAAGATACGTTTGGGTTTTTATGTTGCTTTTTTAATAAAAATAGGAAGATTTGGCTGGTCACTGAACAAAAGAAGAACGTTTTGGGCCATTATTTTTGCCTTATTCTGGCCTCCAGCCTCATGCTCGGAGCGTGAAATTCCAGCAAAAGAAATGCTAAAAGTTGCTGTTACTTTTCTTGTGCTCTTCTTGCTTTTTGAACTTCTCCGAGCGTTGGAAGGTCCCGGTGATGGGTGGGTGGGACCATTCCCAGGTGGGAAGGCAAAGGAAAGGAAAAATTGGATGAAGTCCCCTCTGTAACGTGACGGATAGAGCTGGAAGGCAGAGAAGTGCTGGTGCGAAGGCGCGGGGGCTCCTCTGGCGTGTCCACTGTGGGGCCATGGATTAGGCTTTCTGCCCTCGGAGCTGGGCAGTAGACATAGGACATGAGGGTTGCTTTGTTCCCTTTTTTTTTAAATTTTAATTTATTTTTTGGTTCTCTCGACCCGGGGAGGAAGCGTTGAAGCACCGGGGAGACGATGCGCGCCTTGGGATGAGCTCGCTTGTTTAGCAACCAGCATCTCTTGGGATGCTGGATTTGGCTTGTTGGGTGTTTTTCCCTTCAGAGAGCTCTTGCTCGGCCTCAAGTCATCGGGTTCGAGTGCTGGAGCTGCGGGTGAAATGTTTGGAAAAGGCCTGGGAGGTCTTTCCCGTGGCTGTGCTGGGCCATGGTGTCCCTGAGCCCTTGGCTTTGCTTCCCAGCAGCCGGCCCCACGCTGTCCTGCTCTCCAGAGGGTGACACTGGTGGTGAGTGCCTGGGTTTTGGCTGTGAAGTGAAGAAGGAGGAGGCTGGAGGCTGTTGTGGGAAGTGCCAAGAGTGGGAGCAACGGGCTCCCCGAGCTGGTGGAGCAGCCTTGTGGTGCACCAAGGCTGGCCACGGCTCCCTGGGCACGGAGAGGAGCCGTTCTGCCGATGGCGGAGCCGCTCGGGGCAGTTGGGAGCAGGGCAGGGGGTGCTGGGGCAGGATGTGCCCCTCACCCTGCTCAAACCTGGTCTGTAGGTGTCAGAGCCAGGCCAGCGTTGGTCACTGCTTTGCGCTGCACCAAAATCACCGTTTCCACACCGAAAACAAATGACCCGGCGTCGACTCCGCCACTGTTGGAGAAGCAGAGCGTTGCAGAGAAAACACTCTAGAAAGGTGGTTACCTCTGGGGTTTTTTGCTCCCATCCTCTGTGCTGCAGCAAACCCAGGGATGTCCTGCAGTTCAGGAACATCCGCCAGGATCCCAAAGCCTTCGAGAAACGCAGCGGCCGCCCCTTGCTCCCTCGTGCCTGCTCCCGGGCTGGGCCGAGCCCGCCGCTCACCAGCATTCCCTCAGCAAAGCCATGCAATAGCTTAGGGCAGGAAGCCAAACCAGTTCTCACTCGGTTTCTGCGGATAGCACTGTGAATCTGAGCTCACTCCACGGGCCCTTCCCCGTTTGGGAAAGCCAGGGCACCACGTCTCCCGCGCTTCCGGAGGGTTTCGTGCTCGGTGGAATCGAGCGCCTGGGCCTTCCCCGCAGGGGTGGCAAGGCAGCCTGTTTGCTCTTTCCTTTTTGTTTTACCTCATTTTTTTTGGTTTTGATACTTGAAGAAGAGTCAGTGGTTGTACAGTGATGCCCTGGACTGGAGAGTGGATGCACTTTATAGTAACTTGTATACTGATAGTGGGGTCCCATCCTGCCTCTGCCGAGCCCCCGGCAAGGGTTCCTTGCTGTCAGCACCGGCAGGAGCAGAGCCAGGATGGGCTGGTTCTTCCAAAAACCTTCCTAGGATGTTAGGGAGCAATCTCTGTATTTTATTGTGGGTTTTCACATACTGTAGAAACTCCAAGTCACGTTCTGCTGTCAGTTGACCCGGTGGAAAATTCAGCCAGGACCGTGCTGGGCCGCTCCAGTTTTCCCTGGGGCTGGAGATGGAGGAGGTTGAGCAGCTCCTGCCTTTTACTCCCATGTAACTCTCCACTTTCACTGGGGTTACTCTACTGGAATCTGAAGTTGCTTCAGCCCTGGCAGGCTGCAGCGTTGCCTCTGGATCCACTCCAGCAGCACTTCAGGGCCGCTCACGGAGCAAACGGAAAAGCCACCCCCAGTTAAAGGGACACTAACGGGAAACCTGGAGCTGTTCCACTGGTGTCTGTGCAGGGATGAAAAGAAATGAAGTCACCTCCCGACGGTGACACCAGTTCACCAGGCAGCTGACAGCAGAATGTGCCTTCTGATCTTGTGGTGATGCTCTTGAAGCAACTCACAGAGAAACGGAGCAGCGAGACAAGAGCAGCACTTGGTGGCTGTGGAGATCTCTCATCTGCCAGGAGCTGGGACAGGGAGGGACACGGTCACAGGCTGCTTTGCTCGTCTGTGAAACCATCAGCACTTCTTTCTTTCTTTTTTTTTTCCTTTTTCCTTATGAATTATGTTCAAGATAATCGTAAAAAAAAAAGGGAAAAAAAAAAACCAAAACAAACCCAACACGAAACCACCATCAGGGGCCAGATCCAGGTTTGTGATTGAGGATTTGCTCCTGGGTTAAAAGCTGTGTTGAGCAAACATGAAAGGTGGTGGCAGGAGCTGCCACATCCCAAGAATCTGGCACATCCCAGACTGGCAGGGCAGTTGGAGCCACGGCTGCTGTGGAGCCTGTTCGTGCCGTGGAGCCAACTCCAATCCCAGCCCCAGTCCAGCCAGGAAAATCCCCAGGGATGCCCAGAGCAGCCCCCGGGTGTCCAACTGCTTGGTCAGGAGCCTTGGGGGATGTGGAGGATTTCCTCCAGCTCTGCCCTGGATCAAAGAGATCCAGGGTCCTCAAAGAGATCCAGGCTCCTCAAAGAGATCCAGGCTCTGGTCTGGCCAAGCAGCTCTGGTGGGATTTCCCAGGTGAGATGGGAGCTAAAAGGAAAGCTGAGCCACCAGGGACCATCCGATCCTGGCGCAGCAGCTCCCAGGGGAGCTCAGCCCCCACCAGCCCTTCATGGCTTTTGCTCAACCACCTTGGCTTTCTCTTGTCCTCGCTCAGAAATGCTGTACAAGTTCGTGTGTATCTGCTTTCCCATGGATCTAGGTGCTACCATCTGGTCCTACCCATGGATCCAGGTGCCACCATGTGGTCCTACTTATGGATCCAGGTGCTACCACGTGGTCCTACCTACGGATCCAGGTGCTAGCATCTGATCCTACCCATGGATCCAGGTACCACCACATGGTCCTACTCACGGATCCAGGTGCTAGCATCTGGTCCTACCCATGGATCCAGGTACCACCACGTGGTCCTACCCACGGATCCAGGTGCCACCACGTGGTCCTACCCACGGATCCAGGTGCCACCATGTGGTCCTACCTACGGATCCAGGTGCCACCATGTGGTCCTACCTACGGATCCAGGTGCTACCACGTGGTCCTACCCACAGATCCAGGTACCACCACGTGGTCCTACCCACGGATCCAGGTACCACCACGTGGTCCTACCCACGGATCCAGGTGCTACCACGTGGTCCTACCCACGGATCCAGGTGCCACCACGTGGTCCTACCCACGGATCCAGGTGCCACCACGTGGTCCTACCCACGGATCCAGGTGCCACCACGTGGTCCTACCCACGGATCCAGGTGCCACCACGTGGTCCTACCCACGGTACTACCAACCTCACGCTGAGCCAGCCGGCCACAGGGTCACCATCCTGACTTTGTGGCCCCTCCATTTAAAATCCATTCCCTGTTAACGTCGTGGTTTTGCCTTTTGTTTTTTAAATTTTTTTTTTTTTCTTTTCACGTCATAGGAAACCTGTAGTTGGGAATTGTTACTATTGGAAACCGATCACATGTTCCATCCAGGTTTTATTTTTTTCATCTCTCCGGCGTTACGCAAAAATAAAGGGCCTGAGAGAGAGAGATGTAACCGAACATAGAAGTAGAGTTAGGCTCGTTGTCTGAGTTTTGAGGCATATAGTATAAGGGGAGAAGGAAAAAAGAATTAAGATAAAATAAAAAAAATTAAAATAATGATGTTGCACAACTTGTAGAAAACAAAGAAGGGAAAGGGTTAATGTATTAAATGTGCTAAATTACATTAAGAACTTAATTTTATTAAAGTATTATTACTTAAGAAACTCGGTGTCTGCTCTTGGGTTCCTGTCTGTTGCCACTTCAGGAGGGGTGGTTGGGAATGGGGGTCCCAGTTGGGCTGAGCTTCAGGGTGGTGGGGCCGTAACCTCCTTCTGCCACCCCTCAGAGCTCCAGGCCTTTAGCAACACTTCTCGGGGTTAATTAGAGCAAAGGGGTTTAATTTGCTAAACTATCAGCTCCCCTGGGCAGCTGCTGTTCCCAGTCCTGGCAGCAGCAAAGGCCCGTGTCCATGAGCCTTGTGTGCAAACCTGTGCCTGCTTCACCCTTCCCACCACTTCCTTCCAGCAGAAATTGTATAGAATCATGGAATGGTTTGGGTTGGAAGGGATTTTAAAGATCATCTCATTCCAACCCCCTCTGTATGGGCAGGGACACCTCCCACCAGACCAGGTTGCTAGAAAACCTGGAAGAAAACTGAGCTGCTGGGCCTGGAAAGTGTCTCCATGAGCCTAAATGATCTCATCATTCCATGTGTCCATGCCAGCTCCAAGCTGGATGGCACATCTGATGGCAGTGAGCCCCGAGGGACACTTGGCTCAACCCTTGTCCCTTTGTGGAGCCAGGGGCAGGTTCCTCCCCCCCTCAAACCATCTTTCCTGGGGCTGACATCACCTCTTGGCACCGTCACCTCTTGGCACCGGTTGCGGTGTGGGCAGATGGTGGCGCGGGAGGAGGTGGCACTTGGCAGCTCTCCAGCAGGTCTGGAGACGGCCGTGCCTCTGCCAACCGGTGTGGGCACAGGGCAGGGTGGGATAATGGCTGTCACTCACCTGGGGACAGCCACCAGCCACGGGCAGGAGGTGGCCAAGGATGGGTCTGGCCAGCTCGGGGATGCGCCGTGCTGCAGGAACATTCGGCACCCAGATGGTGCTCCAGCCAAGGTGCTTGGGTGGCCCTTGGAGAAAAGGGGCAACCTCAACCCAGATGGGGCTGGCATCCATGTGGGACAACCCTTGCTGTCCCTGCTTGTGTCCCACAGCTTCCTCTGTGCCACAGCAGCAGGATCCAACCTGCCCCTCTGAGCCTGAACTACAAGCTCTACCCTCCAGCCTCCCAAAAAGATTCCCCCCTGGCTCAGGCTACGCTCACACCTTCCTCCCTGCTCCTCCTCCTCCTCGCCTCTCATGCCCTTCACCAGCTTTTCATGGGCAGGGATGCTGCCCAGCTGCTCCGTGCCCAAGGTGTGGGGCTGGCACAGCTCCTGGCCTCCAGGAAAGACCTTGGCAGAGAAAGAGCCTCCAGCAGCAGGTTTATTTGGGGATTTTTTTTGCCCGAATTCGTGTTTCATCCATAAATTGTCCCCCAAGGCAAGACCCTGGTACAGGTCCTGCCGGCCCAGCCAGGCCACATGAGTGGGGGGAGCCATGGGGACAGAGACCCCCCCCTCTCAAAAACGCTGGGATGGGGAACGTGCTCCCAGCACTGGGGTTAATGGGAAGGGACAAGGTCCCACGGTAGGTCAATTGTCTTGATGGACATCTGCCATCACCCCGGACAGTGGCACTGGGCTCAGCCCAGTCTGTCCCAGCACCCTGGGGTGATGTCTACCCTGGGAGGTACCCGCTGTCCCCCCCAGGCAGGGGACGGGGTCGCTGTCACCCTGTAGGTGCAGCAGACGCTCCATCTAGTGGCAGCAGCGTCCCCAGGCCGGGCTGTCACCAGCCACGAGTGGCAGAACACGAGTGGGGCCGGATCAAGCCCCATATGCTGCTGCCACCACCCAGGAAGGCGTGCGGAGGGACCCCCTGCCCACCCTCAGCACCCCCTCCCGCTCTCACACCCCACCAAAGCCCCGGGAGCCCCTTGTCCCCTCTTTGGGGCTCCCCCAAAGGACACAACCCCCAGGTCCCTGCTCCAGGTCCCCAGGGATGGGGCAGCAGTGGGAGAGGAGCAGCTCTTCCCTTTGCAGGCCCCAAGGGGCTCATGGCACGAAGACCAGGGTCCTTCCAAGCAGGGGAAGGGAGTCACCCCCCCCCCCACCCCAGAGTGTCCCACAGCTGTCCCCACAGCACCCAGAGGGACACCCAGCCCTTGGCATGGGAGGGGCAGGGATGGGTGCAACCAGCTGGGTGCTGATCGCTTCACCAGGCAAGAGAAGGGTGCAGCCTGTGTGTGTGTGTCCCCCACCCCACCCCTAAGGGCTGCACCCAGGGGTGCTGCAGAAATGTGGCACCAAACAAGAGAGTCAGGATGCTTGGGCTTCTTCAGTGCCACCCTGAGCCACCCAGGGATACAGGAAGTAGAGACAGGAGGGGATGGCATGTCCCAAACCGCGGGGAGAGACCCTGATGCTTCCCCCCCCCCCAGCCCCTGGTTGTGTAGGTCCTACATGAACACAGGGAGAGCAGCACGATGGTGCCCACAGGAGCAGCCCTGAGGGAGCAGCCACCAGCCCCCCCTGCTCTGGGGGCTGCAGCGAGAGCAGAGGTAGAGGGTGAGAAACAGGATGCCACCGTGTGCTGGGGGAAGGGGGGGGGGGGGGCGTTGTCAGGGTGGGGGCACCCCTGGGGGCTCAGATGTTCTGGCAGCAGGGGGTCTGCCTGCTCTCCTGCTGCGTGGGCAGCACCCGGATGGGCTCGATGGTCGTGCTGGGGCCGAACTCGGAGTCCGGCTGCCCCGTGATCTGCCGCTGAGACACGATGCGATAGATCTCTGCCAGCAGGAGAGGAGAGGAGGGGAAAATACTTACATATCATAGAATCATCGAATGGTTTGGGGTTGGAAGGGACCTTCAAGATCATCTAGTCACACCCCCTGCATGGGCAGGGACACCTCCCACCAGCCCAGGTTGCTCCAAGCCCCATCCAACCTGCCCTTGGACACTTGCAGGGATGGGGCAGCCACAGCTTCCCTGGGCAACCTGGGCCAGGGTCTCACCACCCTCACACTCAACAATTCCCTCCTCATCTCCAACCTCAATCTCCCTCTCCCAGTTTTCATCCATCCCCCTCATCCCATCCCTCCCTGCCCTTGGCCAAAGTCCCTCCCCAGCTTTCCTGGAGCCCCTTCAGGCACTGGAAGGTGCTCTAAGGTCTCCCTGGAGCCTTTTCTTCTCCAGGCTCAACACCCCAACTCTCCCAGCCTGTCTCCAGAGCAGAGCTGCTCCAGCCCTCTCCTATGAAATACTTACATTTCAGTGGAGCCCCCTCCCAAAACACACATCCCAAGGGGATGCAAATTCCCACATCTCCCCATCCAGGGGAGCAGAACCCACCCAGAACATACAGCCAGGGTCCCCAGGGGCGGGGTCCTGGGAGGACACAATGTCTGGAACCATCACTGCCCCCATTCCCACCTTTCATGGTTGCCCTTTACCTGAGAGGATATTGTGGAAAGCCATCTCCACGTTGGTGGAGTCCAAAGCAGAGGTCTCCAGGAAGGACAGCCCGTTCTTCTCTGCAAGAACAGGGTGAGCTCAGGTGGGTTCCATGAGCTACGGCCACCTTGGGATGGCATGGGACAGGGCAGGAGGGGGGGGAGATACCTGCAAAGCTCCTGGCCTCATCGGTGGGCACAGCCCGCAGGTGCCGCAGGTCGCTCTTGTTGCCCACCAGCATGATGACAATGTTGGCATCAGCGTGGTCCTGCAGCTCCTTCAGCCACCGCTCCGCATTCTCGTACGTCAGGTACTTGGCGATGTCGTAGACCAGCAGGGCTCCCACCGCCCCCCGGTAGTACCTGGGGACAACAAGGGGACAGGTTCACAGCAGGGACACAGCCCCAGAGGAGGGACACGGGGGTGGGGAGCAGGGGGACTCACGCTGAGGTGATGGCCCGGTACCGCTCCTGCCCGGCCGTGTCCCAGATCTGTGCCTTCACCGTCTTGTTGTCCACCTGGATGCTCCTGGTGGCAAACTCCACCCCAATGGTGCTCTTGCTCTCCAGGTTGAACTCGTTGCGGGTGAAACGTGACAGCAGGTTGCTCTTCCCCACCCCAGAGTCCCCGATGAGCACAACTGGGGGGGGCACAAGGACAGTGTCAGCCCCCCCCCAGTGAAGCCCTTTGCATCCTGCAGCGCCCACCACCCCAGCAGACCCACAGCTCAGGGGGATGTCCCCAAGCCATGACCCCATGTCCATTTCATCTGGGGAGGAGCTGCAGGGTGGGGGGGCTGTGGCCATGAAGCTGCACTGGGGAGCAGGACTGGTCACCTCCACTTGTCCCTGTGGCACCTCAGTCACCTGCAGACACCCCCCCAGAAAATTCCTGCTGTCACCTGGAAGTTGTTGGGTGTTCCCTTCCTGGCACTGGGAACAGGAAGGTGCTGGACTACAGGCTGCCCAGGGAGATGGTTGAGTCACCATCCCTGGATGTGTTTAAGGGTCATTTGGATGTGCTGTTGGGGGATATGGTTTAGGGGAGAACTTCTTAGAGTAGGGATGATGGACTCGATGACCCCAAGGGTCTTGTCCAACCTGAATGGTTCTATGATTCTATGGATGCACCAACCAAAACCAGGTGGAAAACCAGAGCCAGGACCTGTGTGAGGACAGACAGGCCAGAGAGGCCAAGCAGAACTGGGTCTCCTATTTCCAGCCCAACCTCCAACCCTGAGGGCACACAAGAGGACTTAAAGATGTGGTCTGAAAGGAACCATCATCCTCCTTCTCCTCTGCTGCTACTGGTCCAGCTCGTGAGCTGGGAAGTCCCTGGGCGTGGGTGAGTCAAGTGCATTTTTGCCTGTCCCAGATCTGGCCGGTTCCTGTAAAATCTGGTGCAACAGGCTCTGGGGAGGCTTTATCACTTGGCTCCCCTATCAAGTTTGTTGAGTTTATGACTCAACAGGCCTTGATTTTTTAATTATTATTATTTATTTCATTCCCCCCCCCTCCCTTCTGTTCCTTTTCCAGGTGCATTTGAACACGGGTGCTTCACTGTGCTCACCCCTGTGGGACTGAGCTTGGGGGACACGTCTCCCCACCAGGATGAGGCAACAGCAAGGCTGAGATCACAACCATCCAGTGACCACCACACTGGAGAGAAACCAGAGCAGCAACATCAAAGGGACAACTGGGTCCAAGGGACCTCACCACTGCCCTTGTCACTGGGGCTGCAAGGCAGGATACAGGATTTGGATTCACCAAATCTCAGGCTGGTTTGGGTTGGAGGGACCATAAAGCTCATCAAGTTCCACCCCCTGCCATGGGCAGGGACACCTCCCACCAGCCCAGGTTGCTCCAAGCCCCATCCAACCTGCCCTTCAACACTTCCAGGGATGGGGCAGCCACAGCTTCCCTGGGCAACCTGGGCCAGGGTCTCACCACCCTCACACCAAAGAATTTCCTCCTCATCTCCAACCTCAATCTCCCTCTGCCAGTTTTAATCCATCCCCCTCATCCCATCCCTCCCTGCCCTTGTCCAAAGTCCCTCCCCAGCTTTCCTGGAGCCCCTTCAGGCACTGGAAGGTGCTCTAAGGTCTCCCTGGAGCCTTCTCTTCTCCAGGCTCAACACCCCAACCTCTCCCAGCCTGTCTCCAGAGCAGAGCTGCTCCAGCCCTCCCATCATCTCCGGGGCCTCCTCTGGACTCTCTCCAACAGCTCCGTGTCCTCCTTGTGTTGGGGACCCCAGAGCTGGCCCCAGCCCTGCAGGGGGGTCTCAGCAGAGCAGAGCAGAGGGGACAATCCCCTCCTTGGCCCTGCTGGTCACACTGCTGGTGACAGCCCAGGACACGGGTGGTTTCTGGGCTCCAGCGCATGTGTTGCAGCCAGACACAGCTACTTCCTTCAAGGCTCAGCAGCCACCATCCTCCATGGATATTGCTCCATGACTCCATGGGCTCCAGCTCTTAGGGTGCCTGGAGGCTCCTCCACACATTCCTGAAAGACAATGGGTGCTACGCAGAGGCCCGGGAGGACCATGACAGTCTGGACTGCCCTGGACAAACCAGTAGAAAAACGCCGGCCAATGATGAACCAGGTTCTTTAACGCTTCCCAAGACTCGTTACTTTGATCTGGGCTGGGTGATGAATCAACGGGAAGTTGCCACTTCCCTCGGCTCAACCACCACGTCCCCTGTCCCTCTGTGCTGTGCTCCTCCTGCCACCAGCCCCCAGCACCTCCACGGCCTGGGGACAGGAGGGCAGCGATGTCTGCAAGAGCCACCAGGTACAGCGGGGGAAACTGAGGCACGAGCAGCACCCCTGCAGCCAGCAAAAAAAAATATTGGGATGGGAAGTCCTGAGGAAACCAGACTGGGGGAGGGAGGGAGGAAGGGAGGGAGGAGCAGAGCCCCACATGGACCTTGGGCAGCCCCCAAGGCCATGACACCCTCCTCACTTTGCACCACGCCAGGGATGCAGGGAGGGGGTTGGATGGGGCTGGGATCTGGGGTCTATCTGGGCCCCCTCCCCTCCCAGCTTGAAGGGCAAGAGGGACCTGAGCAGTGTCCCCCACCCTGAGCACAGAAGTGTCCAACACCCTCAGTCCTTGAGGCCTCTGAGCTTGAGCTGCTTAACCTCACCCCATGAGCACTGGTGGAACATCCTCCACACATCCTGTCCCACCCCAGAGGTGGGGATGGGACCAGCCCAGAGCAGCCATGCCCAGGGTCATCTCTCATCTCCCCCAAGCCCCTCCAGCAGCATCCAGGCCTCCTTGTCAGCACAGCTGGAACCTGCATCATGCTTTGGATCAGCAGAAGGTGGCCAATAGTCCCAATAGACCCTGCATTTGAAACCGAGTTCTCTGATTTTTTAAGGACTCCAGAGACCACCATGGGGCTGAGGAGGGGAAAGCAGAGCCCAGCACTGAGATGCTCACAGCCCTGGCTGCTGCTGGATCATGGGGAAGGGACAAACACCACAGGAGGACATGTCCCAGACAATCAGTGGATCAGGAATTGGCTGGATGGCCCACACAGAGAGTTGTGGTCAATGGTTTGTTGTCCCAGTGGAGGCAAGTGACGAGTGGTGTTCCTCAGGGGTCAGGATTGGGGCCAGTGCTGTTCAGCATCTTTGTTGGAGACACAGACCAGTGGGATTGAGTGTCTCCTCAGCAAGTTTGCTGACAATACCAAGCTGTGTGGTGGGGTTGACACCCTCGAGGGAAGGGGTCCATCCAGAGGGACCTGAACAGGCTGGAGAGGTGGGCCAGTGCCAACCTCATGAAGTTCAACAAGGCCAACTGCAAGGTCCTGCCCCTGGGTCAGTGCAACCCCAGGCACAAATACAGGCTGGTGGAAGAATGGCTGGAGAGCAGTCCTGAGGAGAAGGACTTGGGGGTGGGGGAAGATGAGAAGCTGGACATGAGCCACCAGTGTGTGTTGGAGCCCAGAGACCAATTGTGTCCTGGGCTGCATCAAAAGAAGTGTGGCCAGCAGGGCCAGGGAGGGGATTCTGCCCCTCTGCTCTGCTCTGGTGAGACCCCACCTGGAGAACTGTGTCCAGCTCTGGAGCCCTCAACACAGGAGAGACATGGAGCTGTTGGAGAGGGTCCAGAGAAGGACCACAAAGATGATCAAAAGGCTGGAGCAGCTCTGCTCTGGAGACAGGCTGGGAGAGTTGGGGTGTTGAGCCTGGAGAAGAGAAGGCTCCAGGGAGACCTTGGAGCACCTTCCAGTGCCTGAAGGGGCTCCAGGAAAGCTGGGGAGGGACTTTGGACAAGGGCAGGGAGGGATGGGATGAGGGGGATGGATGAAAACTGGCAGAGGGAGATTGAGGTTGGAGATGAGGAGGGAATTGTTGAGTGTGAGGGTGGTGAGACCCTGGCCCAGGTTGCCCAGAGAAGCTGTGGCTGCCCCATCCCTGGAAGTGTCCAAGGGCAGGTTGGATGGGGCTTGGAGCAACCTGGGCTGGTGGGAGGTGTCCCTGCCCATGGCGGGGGGTGGGACTGGATGATCTTTAAGGTCCCTCCAATCCAAACCAGTCTGAGATTTGATGATTTTATGCTGGGGCCATCTCAGAGCCACACCACTGGCACGACACCGGGTGAGAAGCAAAGGGCACAGCGGGCACCTCACCCCAAGGCAGGACCTGGCCCTGCCTGCATCAGAGTTTCCCCCTCACCAGCTCCCAGAATAACTCTGAAAAGGAGGATTTTCCTGGGCAGGGGCCAGGGGAGGGGGGCAGGAGCCAGGGGCTACGGTGGCAGCGGTGACTGGAATTACTGGGGCCCTTTGGGGCAGGGCTGCTCCCAGGGGATCGCACTGCCCGACCTTCATTGCCGGGAGGTTGTGACGTTGCCAACTCTCCTGCCTTCCCAGCTCCTGCTCCAGCCCCACACGGAGCGAGGGGAGAAGTGACACCACCGGGAAACCGGCCTGGGGTGGGGCTGCTTGTCGCAAACCGAGATGGGAAACTGCGACTCACTGCCCCACACAAAAGGAATCGAGGGCTGAGGTCCGTCTCTCACACTGCTCCATGGGGGTCCTGGGCTCTTACAGCCAGGAAAACCAACGTGGTATCTCCAAGGGCCCAGCCCCAAGCCCCCTGGCACCTCGGAGAGGTCACAGCGTGACAGACAACCCCGGAGCCATGGATCCCTGGCTCTTCCTCTCGGCATTGCTCACTCAGTCCCCCAGACCCACTCCTGCCAGCCAAACCCACCCAGAGGGGCTGGGGGGTCACTGGGACCAGCTTTCACTACCAGCCCTGCCTCCTCGGGCTGCCTCCAGGACCCCCCCCGCTGTGGGCATGACCACCCCCCCGCCGTGGGTGCTGCATCCAGGTGGGGGGTCCAGACTCCTCAATGTCAGTAACGAGCTGTTTTAATTAGCACTAGGGCCACAGGCAGCCACCCACACCCCCAGCCCAGCTCTGTGCAAGTCCCCAGACCACGGCAGCGCTTCAGCCTCTACCCCAGCACCACCAGTACCCACCACCCCTCTGCCCAGCGCAGGGGGAGCACCCCAACAACCCCCTCTCAGCAAGGTGCCCGGCACTGGGAGCTGTGTGTTATATCCCAGTAGGAACCAAAACCTCCGGCTTCCAGCTCGATCCCGAGGGTGCTGCGTGGAGGTGACACCGCCCGCAGCAGGCTGAGACCCAGCGCAGCTCATTGCAGGCATGGCCAGAGCAGCAGGGTCAGGAGAACCCACCTTTGAAGAGGTAGTCGTACTCATCGTCCTTGCCCCGCATCTCGCCCAGCACCACAGCCCCGCTCCCACTGATCCGACTGGGATTTCCGGGCCTCGTCCAGCCCTGGCAAGGGGTTGTCCCCTGCCCGGCCATTGGTGGCCATGGCCCTTCCTCCTCCGCACCCATTGGTGGCCGGGGCTGCCCGTCACCGCCCAGGTGTGCTCACCTGGCTCAGGTAAGGGGGGGCAGGTATGGGAGGGCTCTGCGCCCTGCTCAGCACCGCAGTGAAGCCCCCGGGGCTCTGGGGGGCATCGTGTCGGGGTGTCCTGCGTGGCAGCAAGGAGGGGACACCACCCCCTGCCAGGGGTGCCACCTACGGGGACACTCATGGCCACGTTCTCGGTGCAGAAACAAGGATGCGAAACGGGAGCTGGGCTGACAGGTCTTGCAAAGAGAAAGTGAGTGCCAGGAACTAGAGGAAGATACGGAGAATCCAGCAGCAATGATCCCATTCCCAAGGGGTTTCAGACAAATGGCTGAGGCCAGGGGGGAATGGCTCTAAAATGTAAGAGGGGAGATTTAGGTGAGGTATTAGGAAGAGATTCTTGGCTGTGAGGGTGGTGAGACTCTGGCCCAGGTTGTCCAGGGAAGCTGTGGCTGCCCCATCCCTGGAAGTGTCCAAGGGCAGGTTGGATGGGGCTTGGAGCAACCTGGGCTGGTGGGAGGTGTCCCTGCCCATGCAGAGGGGTTGGATCTAGATGGTCTTTAAGGTCCCTTCCAACCCAAACCAGTCTGGGATTCTGTGACTGTGGCCATCCTCAATGAGCCATCGAGGGTGTGGGGATGGGCACTGGGGACAGGGCACACGGGGACCATGGCATCATGCCAGGCTTTTGGGTGGCCACGATCTCCAGCATGTCATGGAGGTGGGAACCAAGGGATGGGAGTACAAACACGCAGGAATTCCAGCTCAGCAAACCTGCATTTCTCAAGTCCTTTAATGATTGCGTCACCGTTTGGTTGGACATGGAGCAGCTCCCGGGGCTGTGGCACCAGGCTCTGCAGCGAGCCCTGTCCCACCCTGCAGACAGGAGGGACCTTCCCTAGGTGTCCTGCTGTCATGCTTGTCCCATGTCTGGGATGGGGACGGAGGTGTGCCAAGGGCTGAGTGCTGCCACTTTGCTTGGGACAGCCCCTGAGCAGTCCCCAGGTGGGGATGGAGACCCTATGGGGATGGAGACCCTGTGGGGACAGCCACGTTCAGCACAGGGTGGCCCCACAGGAGCAACCCCAGGGCCAGAGGCGATCGGAGCAGCTCCTGTCCCTGACACAACCCTGGCCAGAACCTCCTGGCTCCTTCCCCAGGTACCTCAGGGTATCCCAGTCCTCTCTGCCCCACGGGTCTGGAGGGGCTGGGAGGTCCATGATGGTGGTGATGCTAATCAAGGCCCGGCAAAACTGAAGCAGATGGGGCAGAACTCCTGGCACTTCTCACCATTTATGGCACCATTTGGCCACTGTCCGGGCTGCTGGTCCCCACTGCACCAGGACGGGGGTGGCACTGCAGGCTGGGTGACACCAGCCTGTGCTGGTGGCCAGACGAGTCCGCAGGGAAGCAGACTCAGCTCCATGCCACCGGCGTGCCCTGGGGCTGGGGGGGGGGTCCCCGGGGGCTCCCCGGGGTGCCCGGTTGGCTCAGAGGGCCACACAGCACGGGCGCTTCTCCACCCGCGCTGGGGCCATGCTCTCCGGGCTGGCAAGTGACACCGTGTTGCTTTGGCTGCTCCTCTGCTTCTGCCGCTGCACTTTGAGGAAGATCTCTGCAAAAACGAGAGGTGCCGGGAGGGGCTGAGTTTCAGCCAAGGGCCCCCGGGGGGGGCGCAGGGACAGCTTGCAGCCTGCAGCCCCCTGGCCCGCCCTCTGCCTGGGCACGGCAGTGCCTCTCCTGCCCTTTGCAGAGGGGACGAGTTGAGAGGGTGACAAGGGAGCAGCTCCCCAGGTTGCATCCCTGGGGAGCACCCGCAGCTTGGGCAATTTCCTCTTGCCCAACCCGGGATCAGGGCCTCACCCCGCATTGGGGCTGGCAGCTCGCCGGGCCAGGCTGGCTCAGCATGGCACAGCACAGCATGGCATGGCACAGAACAGGCACAGCATGGCACAGTATGGCACAGCACAGCGTGGCACAGCACAGCGTGGCAGTGTGACACGGTGTGGCACAGCATGGCACGGCACAGCGTGGCAGAGTGTGTCACAGCATGGCACAGTTTGGCACAGTGTGGCACAGCACAGCAGGGCACAGCATGGCACAGTGTGGCACAGCATGGCACGGCACAGCTCAGCACAGCATGGCACAGCGTGGCACAGCATGGCACAGCACAGCACAGCGTGGCACAGTGTGGCACAGCATGGCACGGCACAGCTCAGCACAGCATGGCACAGTGTGGCACAGCATGGCACAGCGTGGCACAGCATGGCACAGCACAGCACAGCACAGTGTGGCACAGCACGGCAGAGTGGCACAGCACGGCACAGCATGGCACAGCACAGCTCAGCATGGCACAGAGTGGGACAGCATGGCACAGCATGGCACAGCACAGCTCAGCACGGCACAGCATGGCACAGCATAGCATGGCACAGCTTGGCACAGTGTGGCACAGCATGGCACAGCGTGGCACAGCGTGGCACAGCATGGCACAGCACAGCACAGTGTGGCACAGCACAGCATGGCAGAGTGGCACAGCATGGCACAGCATGGCACAGCACAGCTCGGCACGGCACAGCATGGCACAGTGTGGCACAGCATGGCACGGCACAGCTCAGCACAGCATGGCACAGCACAGCACAGCGTGGCACAGCATGGCACAGAGTGGCACAGCACAGCACAGCACAGCATGGCCCAGCACAGCACAGCACGGCACAGCGTGGCACGGCACAGCTCAGCACAGCACAGCATGGCACAGCACAGCACAGCATGGCACAGAGTGGCACAGCACAGCTCAGCACGGCACAGAGTGGCACAGCATGGCACAGAGTGGCACAGCACAGCATGGCACAGCGTGGCACAGCATGGCACAGAGTGGCACAGAGTGGCACAGCACGGCACAGCGTGGCACAGCACGGCACAGCGTGGCACAGCATGGCACAGCATGGCACAGAGTGGCACAGAGTGGCACAGCACATGCTCCTGCCCCGCCGGTCCCAGCTGCCCGTCCCAGCCGAGCGTTGCCCCTCTCCATCCCTGTCCCCCAGGTCCCCTGGGCCGGTTCCACCGGCTGCTGGAGACGTTGAGTCAGGAGCCCAGGACAACAGGAAGGGAACCCGGGATTACAGGGGGAGACGGAGCCCCCGGGGCTCCAGGGATGCTCAAGGGCCGGGAGAACAAAGCCATGGGGTGCGGAGAGTGAAACCAAACCAGCCAGAAAGACAACACTGAAACCAGCCCCAAAGAGCAGCCACGGAGCAGGGCAGAGAGATGCCGCACACCCTCCACCCAGCCCCGCGTCCCTGCCACAGGACCCGGCCTGCCCCGGCCCCTGGGGACCCCCCTGCACCACAGCACCCCTGCTCCTACCCTTCAGGATGGTCTCAAACGCCTGCTCCACGTTGGTGGAGTCCAGAGCTGAGGTCTCAACAAACAGCAGCCCGTTGTTGTCTGCAATGAGAGGAACCCCCGAGATGCCGCAGACCCCGGACAGGGCACGGCTCCACCTCGGAGCCTCACGTTCAGGTGCCCACATCGGTGCAGGTCGCTGCTGTCAGGGAGGGTCCCGAGCCCCCAGCCCCATGGCAGGGTGCCAGCCCGTACCTGCAAACATTTTTGCCTCCTCCATGGGCACCTCCCGAGCCTGCGCCAGGTCGGTCTTGTTCCCCACCAGCATGACAACGATGCTGGCCTCGGCGTGGTCATACAGCTCCTTCAGCCAGCGCTCCACCACATCGTAGGTCTGGTGCTTGGTGATGTCAAAGACGACCAGAGCACCCACAGCCCCCCGGTAATACCTAGGGGAGAACCCCACCATCACCCCTTGCTCTGGACATCCCCAAGAGCATCGTTGCTCATGGGGCTCAACCAAGGAGGACATCACCACCCAGGTACCAGGTGGAGGTTTGGTTTCAGGTGGCCCATCCTTACGCAGAGGTGATGGCCCGGTACCGCTCCAGCCCGGCCGTGTCCCAGATCTGAGCCTTCACCACGGCGTCTCCCATGGGGACAGTGCGGGTGGAGAACTCCACGCCGATGGTGGTGCGGCTGTCGTGGTTGAACTCGTTGCGGGTGAAGCGGGAGAGCAGGTTGGTTTTGCCCACCCCGGACTCCCCGATCAGGACAACTGGGGGAGGAAGGGAGAAAGTCCATTGGAGCCATCAGGGAGGGGAGGGGGCTGCTCCAAGACACTTCACAGAATCATGGGATGGTTTCGGTTGGAAGGGACCTTACGGCTCATCCAGTCCCACCCCCCTGACATGAGGGACACCTCCCACTAGACCAGGTTGCTCCAAGCCCCATCCGACCTGCCCTTGGACGCTTCCAGGGGATGGGGCACTTCCCAGGAATTCAAAACACCCTTCCTGACCTGAGCCAGGCCAGCTCGTGGCCTTGGCAGGGTGGCAGCTGGACCAGCCTCGCTGCTGGCACAGGGTGCACGGGAGTCCTCATCACCTGATGACCCCAGACCTGGGCATGGAAGCCAGGCAGGCACAGGGCTGTCACACCCGGAGTGGTCACTCCTTTGGCAAACGGGGGTCCCATCCCTGTGTCACCAGCTCTCAGCCCCTTGGCTGAGCCCACCAGTGCTCCCACCTTCTGGTGCAGGCTCAGCGTTGCTCAAGGGGGTGACAGCTACCAGGCTGTGGGCAGCAGGAGCAGGGGGAGGACACTGGCAAGCCCCAGGTCACCCTGCTGCAGTGGCCACCCAGGACTGGCACATACTTGCCCAAGGTGCAACATGGTCCAGCTAGTAACACTTGGCAGAGACACAGGACAGCGGGGCCCCTCACTTGGGGGGCTCAAGGTGGGGGGCACAAGGCTGTGCTTCTGTTGCCCCAGCCCAGGTGTGACCCCCACATCCTCTGCCTGTGCCACCACCCATGTCACTGCAGCAGAATGACATTTAGTGACTTTTAAACGCCCGCTGCTCTCGGGGTTAATGGGCTCGCATGGCATTTGTGTCTCCACGCTCAGCCCTGGCTGTCTCAGCCCCCACGGTGCCCAGCACTTCTCCTGGTGTCCCGCATGCAGGCTGGGGGTGGGCACGGGTCTCCCCAGGCCTCTGTGGACCCCGGTGCCCTTCGCCAGCTCCAACCTCGCTGCCAGGGACACATGGGAGGCTTGTGCCTGCTCCGCAGTCCTTGACCCTTTGCAGCTGTCGGTGCCCATGACAGATGGCCACCAACACCCAGCTTTGGGACATGGCAGCCCAGGGCAGGGAGGCACCCTAAATCCCTCCCCAGACCCCCCAGCCTCCTGCTCCATTCCTTTTGGCGAGGGGGATTCCCACCCAGCCCAGGACTCACCCTTGAAGACAAAGTTATAATCCTCCTCGGTGCTGCCCATGTCGCCGGGGCCACCACCGCCTGGTTTCCTCCTTCCCGTTGCCAAACCTCGAGCTCGGGGCGGGCCGGGCGCCCGGGGAGGAGGTGGAGGGAGCAAAGGTTCCTCTCGGTAGGGGAACCAGCGGGGACCGGGGGAGCCAGCGGGGTCCCGGGGGAGCAGCAGCAAGACCAGCCGGGCTGGCGGCACGGCCGGTTGACTCAAGGGGTGGGACCGGGTGTCGCGGCGCAGGTTGGGCAGGTAATGTCACCCCTGGGACCGTCACGGGGCGGCCGGAGGAGGAGCCGGAGCCTGATCCTGGCTGCCGAGGCCGGTGCAGGCAGCGGGGGCAGCGGGGGCAGCAGCAGAGCCCCCAGCTCAGCCCGGCTCCAACCGGGTGCCCATGCGTTTCCTCCCCTCTGCTGCCATCGTGTGAAAGCCGGGAAAACGGGACGGGAGGGAGTCCCCGTCACCCCCACACCCCAATGCAGCCGGGCAGGGGTGCAGGGGGCTCAGCTCTGTTGTACTCCCCCCCCCCCACCTCACACCTGACACGAGCCCCTGGCAGCCCCCCTGCCCTGATCTTCCCCAGGGTGACATCTCAATGTGGAGCTACAGGAGGGTCACAGACCACCATGGAGCTATGGACTGGTGACAATGGCCCACCACAGAGCTACAGACAGGTGACAGCCCATAGCAGAGCTCCAGGCACCCCAAAACACTGCCCAGGACACCCCCAACCCACCCAGGTGTGCGTTACTCCCCCCCAGCCCCTCCTTTTATTCACAAAAGACACAAAAAGACACAAGCATCAGACACTTTTATTCCCGCCACTCTGCTTTTTTTTTTTTGTTTGTTTGTTTATTTTGCTCATTTTTAAAGGCCACACCACAGCAGGACCAAGCTCCGGGGATGCCCACGGGGCCTCTCACCCCCACCCACGCCGGTGACAGCGTTGAAGGAGATGGCTTTGGCACGGTGGTGGCACCTCCAAGCCCCTCAGGACGCTGCCACCTGCGTGAGCGGCTCCTCCAGGTACTGGACCAGCGCCTGCGCCTGCGAGCAGAGAGCGGGGGGTGAGCCCTGCCGGGGGGGGGGTCTGCAGCCCTCATGTCCCACCCGCCTTCTTATTTTAATTTCTATTTCATTTCAGAGCCTTCAAAAGGTGTGACGCAGCACCCGGGCTGGCACAGGGAACAGAGAAGCCTTTGCAAGGAGGAACAAAGCACCCCAGGCACGGCAGCTTCCTCCACCACTCCCATCTTCACCCTCCTCTTCCCCACCCTGCAGCCCCGCGGCCCCCCCCCGGCTCCCTGCCCCCCAACATTACCTTGGCCTTCAGCATCCCAAATCCAACTGTCTCCTTGGCGTACATGCAGAGCAGCAGGTTTGCCACCCGTGTGATGGCCACTCGTCCCTCCTGCCCGGGGAGAAACAGCCCCCATCGCACCCCTATCTCACTGGGGTCCCGGAGCCCCCCCGGAGCCACGGTGGTGCCCAGGGAGAGGAGGAAGGCAGAGCCCAGCCCCACGTACCATGCAGTCCATCAGGATGAATTTGAGGTTGTCCTCATTGAAGGCCTGGTGCCCATTCTTGTCATAGGCCACCCAGATGTTGCTGGCGATGGCGGCGGTGACCCTGGCATCGGTGTCCCCGTAGCCTGAGTAGGCGAGCAAGGACCCCTCGTTGTTCAGGAGCCTGGAAATGAGGGGAGGGGAGGGGGGGGAAATCGGTGCCTCTAACCTCCCTGGGGCACCAGCCTCCGTTGCAGGGCAGTGAGGGGCTGTGGCGCCGGGGTCTGGTGCCTGGCGGGTGAGAACCGTGCACGGCCCTGCCACCCTGCGTGTCCCCAGCCCCATCACATGTCCCCAGCACCCTGCACCACCTACTGTGCACTGTTGCACAGCCCCAGCCCTGTGCAGGTCCCCAACACCGTTACATGTCCCCAGCACCCTGCACATCAGCACCATCACATGTCCCATGTCCCCAGCACCATCACATATCCCCAGCACCCTTACGTGTCCCCAGCACCCTTATGTCCCCAGCGCTGTGTCTGTCCCCAGCACCATCACATGGCCCCAGCACCCCTATGTCCCCAGCACCATCACATGTCCCATGTCCCCAGCACCATCACATGTTCCCAGCACCATCACATGTCCCCAGCACCCCTATATCCCCCGCACCACGTACTGTGCCCGTTCCCAGCGCCGTGCAGGTCCCCAGCACCGTTACATGTCCCCAGCACCCCCATGTCCCCAGCACCATGCACCACGTACTGTGCCTGTCCCCAGCACCGTTCCGTGTCCCCCCCTGCCCCCTGCCCCGCGCCTGTCCATGCCCCTTGCCAGCATTCCCAAGGCAGGGGGGGAAGGAAGCAATTCCCAGCAGGAGCATCGGCCGGCAGCGAGCGGGATGGTGCCGGCGGCCCTGCAGCCCCCAGCGCAGGGTCGGGAGGGGGGCTGCCCCTCGCCCCCAGCCCCCCAGCCCCCTACTCACAGGGTGCTCTGGACCCCGCCGGTGTTGGCCTGGCTCAGCACCTGGGTCAGGGCCTTGGGGCGCAGCATGGCGGCGGCCGCCCCGGCGATGGCGGCGGGGGGGGGGAACGGGCCTCGGCCCGGCAGCTCGGCCCGGCGCCTCCCGGGGCACGCTGGGACTTGTAGTCCCCGTCCCAGGGACGCCATGAGGCCTGCGGTGGGGTGGCCTGTCCGCCCAGGGCCACCCCGAGGTGCTGGAGCACCCGGCTCCGGGTCTGGCCGCCCGGGAGGGGCGAGGGGAAGAAGGGTCCGGGCAGGGGATGGGTCGGATACCCCCAAACTGTGCCCCGCGGCCGGGCTCTAGTGCTGGCTCCCGGGTCTGGATCAGTCCCGGGGAAAAGGGCACGGGCACGGCAGCGGGAGGCTTGATCCTCACAGCGAGCCCAAATGAAGAGGAAGGGGTCGAACCTCGTGGGGTGTATAGGCCCGGGAGGGCTCCAGCCCCGGGAGAGGCTCCAGCCCCGAGGATGAGGCTCCAGCCCCAAAACGTGATCGGGGTCTAACCCCGGGGGAGGGTCCAGTCTGGTGGCAGGACAAGTCCGGCCCCGGCGAGGTTCCAGCCCCCGCGGGGGTGAACAGCAAAACTGGACCCGTTAGAGTGACTTTAGCACAGGGAGGGGGCACACATGGAGCAGCTGGGTAGAGGGGTGGCTGTGGGACTGACAGATCCAGCCATCCAAGGGGATCCAGGCTGCAGCTGGCTCATAAGGGGGGGTACGTGTGTCAAGACGGATCCAGCTCATGAGGGGGTTGCTGGATGGATCCAGCGAGCCGAGGGGATCCAGGCTGCAGCCGGCTAATCAGAAGGGTGAGAGATGGATCCAGCTAGCGGGGGGGTGCAGGATGGATCCGGCTCACGAGGGGGATCCGAGCTGCAGCCGGCTAATAAGGGGGGTGCAGCCTGATCGCTGCTAACGAAGGCGATGCAGGATGGATCTGGCTCAGGAGGGGGGTGCGGGCCTAACCCAGTCACGGAGGGGCTCTGGTGTGGCCCTGAGGAAGCCGGGGGGCGGGCAGCACTGCGGGCAGCACTGCGGGCAGCTGCCCCCGCTCTGTCCCCCATCCCACCGCCCCTTTAACCCCCTCCCAAACCCCACGGCGCTGCAGTTCCCCGCCGGGCCGCCAGGCGGCGGTAGCGATGGCGGAGGTTGGGGGGGGGGTGGGCCGAGGTGGCGCTCTGTGCGCGGCGGGGAGCGCCGCCTTTCTCTGTGGTCGGCCCGGGCTGGCGGGGCGGGCGGCGAAGATGGCGGAGCCGAGCGGCGGCGGCGGCCCCGGCCCCGGCGGGGAGGGCGAGGCGGCCCCGGGCGGTCCCGGCGGGGCTCTTATCCGCGTCACGGTGAAGACCCCCAAGGACAAGGAGGAGATCGTCATCGCGGACGGCGCCTCCGTGCGCGAGGTGGGGGTGGGGGCGGGGGCGGGCCTGGGGGGTGTGAAGCGGCGGGGGGGCCTGGCCCGGGGCTGAGGGGACTGGGGGGGGGCTGTTTTGGGAGAGTGAGGGGCTGAGGAGCGGAGTGCGGGGGCTTTTTGGAGAGGGACCTGGTTTTGGGAGGGGGGAGGACTTTGGAGGAGGAGTGAGGCAGCTCGGGGCCCTGAGAAGTGGCGGAACACGGTTTGGGGGGGGGGGGGGTGGTGACAGCTAGAGGGACTTGGAGGACTTTTGGAGGCCTGGGGTGGGACTTGGGGGGCACTCCTGGCCTTTGGGGCCTTGCGAGAGCCGGGCCTTGAGGGAGTTGGGAGATCCGGGGAGGGCAGGGGCTCAAAGGGGGCTTGGGGTGGGGGTTTTGAGTGGGGAGCTGACACTTGGGATGGGGACAATCCCGGGGGGTGGGGATGGTCGTGGCATAAGCCGCAGGAGGATGTGTGGGTGTTTAACAAGGTGGTGTTGGGGATGTGGGGGGCTTGGAGAGTGGTCGTGGGGAAGGGAGCTTCAGGGTGGATGGTGGCTGTGCAGAGAGGGGTGGGGAGGGTCTGGGTGGGGGTCTCGGGGCTCGGCCTGTCAGCTGGGCTGCGTGGGGAGTGGGAGGGAAGGTGCTCCTGGAGGGGTTGGTGTGGGAAAGGTGCTGCCATGGGGAGAAGCAGCTGTGGGGGCAGAGCTGGATCAGCCCAGCTGGGCTGGGTCAGGACACCGGGAGGCAAATCCCTGGGGCCAGAGGAGAGGGACTGGGCACGGCTGTGGGAGAAAGGTTGGGTGGAGAAGGAGGAAAGGGAACATCACCAGCCCACGAGTGGGCTGGAGGGGGTCTCCCCTCCTGGGAGGGAGCCTCACGGGGTGAGTGGGAGGGCCTGGAATGTGCAAGGTCTGGCTCAAACCCTGTGGAAGTGGCTGTGCCCAGTGGGACAAGGTGTCATCAGCACGGCTCTTGGCTTGCTGCGTGCTTTGATCAGGGAGGAGGGCACGAGGTCGTGGTGTAAACGATCTCTGGAGAGCAGAGTGGTGGGGCAGGCAGGGGCTGTGGGACACGTGGCCCTCTGGCTCCTTCCTGGTCGGCTCCCAAGCTCCCGTTGCTGGAAGTGGGATGTGAAGTGACAGGTTTGTGCAGAGGAGAGCACAGAGCTTTGTGACAGGGTGACCTGGGGCTCAGGCTCCTCCTGGGTGTTGGTTTTGATTTCTGGTGCCAACCAAGGCTGCGAACCCCTCCAGGACAGGTGTGTGCTTCCCTTTCCATCCTGCCTTTTCCCTCTGAATTTCCTGGGCTTCGTGGCTTCCAAATGCAGGTTTTTTTTCCCTCCCAGACCAACTTGGGAATGCCCCAGCTGGGCTGGCAGGGACAGGTTTATTGGCAGGTGTTAATCCCACCCCATCACACCGTGAAGAGGGGCCCGTGTTACGTGGCACGGCTGCTCCCAGGGAATTCAATCTCAGAAATAGGAATTGGAGAAGACCTAGTTTATTTCCATTGGCTGATAAAGGATTGTTCCCTTTTCCATAGAGCTCTGTCCTGTATTAAATCAGAGTTGGGCTTTCCTTAGGAAAAAAAAGTCAAATGAGCAGAGACAAAAACAGTTCAGTCATTCAGGGGCTAAATGGTCTACTTGGATTAGACCTCAGAGACACACTTGATCTTGCTTTGGAAGCCTTCAGCTCTTCTGGAGGTAATTGCTCTATTCTTTCTGAAATTTACTCCACATTTTATAAGTGAAGAGCTTGTCTTCTTGCCTTTGCTTTTTATTTTGGTTTTCTGACTGCCTCAGACATCCTCAGCAACTGGTGACTCGGTTGGTACCTGCTCCAACTGGGCTCCTTTTGGGTGAGGTGCTGAAGGGCTGTTGGCTCCTTAGGTTGTTTGCACAGTGGATGTGATATCTGGAGAGTTGGCTTTTCAGCTTCTGGTCTGGGTCCTTTGCCTGAAAAAATGCTGTGTTTGTTTTTCAGTTCAAAGAGGAGATTTCCAGGCGGTTTAAAGCCAAACAGGATCAGCTGGTTCTGATCTTTGCTGGGAAGATCCTGAAGGATGGAGACACGTTGAATCAACATGGGATCAAAGATGGGTTGACTGTGCACTTGGTCATCAAGACTCCACAGAAGTAAGAAAAGTGTTTTGTTTCTTGGAGGGCTGAGGGTAAATGGATGATGTGAGGAGGGAAGCCCCATCCCTGGAGGTGTTCAAGGCCAGGTTGGATGAGGTTTTTTGCAGCCTGGTCTGGTGGGAGGTGTCCTTGCTCATAGCAGGGAGGTTGGAACCTGATGATCTTTAAGGTCCCTTCCATTTTCTGGAACCATTTTATGGTTCCATTACTTCTGCCTGGTTGGTGGCTGAAGGATTTTTGGGAGGCCTGAGTGCTGGCTTTGGGGTTCCTGCAGGTCTGGCAGTGATGATCCAGCAGAACTCTCCCAGGATCTCCCCCTGCCACAGCTTTTCTGGGCAGCTGTGGGATTTGATTCAGTGATATGATACAGGATCTGTTCAGCCTGGAGAAGAGAAGGCTCCAGGGAGACCTTAGAGCACCTTCCAGTGCCTGAAGGGGCTCCAGGAAAGCTGGGGAGGGACTTTGGCCAAGGGCAGGGAGGGATGGGATGAGGGGGATGGATGGAAACTGGAAGAGGGAGATTGAGGTTGGAGATGAGGAGGGAATTGTTGAGTGTGAGGGTGGTGAGACCCTGGGCCAGGTTGGCCAGGGAAGCTGTGGCTGCCCCATCCCTGGAAGTGTCCAAGGGCAGGTTGGATGGGGCTTGGAGCAACCTGGGCTGGTGGGAGGTGTCCCTGCCCATGGCAGGGGGGTTGGATCTAGATGATCTCTAACCAACCCAAACCAGTCCATGATCCTCAGACCCCCTTTGTAACCATTTCCTGGGCTCCCCCTGCAGCCCAGGCTGGTTCCTGGTGACCCCACAGGGGCCATGTCCCCTTGTGCAGACCTGCTGTCCCCTGGGAGAGCTGCCTGCCTGGCTCAGTCAACCTGAGTGATTCTGGGGTGTTTATTCCCCTCTTTTGGACAAAGACAAGCACGTGGCTTGTCAGCTTCTGCAGGAGGCCTGTCCCTGGGCTCAGATAAGTGCTCACTGAGGACATTACAGGCCCTTCCTGTGCTGAGAGAAACCAAATTACTCTTCTCCAGCTTCTTTCTTCCTTTTTTTTTTTTTTGTTCAGCTTCCTATTTGTTTTGTTTCCCTGCTCTCTGCCTCGGGAGCTGCTGGTTTTCAGCAGCACTCAGGGGAGTCTGGAAAGTGGACAGGGACCTTCAGGTTTGACTTCTGAAGTCCTAGAAGGAGAGTGAAAAGGAAAGGGAGTTAAAAAAAGGGAGTCATTCTTGGTTTGGGAAAAAAACAAACAAGCCAGGAAATCACTGTTCTTATTCACTTGTCAGTGGCATAAAGAGCATTTCCTATTTGAGGGGAGTTTTGTGGGCTCATGTAATGTGAAAGATCTTCAGCACTAGTCTAGGACTCACTGTCATGGCTGCAGATGCTTCAGGGAGTCTTCAAATGTCCTCTTTCAAATTCCTGTAAAAATCCCCTGGAGGAACTGGGATTGCAAGGTGCTCCCTGGGGTTGGTTTACTCCATCCAGCTGATGTCCAGCATCTGCTACACTGTGGCTTATGGCACAAGACCTTGGAATCATGGGATGGTTTGGGTTGGAAGGGACCTTCAAGATCATCTAGATCCAACCCCCTGCCATGGGCAGGGACACCTCCCACCAGATCAGGTTGCTCCAAGCCCCATCCAACCTGCCCTTGGACACTTCCAGGGATGGGGCAGCCACAGCTTCTCTGGGCAACCTGGGCCAGGGTCTCACCACCCTCACAGCCCAGAATTCCCTCCTCATCTCCAACCTCAATCTCCCTCTGCCAGTTTTCATCCATTCCCCCTCATCCTCTCCCTACAAGCCCTTGTCCAAAGTCCCTCCCCAGCTTTCCTGTAGGAAAACGTGTCTGTTGAAAGATTTGGGTCTTGAAAGAAGCTCTGGTCACCTTGTGTTAGATGGAGAAGTCCTGCATGGAATTAACAGCCAGTGGCAGAGATTTATGCCACGCTGGCCAGAAACATTCTGCAGCTCCATGGCACAGATGCTGGCTGCCCCGTGCCTCAGTTTCCCCACCTGTACAGTAATGCTGCTCCTGATTTTTGCCCCCAGGAGCAGTGCTGGGATGGATTATTCCGTGCATGGGAGGATTGGCAGGAAAGCAGAGTGGTATTTACCCCCTGCACTAGCCCTGCTCTAACCTCCTGTGGTTTCTGTGGGAGCAGCAGGAGGATTTTCCTGTTGGGAGCAAACTCATTGCTCAAGGATATGGCTGAGGGAAATAGTTCAGTGTGACTCAGGGAAGAGCTGGATCCAAGTTGGGCTGAAACCAGTCGAGCCACTTCGTGTGGGCCAGGATAGAACAGCAGGGGCTGTTGTGCATCAGGATGGGAGGCAGATTCCCAGATGGGAGGCAGATTCCCAGATGGAAGGCATCTGGGAGCACAGCTGTGCACAGCTTGCCCCTCAGTTCAAGAAGGACAGGGAACTGCTTGAAAGAGTCCAGCGCAGAGCCACAAAGATGATGAAGGGAGTGGAACATCTCCCTGATGAGGAAAGGCTGAGGGAGCTGGGTCTCTTTAGCTTGGAAAAAAGGAGGCTGAGGGGTGACCTCATCAATGTTTACAAATATGTAAGGGGTGAGTGTCAGGGAGATGGAGTTAGGCTCTTCTCAGTGATGACCAGTGATAGGACAAGGGGTAATGGGTGCAAATTGGAGCATAGGAGGTTCAAGGTGAATATCAGAAAAAGCTTTTTTACTGTGAGAGTGACAGAGCACTGGAACAGGCTGCCCAGGGAGGTTGTGGAGTCTCCTTCACTGGAGACATTCAAACCCACCTGGACAAGTTCCTGTGTGATGTGCTCTAGGTGACCCTGCTCTGGCAGGGGGGGTTGGACTAGATGATCTTTCGAGGTCCCTTCCAACCCCTAGGATTCTCTGATTCTATGATTCTATGTGCAGGCAGGAACAGAGGCAGCCAGGGGCTGGATGCTGTGGGGACAGGAAGGGGGGACACTGTCCTGTGTCCCCCACGGAGAACTCTGCTCCCCGTTCCTCAACCTCTGGAGTTTCACGTCGCTCTTTTCTTTCATTGCAGGGTCCAAGATCCGACGTCTGCTGCCTCTGCCCCCAACGCTGCTGCTGCCCCCCCCACTGTGACCCCCTCTTCTCCTGCTGCCACATCCCAGCCTTCCACCTCCAGCAACGCCGCTCCCGAGGCGGGGGGCGGCAGACGGAGCAGTGGGTCAGGGACTGGGGGAGGTCCTGGGGATGGAGGCCCTAACAGTGCTGCATCCATCCTGTGTAAGTGCTGCCTGAAGTGGGCTGTCACCAGCAGTGTGACCAGCAGGGCCAAGGAGGGGATTGTCCCCTCTGCTCTGCTCTGCTGAGACCCCTCCTGGAGAACTGGGACCAGCTCTGGAGCCCCCAACACAAGGAGGACATGGAGCTGTTGGAGCAAGTCCAGAGGAGGCCCCGGAGATGATGGGAGGGCTGGAGCAGCTCTGCTCTGGAGACAGGCTGGGAGAGTTGGGGTGTTGAGCCTGGAGAAGAGAAGGCTCCAGGGAGACCTTAGAGCACCTTCCAGTGCCTGAAGGGGCTCCAGGAAAGCTTGGGAGGGACTTTGGACAAGGGCAGGAGGGATGGGATGAGGGGGATGGATGAAAACTGGAAGAGTGGAGATGGAGATGAGATCTTGGGAAGAAATTCTTGTCTGTGAGGGTGGTGAGACCCTGGCCCAGGTTGCCCAGGGAAGCTGTGGCTGCCCCATCCCTGGCAGTGTCCAAGGGCAGGTTGGATGGGGCTTGGAGCAACCTGGGCTGGTGGGAGGTGTCCCTGCCCATGCAGGGGGTTGGATCTAGATGCTCTTGAAGGTCCCTTCCAACCCAAACCATTCCATGATTCTATGCCTGGTGTGACACGATAGAAGAGTCTCCTTGGATTGAACCAGGGAGCTGGGGCTGTCTCTTCTCACTGTCACTTTGCAGGAGTCACTTCCACCAATGCTCCTCGTTTTCCCTGTGCAGGATAAAGCCAAATCCTTTGGGAAGCACCTGTAGGGATGCCCTGAGCTCGGGGGGTGCAGTTCAGCTGATCTACTTGTCCTCCTTTTGCAGTTGCCCACAGCTACTGACTCCCTCCTCTCTCCCCGTGTTGTTCCCTCTCCAGCTGGCTTTGGTGGCATCACTGGGCTGGGCAACCTTGGGATGGGCTCTGCCAACTTCATGGAGCTCCAGCAGCAGATGCAGCGGCAGCTGATGTCCAACCCAGAGATGCTTTCTCAGATCATGGAGAATCCCTTGGTGCAGAACATGATGTCTAACCCTGACCTGATGAGGCAGATGATCATGGCCAACCCTCAGATGCAGCAGCTCATGGAGCGGAATCCAGAGATAAGCCACATGCTGAACAACCCAGAGCTCATGAGGCAGGTGGGTCAACAGGCCAGGACCTGGTTCAAGCATGTTCAAGACATCTTTGTGGACCAGCTTTAGCATAGAACTCCTGGAGAAAGTCCAGAGGAGGCCACAGAGATGATCCGAGGGCTGGAGCAGCTCATCTGCAAAGACAGGCTGACAGAGTTAGGGGTGTTCAGCCTGGAGGAGGCTCCAGGGAGACCTTAGAGCACCTTCCAGTTCCTGAAGGGGCTCCAGGAAAGCTGGGGAGGGACTTTGGCCAAGGGCAGGGAGGGATGGGATGAGGGGGATGGATGAAAACTGGCAGAGGGAGATTGAGGTTGGACATGAGGAGGAAATTCTTAGTGTGAGGGTGGTGAGACCCTGGCCCAGGTTGCCCAGAGAAGCTGTGGCTGCCCCATCCCTGGAAGTGTCCAAGGGCAGGTTGGATGGGGCTTGGAGCAACCTGGGCTGGTGGGAGGTGTCCCTGCCCATGCAGGGGTTGGATCTAGATGATCTTGAAGGTCCCTCCCAACCCAAACCAGTCCATGATCCTATGATCTGCTCTCCTAAGGGGGTCTATGGATGCCAGATTGGAGAGCTGTCTCCCTCCCTGCTGTTGACTCCCCACAGACAGATGGTCTCTGGAGTTGTGTGAATACTGATTACCCAACCCATGTACTTGCCACCCTTATCTCCCTTCCAGGGCTATTTAATCCCAACATGTGCTGGGCAAAAAAAAAAGGATGCTGGGATCATCCTGGCATGCAAGGCTGCTGTGTTCTGATTCAGGAATGGGAGTAAAAACAGTCATGGAGAAGTGAAGCTGCTGCAAAAGCTGATTGTTTCTCTCCATTTCTCTTGGTAGATTCAGTGTAGAGCTGCACAGTCCATGTCCTGCTGCCTCCATCAGCAGAGAGCACTGGGGTCCTGGGGGGGCTGGGATCTGTGGGCTGCAATCCTGGAGGTGTCAGGTTTTGGTGCAGGCCCAGAACAGAGAGGACCCATGACTTAGAGGAGTGGCTTTCTGGAAGCTGGAAAATTCATTGGAAGGGAAGCATGAGGGCTGAGAGATCCTGAGTGTGACAGGACTCTGCTGTTCCCCCAGGAAGACGTGCCAGGAGGTCTTGCTGGATGAGCCCAGTTTCCAGCTGCTTCCCAGTTCTCTTTCTCTCAACTGTGTCAGCCATAACATGAAATTCCAGAGCTGTAGGACCAGATTGTGAATGATCTGTACTTAAGCAGCTCCTCAAAAGAGATCTGGACGTTCCTTGTGCAGGGGGAGACCATCAGAAGTCTGGAGAGAGGGTGAATTTTCTTGGTTGCCTTGAAATGGGAAGGATCCCACTCTCTTCCACCTTCTCAGTTCTTGAATGCAGTCCATCTTCTGTGAGTGGGAACATATGGGTGTTAAATGTTTGGATGTCCTGAGACTGCTTAGAAACAAAACAACCTCATCTAGCTGAATTGAGGTTGAGAAGGAAGAGAGCTGAGCAAGGATGGGAGGAGCCAGGATCCCTGGGCTCTCTTTGCTTGGATAAATGATCTCTCTGCTCTCTGGCTGCGAAACGGGTTTAATTATACTCTTTCTTCTGGGAACTGAGACTTAACTCTTCCAGTGCTTGGCTGGTAGAGCAGCAGAAACACCTCCGGGCTGCTAACCAGGCTTTTCACCCGCTCTGGTCTCCCGTGGTGCACGTGGGCCTGAGCTTTCCCTGTTTTCCTCCTTCTCCCAGACAATGGAATTGGCTCGTAACCCTGCCATGATGCAGGAGATGATGCGGAACCAGGACCGTGCTTTGAGCAACCTCGAGAGCATTCCAGGGGGATACAACGCCCTGCGCCGGATGTACACGGACATCCAGGAGCCCATGTTCAGTGCAGCCAGGGAGCAGGTACTGGCTGCCTTCCTGGGAAAGGTGTGGGGGGTGTAGTTTGCTGAAACCCCCCCCCCACCAGCTGCCAGGGCAACCTTCCCAAATCAGGGCTCCCCAGGATGGACGCAGCCCCCGGTAGGAGGAGGTTGGGTAGAGCTTTGGTGTGTCTTAAGCAGAGACCTGCCCGTGCTCCCATGGCCTCCCAGGAGGTTGGGTGCAGCCGTCTCCCATGGGAAGGCCCCGGAGCTTGGTTGGGACAGCCCTCTGCTCCCAGCCTGCCTTCCTCCACGAGCTGGGATGGATGCCTTTGGATTGGGGCTGGCCGGGATCCAGCTGGCTGGAAGCGCGGGCGGAGCCAGCGCGGGTCTGGCTGCGGGAGGCCGTGCAGACGCGCTCCAGCGCTGCCTACTGGGGTGGTCGGGTGCTGATTTTTACAGGGACGTTTGGGAGCCCAATCCAGGGCCGTGGCCACTTGAGCCCGGCCCCGTTTCTGAGCGAGGTGTGTTGTGGATTATGGATTTCACAGGAGGCAAATCATGGCCTGTGCTCAGCAAACCCTGGGCTTGGATGAACCCAGTCGGCTGTTCCCCAGCTGGTACGGTGGTGGGGTCGGCCCAACGTTCTCTGCTGGGGCTGACTGGTGATGGCTGGTTCTTTTCTCTTTTCCCCTAGTTTGGCAACAACCCCTTCTCTTCCTTGACGGGGAACTCTGACAGCTCAAGCTCCCAGCCCCTGCGGACGGAGAACAGGGAGCCCTTACCCAACCCCTGGAGCCCCACGCCCCCGGCGTCCCAGAGCCAAGCACCCAGCAGTGATGGGAGCACTGGCACAGCCACCACCCAGAGCACACCCACTGTGTCCAACCCCTTTGGGCTGAACGCTGCTGGCATTGGGGCTGGTACGTAAGCAAGAGAGGAACCAGAAGGTGCTGCTGACTGGGCAGGTCACCCAGGCTTCCTTGGAGTGGGGATCCCTCTGGCATTTGACTGCCCGGCCGTGGCTGCTCTCCAGAGGAGTGATGCCAGCCCAGTTGCCAGCACAAAGGGGTTATTTCTGGTGTGCCTGTCAGGGGAGTGGGGTAACTTTGGGAGCTCTGCTGTCCCTGCAGCCCTCAAGAGCACAGGAGGGTGACAAGCAGAGTCCTGCCATGGCTGGTCACAGCCATACTCTCTGTTGGCCTGGGGATGAAGTCAAGGCCCTGCTCTTACGTGTCATGCTGTGCACCAGGCATTGCAGCAGAGTTCAGTGTCCTAAGGGGTTTTCCTTTGTCTTCTCTTCCCTCTCCCCTTGCAGGCATGTTCAACAGCCCAGAGATGCAAGGCCTCCTGCAGCAGATCTCTGAAAACCCTCAGCTGATGCAGAACATGATCTCTGCCCCTTACATGCGGAGCATGATGCAAACTCTTGCCCAGAATCCAGACTTTGCAGCACAGGTAAAAAAGTTGCTGTTGTCTCCTGTCAAGACAGGCCGTGAGCACAATGCCTATGGGACCAGTCTGCTTCTCCAGCTGGAGATGTTCCTCCTGCAGCAACTGGAGAGCTGAGTGAACACAGACAGTTCTGTTCTATTTCTCAGTAGCTTGAAGGCAGGGACAGACTGAACCCTGTGTCCTAGCAGAGCCCCTAACAAAAGAGGTGGCTCTCAAAGGGACAGGCAGGGGCGTGGCCCTTCTCTTTCCCCGTGGCCAAGTGAGTCCTGCTCACCAGGAACTGAGCTGTGTGTTTTGGTCCCCATAAGCAGGGGAACACGTGGAAGGCCCCTGGAAGGAGTCAGGGGTATGACTGACTTGTTCTTCATGGCTTAGTTAGGTGGGGTTTAACAGCCAGTGGCAGCAACCCTCTGACCCGACCTACGTGTGCTGTCTCTTGCTAGATCATGGTAAATGTCCCCCTCTTTGCTGGGAATCCACAGCTTCAAGAACAGCTCCGCCTTCAGCTCCCTGTCTTCCTGCAGCAGGTAAAGGCCCCTGTCTGGCCCTGTGCTGCTCTCAGCCCTCGGGCTCCAGAGCTTTTCCACCCTCTGTAGGAAAAGGGAGTATCTGGGCTCCTTGGTCAAGTGTGGACTAGGAAGTGTGTGGGCTTGGGTGGCTTGGGCTGTGAAGGAAAGGGGGTTGCACAGGGGGGAGAGAAAGGAAGAGCTTGTTTAGACAAGGCAATCTTAAATTACCTGAAGGCAGACTTCAGATTAGACTAGTTAAAGCTACATGAAACCCCTGTGTGGACAGCTTCTTGCTGTAATGAGCATCAAAATTAACCAGCTAATTGTGCTAGAGCAGCTGGCTCACTCAGGTAAATCAAATACAATCCCTTTAATTCCAAAGGTATGTGCCCCCAGTTCCAATCTGATTCACCTCGTTCATTTAGGAAATTTGATCGAAACTCTTGAGTGTATCCCTGGAGATGATGAGCCCTGCAGTCTGGAGGCTGGGAGGAGGAACCAGCCTGGTGGGTGGGCTCTGGCTGTGGTGCAGCTCTGTGCTGACCATCAGTTATGGAGTCATCAGGGCTGGAAGGGACCTCTGAGATCATCTAGTCCAACCCCCTGTCATAGCAGGGTCATCTACAGCAGATCCCACAGGAACACGTCCTGGAATGTCTCCAGAGAAGGAGACTCCACAGCCTCTCTGGGCAGCCTGTCCCAGGGCTCTGTCACCCTCACAGCAAAGAAGTTTCTCCTGATGTTTAACTTGACCCTCCTGTGCTCCAGCTTATGCCCATTGCCCCTTGTCCTGTCCCTGGGCACTGCTGAGAAGAGCCTGGTCCCACCCTCCTGACACCCCCTGGAGATACTGATCAGCACTGATGAGACCCCCCCCCCCCAGCCTCCTTTTCTCCAAGCTGAACAGCCCCAGCTCTCCCAGCCTTTCAAAAGGTTCAGGTTTCAGGCTGGTGTCTCTCTGGCTGCCCAAGCCTCTGCTGTTTGGTACCTCGTGTGTCTCCTGCCTTTGTTCTCAGATGCAGAACCCAGACTCCCTCTCCATCCTCACCAACCCCCGCGCCATGCAGGCCCTCCTCCAGATCCAGCAGGGGCTCCAGACGCTGCAGACGGAGGCCCCAGGACTAGTGCCAAGGTAGGAAGCTCCTCAGGGTGGGCTCAGTGGGCAGGGCTGCTGTGCCTGCTGCCAGCAGATCTGCTCAGGGTGCTCTGTCACGGGGACTTGGGCATGTGTGTGTGCACCCTGCAGGCCTTGGTGAGCACCAGTTAATCAGCTCATTGGCACTTTGGGGGTGTGGGGGAAGCCCTCAGTCCCTTTTTGGAGGAAAGGTTTGGAAACCACCTGGTCCCTCCTCCCATCTTTTGTTTGGGGTCTCTGCTGTGGGCTGAAGTCAAGGATTTTGTCTCTGCAGAACAGTGTGAGGTGGGTGGGTGTGTTGGGGCAGGCTGGTCTGCTGGCAGCCTCAGGCCTTCTGCTCTCTGGTGGCCTGGGGCATGTTCAGTCCCTGGGTCACATTCAGTCCCTGGGTCACATTCTGCCCCTCTCAGTCCCTGGGTCACATTCAGTCCTTGGGTCACATTCTGCCCCTCTCAGTCCCTGAGTCACATTCTGCCCCTGGGTCACATTCTGCCCCTGGGTCACATTCTGCCCCTCTCAGTCCCTGTGTCACAACCAGTCCCTGGGTCACATTCTGCCCCTCTCAGGCCTGTGTCACATTCAGTCCCTGGGTCACATTCTGCCCTTCTTAGTCCCTGGGTCACATTCAGTCCCTGGGTCACATTCAGTCCCTGGGTCACATTCTGCCCTTCTCAGTCCCTGGGTCACATTCTTCCCCTCTCAGTCCCTGGGTCACATTCTGCCCCTGGGTCACATTCTGCCCCTCTCAGTCCCTGTGTCACAACCAGTCCCTGGGTCACATTCTGCCCCTCTCAGTCCCTGTGTCACATTCTGCCCCTGGGTCACATTCTGCCCCTCTCAGGCCTGTGTCACATCCAGTCCCTGGGTCACATCCAGTCCCTGGGTCACATCCAGTCCCTGGGTCACATTCAGTCCCTGGGTCACATTCTGCCCCTCTCAGGCCTGTGTCACATTCTGCCCCTGGGTCACATTCTGCCCCTCTCAGGCCTGTGTCACATTCAGTCCCTGGGTCACATTCAGTCCCTGGGTCACATTCTGCCCCTCTCAGGCCTGTGTCACATCCAGTCCCTGGGTCACATTCTGCCCCTGTGTCACAACCAGTCCCTGGGTCACATTCAGTCCCTGGGTCACATTCTGCCCTTCTCAGTCCCTGGGTCACATTCTTCCCCTCTCAGTCCCTGGGTCACATTCTGCCCCTCTCAGTCCCTGTGTCACAACCAGTCCCTGGGTCACATTCTGCCCCTCTCAGTCCCTGGGTCACATTCTGCCCCTGGGTCACATTCTGCCCCTCTCAGGCCTGGGTCACATCCAGTCCCTGGGTCACATTCTGCCCCTGGGTCACATTCTGCCCCTCTCAGTCCCTGTGTCACAACCAGTCCCTGGGTCACATTCTGCCCCTCTCAGTCCCTGGGTCACATTCTGCCCCTCTCAGTCCCTGGGTCACATTCTGCCCCTCTCAGGCCTGGGTCACATTCAGTCCCTGGGTCACATTCAGTCCCTGTGTCACATTCAGTCCCTGGGTCACATTCTGCCCTTCTCAGTCCCTGGGTCACATCCAGTCCCTGGGTCACATTCTGCCCCTCCCAGTCCCTGTGTCCCCATTGCAGTTGCTCATCCCCAGCACCACCCGTGCCCAGGACACAACCACAGCCGTTCGTCCTGGCAAATCTGTCCTGTACCCTGGCACGGCCTGGCACAGCCTGCTGGTCACCGTGCTGCCCCAGCTCTCAGGGGACACCCGGAGGTGCCACCTTGCCTCTGAGGGTGCCCTGCCTTCCCCTGCAGCCTGGGCTCCTTCGGCATGCCCCGAGTGCCCCCGTCCTCCACGGGAGGAAGCACAACCCCGGAGAACCCCGTTCCCTCCGCTTCGACGCCGGCCAGTGCCTCTCCAGCTGGGGGTGGAAACCCCCAACAGCAGCTCATGCAGCAGATGATCCAGCTGCTGGCCGGAGGAAGCTCTCAAGTATGTAACCCCTGCCTGGGGGCTGACACACCTCTGGGGAGGGACATCTCCAGGGGGAGCCGAGAGGTTGTCTCAGTCCCACCCAGCTCTGGGGGATGGGGGGGTCTTCCGACAAGTTTCTCTTGGCTGTGGTGCTTTAGTTGTCTCACGAAGCAAAGTTGATGGAAGAAGTTCTTCACTGTGAGGGTGAGGCCTAGGTTGGCCAAAGAAGCTGTGGCTGCCCCATCCCTGGAAGTGTTGAAGGGCAGGTTGGATGGGGCTTGGGGCAACCTGGGCTGGTGGGAGGTGTCCCTGCCCATGCAGGGGGTGGGGCTGGATGAGCGTTAGGTCATGGAATGGTTTGGGTTGGAAGAGACCTTAAAGACCACCTAGATGATCCACTAGATGATCCTTAAAGCTGGTTGCCCCATCCCTGCAAGTGTTCAAGGGCAGGTTGGATAGGGCTTGGGGCAGCCTGGTCTAGTGGGAGGTGCCCCTGTGCATGGCAGGGGGATGTGAGTGGATGAGCTTTAAGATCCCCTCCAACCCAAACCATCCCATGACCCTCTGATTCCATCCTGACTTCGGTCTCGGGTCAGCTGGCTCTTTGGGCCTCAGAGCTTTGGAGCTGGCAGCACCAGCCCCTCCTCCCCACACCACTATCCCCGTGGGTACAAACCTCAGACCCACCTGGGGGTGTTTTGGGGTCCCTAAAGCTGAGCCCTGCCCTGGGGGCTGTGCCCCCTGCCCCCTGACTCCCCCCCCTTTGTCCTCCCCTCAGGCGCAGAGTCCCGAAGTGCGATTCCAACAGCAGCTGGAGCAGCTGAACGCCATGGGCTTCATCAACAGGGAGGCCAACCTGCAGGCACTCATTGCCACTGGGGGGGACATCAACGCAGCTATTGAGAGACTGCTGGGCTCCCAGCCCTCCTAAACTCCTGTCCTGCTGCCCCACAGACGTCAGCACACGCATCCATACACATGCACAGGGGGATCTTTCAGGAAAGCCCACCATCATTTTTCATATCTGACAGCTGTCCATGTATTTAAAACAAAAAAGATACAGCTTAACCCCTGACCTTCCTACTAAGTTAAGATTTCATGTTGAAATGCTCTTTAACTGGCTTGTATGTGGATTCCAGTTCTCATCGTGGCCACAGAGACTTCAGATGTGTATTTTTTCCTAAATATGCCCTGTCTCAGACACTCTTCTCTCTCTCTCTCTCTAGATGGTAGAGGCGATACTTCTAGTTACTTACCTGGATGATTGTGTTTTGAGTAGCTTGATTTTAACTGTACATGATTCCCTCCCCTAGCCCTCCTCTTCAGGCAAATATTTAAAACTTGAGCCAAGTTTGGGGTTTTGGTTATTTTCTCCCAGCATCTTATTGGGAATGGATCAAAAAGAAAAATGAGCTGGAAATTTTTCTGCTGTCATTTGTTTTAATGTTCCATTGGAGGAGCTGAGCCTGTGTCCCTTGCACACAGGTGCCTCTGATCTCCTGCTAGAGGGTGAACCTGCATGAAAATTTGAAATGTGGCCTCTTGACACTCTTGGGATGGTGTGAAGGAGCCTGGATGCCTTCAGGGATCAGGCTTTGCTGTTCTTGAGCTTGAGTTGAAAGTGCTGTGCAGAGGAACGTGTTGGAAAGGTGTGTTTCTGCCCAAGCAGTTTAGTTCTTGCGTGGGGGTGTCAGGGGTTGGTGACTCCTGTGCTCAGCAGGGTCATTTCTGAAAGTGTAAAAACGAAAAAGGAAATTGAAAAAGAACCTCGTGATCTTTTTTTGCTTCACTGGAAAATGTCAAAGTTCACGTTCTTCCCGGTTGAGATCCACCCTCCATTCCCTCCCTCCCTCCCTCCCCTCCATTTTGGTGTGTTTGAATGTTACGACTCTCCAAGAAACTCCCCGAGGACCAGCAGGGTGATACTTTCCCAGGAGCCTCCATGGGCTGTGTAATTTGCATACCATTTTTATCAAAGAAAAATAAATGCGCACAACCATCTGTCTCCCTGCGCTCCATGTATCTTCCTTTGATGGCCACATTTGATTGAGTTCCCCCAGTTCCTTGTGATTCATGTCTTGCCCCCACCCTCACCTCACCTCACCTCAAAGGTGTTGTGGAACCTTCCCCACCTGGCCAGGCTTCCTCCGTGGCAGGAAAACTTTTTGACACTTCAAATACTTAAATTTGCCCCGAATCTGGCCTTCAACATTCCCCTTTTGGAAGCTTCCTTTGAATTAGGGACTTGTGTAGGCTTGGTGGTTCTGCTGTCATCTTTGGATGACCTGACCCATGAAGATGAGGAACCAGCAGGTTCCTCTGCTGACCCCAGAGGTGTTTGCTCACAGTTGGATGGTGCTGGTGCCCAGGGGAGCCCGGGCAGCTCTGTGCACAGTGGACTTTGCCCCTGCTTGTCTAGCAACCACAGTCCTTGCTGTTAGCTGGCTCTTAGGTTTGATTTTTGGGTGGTTTTTGTCTCTTCTGGTAGAGGAGGATTGGGTAGTGAGGGAATGGGAGGAACCTCAGCACCAATCTCTTGTCTACCTGTAAAACCTGCTGCTCCCAGCTTGCTGCTGGGATCGAGATGGGATCTCCCCATACTCTGCTGGGGGAGAGTGTAGGTGGAGCAGAAGAAGACATGGGAGTGCAGGGTTGGAAATGCTCCTGCCTTGTGTCTGTGCACCAGGAGAGGGGGGTTTCAGGTGAGGATCCAGCCAGGGTGGCTTTCCTCTCTCCTCCTGGAGCACGTACCTGGGGATTCCTTTTTTGCAGCCTCTCCTCCAAACGGGGGAAGGATTAGCAGGGAGTTGTGGGAGGGTGGGCAGGGCAGTCCTGATGGCTCTGCCAGGGGCAGGGCTCTCTCCTCACCTTGGTCATCAGCCCCTTCCCAGCTGAAAATGGGCTTTTTAAAGAGACTCACACAGTCCTTTGTGGTCACTGAGAGGTGGCAGATGTCCTCTGCCCACACTCTGCCTGGTTGTCCCTGCAAAGGTTCTGTCCCCCTGCAAGGCAGAGAATGGGGCAACCAAGAGAGAGAGGGAGAAGAGGGGTGCTGGTGGTGGGGCATGTGGAGCTGTACCCCTGTCTTTGTGACCATGTTGTGCTCTGAAGCCCTTTCAAAAGCAGAACTAGCCCCAAAGCTCATTGTTTCTGGTGAGCCACGATCCTTCCAGCTCCCTCCTCAGTGTCAGCAAGATGTGCTGATGTGGTGGGAATCACACCGAGTGGCAGATCTCTGTGTGAGGGGAGCTGCTGTGCTGCTGGCAGGATGGACCTGCCCACCTGTCCCTCCTCTTTTGACCTTGGAGGGGCAGGAGGGATCCAGCAAGACCAAAGCACTGAGCCTGTTGAGGGGGGGACACTCCTGCTGTCCCAGTTGGTACCAGTGAGGGGGAGCAGAGCTGGTGATGCTGTGGCACCGCTGAGGTGCTGAGGCTGGAGGATGTCCAGGGAAGGGCAACGGAGCTGGGGAAGGGGCTGGAGCACAAGGAGAAGGATCTGGAAGGGTCTGGAGAACTTCCAAGGAGCAGCTGAGGGAGCTGGGGGTGTTCATCTTGGGGAAGGGCTGGAGAACAAGGAGGAGAAGGGGCTGGAGAACTTCAAGGAGCAGCTGAGGGAGCTGGGGGTGTCCAGCCTGGAGACAAGGAGGCTGAGGGGAGACCTTCTGGCTCTGCAACTGCCTGAGAGGAGGTTGGAGCCAGGGGGGGTCGGTCTCTGCTCACCAGGAACAAGAGGAAACGGCCTCAAGTTGCCCAGAGGAGGCTGAGATTGGATCTGGGGAACAATTTCTTCCTGGCAAGGGTTGTCAGGCCCTGGCCCAGGCTGCCCAGGGCAGGGCTGGAGTCCCCATCCCTGGAGGGGTTTCCAAGCCTTGTAGATGTGGTGCTGAGGGACACGGTTTAGCAGTCAACTTGGTAGAGTTGGGTTAATTGTTGGTCTTGATGATCTTCAAGGTCTTTTCCAACCTAAATGGTTCCATGATTCTATGATTCTTCTGCTCGGGGCCTGCCAGCAAAGGGGGGCTGGAAACATCTGCGTGGTGGAGGGCTCCTGCTGGGAGTCATGGAGAAGAATGAACAGGCTTCTTGTAGAAGTTCATGCCAGGATATTTTTTATTAAGCTGCTGTCCTGCTTTTCCAGAGGGCTCTGGACCGTGGCAAGTGCATGGAAGCCATTCTCCCCTGCTTCCCACAGGAGAAACCTTGCTTGGCTGGCAGCCTCTGTCTGCACCTGGTGTTCATCTACCAGCTCTCCTGGTTCCCCCTGGACAATCCAGCAAAGCCACCAGCCTCCTCCTCGCTGCTCCCAAGGGGGAGCACCACCTTCAGCTGCCCTCCAGTGGGGCAGCCAGAGGGATTTGTGGCTCTGGCACTGAGCAGGGCAGAGGGAGCAGCCCCCTCCCCTCCCTGGGGAAGGGGACAAGCTCAGGGGAATGCTCTGCTCTTGCTTTTGCCAACCCTTTGGCCCTCACAGGAGTTAATTCCCCCAAGGATGTGCTGGGCACTGTCTCTTCAGCAGGGCTTGCAGGCTCTTCCTTAGCTGCTGTAGCTGATGCTCTGGTCCTCCTTATTCCTGATGTTCTGGTCCTCCCTATTTCTGATGCTTTTGTCCTCCTTAGATCTTGGGAAGAAATTCTTGGCTGTGAGGGTGGTGAGACCCTGGCCCAGGTTGCCCAGAGAAGCTGTGGCTGCCCCATCCCTGGGAGTGTCCAAGGGCAGGTTGGATGGGGCTTGGAGCAACCTGGGCTGGTGGGAGGTGTCCCTGCCCATGGTAGGGGGTGGGACTGGATGATCTTTAGATCGTGGGATGATTTGGGTTGGAAGGGACCTTAAAGACCACCTGGATGATCCACTAGATGATCTTCAAGGTGGCTGCTCCATCCCTGGAAGGGTTCAAGGTACGTAACATGGGGCTTGGAGCAACCTGGGCTGGTGGGAGGTGTCCCTGCCCATGGCAGGGGGTGGGACTGGATGATCTTAAAGGTCCCTTCCAACCCAACCCATCCCATGAATCTGTGGTTCCTCATGGAGCAGAAAGTCATTGTGATCCACCCGTGCCCATGAGCTGAGCTGGGAGCTCTGCCCTGCAGCTGCCTGGGGAGTCTCTGGGCAGGGCAGTGGGAGCAGCAGCCTCATCCCCCCACCTCAAAAATAGGGGAGCAAAGCCAGGAGGGAAGGGCCGGGGGCTTCCCCACATCATGGGCAGGAGGAAGGGGCCGGGGGTGGGACAGGGCAGGGCTGGAGGAGCCTGGAGGAGGGACGGATGCAGCTCCTCCAGCCCCGGGGATCTGGGAGGGATTCAGACCTTTGGTGGGCCCAGGCCTGGGAGGCTTTGAAGAGTGGTGAGAAGGAGCTTTTCAGTGAAAACTTAATCCCCTCCAGAGAGCTTTCCCTAATCCTCAGTGATGTGCTGCTCAAAAGGCCTCTCTCCAAGGAACAATTGCACTTTCTCACTGTTGCAGCTCTCCTTCCCTGAGGAATTGCCCCCGGTGTTCCTTGCTGACTGCTTCCTCTCTTTTTTTTTTTTTTTTTCTCTGATAAAATAGAATTAATTCCTTTCAAATAGAATGGCAGGAGCGATTTCCTCAGCAGGTAGTGGCAAATCTGGCTGATTGATTTGGAGAGGTTTCTGCTGTCGAGGACTTAATTTCACTTTATTCCTCCTCCCTCCCTGGAGGAGACCCATAGCCTTTCCCCCCAGCAACACTTCCAAACCACTCCCATGGGGAGGAGGGAGAGAGAGCAGGAAACAACCATCTCAGTTTCTTTCCAGAAACCCATTTATTCCTGATGAAGATCCCATGGACTGTTCCCTGTGGCCCACAGCCCTGATGAGGGGGGTACAAGTTCCACCTGACTCTGTTTAATTCCAAGTTCATAACTTCTGCATGTGCTGCAAGAGGGGGTAGGAGGTCATGGGGTGGGATAGACTGGAAGAACTAGGCCTGGCATGCACCCCATGGCACAGCCCCCCCTCTGCACACCCCCTTGCACACCCCCTTGCACACCCCCTTGCACACTTCATGCCCCCCCCTGCTCACCTGGGCTGCCTGTCCCTCCTCCCCATGACCCTCCCTGCTGGTGGCACTGGAGGGGTGATGACCAGGAGTTGGTGGCATCTCAGGGCTGTTCCTGCCCAGCCAGGGCAGGGGGTGAGAAGTGGCACAGGGACAGGGCCACACAACGCTGGATTGTGTCCCCCTCCAGTGCTGGGAATTGCAGCAGGGGGAGATCCAGGTGACGTGACGTGGACAAATGTCTCTGTCCCTGCAGCATCACCCTGGCCAGACCCCCTGGACAGGGGTTGGGGGAGCAGAGTCGGGTCCCTTGGCTCCCCAGGAGCACCCCAGCCCGGGGTGCTGGGAGCTGCCAGGGCCTGGGAGTCGAGCAGCCAGACTGGGCTGGAAATGGGCTTTGGTGGTCTCCAGGGGGGGTCGTTCTGAGGTGTCCTTTGATTAATCCCTTCTCCAAAGCAGCAAGTCAAGATGGTCTCAAATCAATTTCCAGCTGCAAGGCACCAGGTTCCTTCAGTTTATTATCTGTTTACATGGAAAAGGCCTGGAGGCCACCCAGGTAAAACAATCAACATGACCAGAAAAGGGATGATGGATGATGGATGTTGGCTGTTGTTTAAGGTACCAGCCCCTCATGCTCCTTCTCTCCCAACTTTCCTACCTGGCTCCCTGAGTTCCTGTGCCCAGAAGGTCTCTCCCACCCACCAGAGCCATTTCCCAGACCTGCTGGGCACAGCACTGTGGCATTCCCAGCTGGGGTGGGGGAAGTGGAAATCCCCCCGAAGGACAAGGGCTCCCCACCCAGAGGTCTCTCCCCGTGGCCTGCAGAGGAACTCCTGGGGGTCGCCATCCCGGCGGGGCGGTCGGGAGCAGACCCCGCTCCAACGGCTGCTTTGGTTTCCAGCCCCTCATCCTGCCCCAGAGGCTCCACCAGCCCCTGGGACTGTCAGGGCTCCCCCCGCCACCCTCTCCCTTCAGCACAGTGTGACCCCCGCCCCTGGCCGGCCCTGCCCACCCCCCCTCACCAGCCTGTGCCCCCCAGCCCTGGGACTCCTGCCACCAAGGCCCCCTGAGCCCAAGGATGTCCCAGCTCTGGGAAGGGACCGAGGCCTCCAGCCAAAGGCACTGGCACCCACAGCCCCGGAGAGATGCCCGGGGGCACCCCAGCCCCCCGTCACCCTTTGCCTCCCCGGGAGGAGCTGGGGAGGCTGGGGGGGGGGATGGAACCCTGGGAGCCCCCACATTCTATCCTGGAAGCCCCCACATTCCATCCTGGGAGACCTTGCCAGCGAGACCTTGGCAACCAACAAACAGTCGGAAGGGACCATGGCCCAGAGACCAGCACGGACCCCCCGGCGCAGCCCCCGGGCCCCCCCTGCACCCCAGTCCCTTGATCACTTTGTGATCCCCAAAACCTGCTCCCCCCAAGGTAGGGACTGACCCTGACCCCGACCCCGCAGCCTGGGGAGGGACCTGGTGGCACGAGCGGAGGTGACGCCGGGTCCTGTCTCTCTTTCAGCCCCCGCCAACCTGTACCCCCTGCCCGGGCAGGCACAGCCCTTCCCTGCAGCCTGGGCACCCCCGGGCTGGGGGGCACCCCCGGGCTGGGGGGCACCCCTGGCGTGGGGGGCACCCCCGGGCTGGGGGGCACCCCCGGGCTGGGGGGCAGCCTGGGCACCCCCGGGCTGGGGGGCACCCCTGGCGTGGGGGGCACCCCAGGCACTGCCACCGCCCCAGTTCCAGCAGGTTGGTGTGGTTCCCACGAGCTTCTACCACCAAGGTAGGAACCCACCCCGACCCCCCCCAGCCCAGGGACTCTCCTGGGGGCACGAGTGGAGGTGACCCCCGGCCATGGCTCCTGTCTCTCTTTCAGCCTCTGCCAACCTCTGCCCAGTGCCCGGGCAGGCGCAGCCCCTCCCCGCAGCCTGGACACCCCCGGGGTGGGGGGCACCCCAGGCCCCCTGGGCCCCCCCAGCAGGTATGGCACCCTGTCTGCTCTGGGACCTCTGCCACCTTCACCATCCCCGGCCCCCGGGCGCTCCCACATCCCCAGCACCCCTGCACCCCCGCAGATACGGCTCGGGGGCTCAGCCAGCCCGGGCCAGGGTCCCTGCCCCTGCCTGGCTGACGTGTGCCCAGCCAGTCCCATCTCCAGAGCACTTCCCAAGCCCCCGGGGCCATCTCTGCCCCCCTGGAAGCGAGTCCCCTCCCCACTTTGCTCCCCCGGCCCTGGGGCACAGCAGCTCACCCCTGGGAGCGCCCCGGCCACCAGCTCCCCGTGCAGAGCCGGGGGACGTGGGCCATGGGGGCCGGCTCGGCGGGTGCCCCTGGAGGGTCCCCCCGGCCCAGCACGGCTCCCCCTCACCCCCCCAGGGCTGCAGAGGGCTCCGTGCAGCTGCTGCCTTGACCCCCGGGGCTTCCACCCCGCACCCAGGAGCACCAACCCGCCTCCACCGGCCACCTCCACGCTGGGCCGTGGCACCGCTGCTCTGCCGGGGGCTGCCCTGGGGGGCCCCGGGACCCCCATGGCCTCGGCAGCCCCTGGGACCCCCCAGGGCCACCTGCAGCACTTCCTGCCCCACCACCATCGGGGCAGAGCGGTGGCCTCAGCCCCCTCGGTGCTCCTCGAGTCCAGCCCCACCGATGAGGACGCCGAGGAGCGAGTTGCAGAGGCCACCACCTCGGGCACGGCCACCTCTGCAGGGGCACCCCCCGGCAGTGACACCCCCCCGGGCAGCCACGGCCCCCCCAGCCCCTGGGCTGTCCCCCACAACCCAGCCCTCGAGGACTTGGCACCCGAGCTGCTCCAGCCCGAGGAGGTGCCCCTCCAAGAGTCCCCAGGGCTCAGCCCTTGCTCCCTGGAGGCGCTGGGGGACAGCCAGGAGGGACCCAGCGGTGGCTCCACACCCGGGGACCATGGGGACACCAGCCCAGCCACCTCCCCCTGCTGCTTCATGCTGCTGATCGAGGGGGTGTTCAGCCTGGACAGCAGCGACCCCGACTCCAGCAACAGCACCCAGAGCCTGGAGGAATTCCACATGGGGCTGGAGGCCCAGGAGCTGGGGGGGGAAGAGGGCAGGGACCTGCCAGCGTCCCCGCCTGTGTCCCAGAAGCGGGGGCAGAAGCGGCGGATGAGCCCCTTGTCCCTGCCAGGCAGCAAGTGCAGGGCCCTGGGGGGCAGCCCGGGGGGGGCAGGGGGGGATGAGACCCACTGAGGGATGGGAGGGAGATGGGGGAGATGGGGGGGGGGTTGGGGTGGTGGGGGAGGGAGGAAAGGGGCTGTATTTGGGGGGGTTAGGGAGGAAAGGGGCTGTATTTGGGGGTGTTGGGGCTTTTGGAGGGTGGGGGGAGGGACTGTTCAGCACCTTTGTTTAATTGTTTGTTCCCGTTTCGTTCATTAAATCCGTTTGTCCAGGAGGGCTCCGTGCCTGTGTGGGAGGGGGAGGCAGCGCAGGGGGCAGCGGGAAACGGCCCCGAGAGGGGCCCAAGCCCCCTGAGCCCCCCAGCAGAGCCGGCCAGCCCCGAAGGGCACCCGCCCGTCCCCAGGGCCCGGTCCCTGCCAGCGGGGCAGGCAATGGCAGGGTTGGGGGGCTGCCCTGCCCCTTCCCCAGGGCAGCCAGGACAGACGGGTCCCGGCAGGACTCACGGACACGGCCCCACGCAGGGAGCAGCACAGAGCCCCTGGGCCAAGGACAGAGCCTGGGGGGCCGGGGGGGCCGGACACACAGCACAACAAGGGCTGCACGGCCTTGGGCTTGACCACCAGCAGCGTCCCCTCCAGCGGGGACAGGCCTGGCTGCAAAGCCCTCCAAAGCCCCCAGACCATCAGGCCCTGCCTCGGGGGCTCCAACAGCCTCTGGGGAGAGAAACGCTCCCTGAGCTCCAGCCTGAACCTCCCCTGGGGCAGCTCTGAACCATTCCCAGGCATCCTGGCCCTGGGTCCCAGGGACAAGAGCTCAGCATCTCCAAACATTCCTGCCTGGCTCCCTCAGTTCCTCCGTGTCCTGCTTTCAATGCTCAGGGTGACCCACCAACCCCAGGGCAGAACTGCTCCCTGTTACCCCCCCCTCCTCCCTCCCACGGCAAGAGAAAAGGGGAATAAGGAAGAGAGACTTGAGGGTTGGAAACTGAAACTGGGACAGATTTACTCGAAGACAGAAAAAGGGAGGAACACGTGGGGGAAAGAAGAGATGCAGAAACTTGTCTCCAGATAGATCCAAACCTGATCTCACTGATGGCAGCACTGGGGGGGTGAGGGTCCCTTGCAGCAGGGAGGCTTCAGGAGAGGGGTCCAAGGCTCCTCACAGCACCTGATGGAGTTGGATTCTGGCGAGCACGTGGAGAGCTGAAGCACCTCCAAGCAGGAGCAGTCCCGAAGAAGGCGGCGCAGGAAGAAAAGGGGCTGAGCTGCCGGGTCTCCTGGCTTGTAGAGAAGATGGCAGGAAGGGGGAGGGAATCCTGAGCCCTCCCTGTTCCGACCCTCTGGGGTCTTTCGGGGTCCCAAAGACCCTCCCTCTCGTTCCTCTGACGAGTGTACAACACCGTGCCAGGCTCACTTCAACCGTAACACTGTGCCCAGAAGGTCTCTCCCACCCACCAGAGCCATTTCCCAGACCTGCTGGGCACAGCACTGTGGCATTCCCAGCTGGGGTGGGGGAAGTGGAAATCCCCCCGAAGGACAAGGGCTCCCCACCCAGAGGTCTCTCCCCGTGGCCTGCAGAGGAACTCCTGGGGGTCGCCATCCCGGCGGGGCGGTCGGGAGCAGACCCCGCTCCAACGGCTGCTTTGGTTTCCAGCCCCTCATCCTGCCCCAGAGGCTCCACCAGCCCCTGGGACTGTCAGGGCTCCCCCCGCCACCCTCTCCCTTCAGCACAGTGTGACCCCCGCCCCTGGCCGGCCCTGCCCACCCCCCCTCACCAGCCTGTGCCCCCCAGCCCTGGGACTCCTGCCACCAAGGCCCCCTGAGCCCAAGGATGTCCCAGCTCTGGGAAGGGACCGAGGCCTCCAGCCAAAGGCACTGGCACCCACAGCCCCGGAGAGATGCCCGGGGGCACCCCAGCCCCCCGTCACCCTTTGCCTCCCCGGGAGGAGCTGGGGAGGCTGGGGGGGGGGATGGAACCCTGGGAGCCCCCACATTCTATCCTGGAAGCCCCCACATTCCATCCTGGGAGACCTTGCCAGCGAGACCTTGGCAACCAACAAACAGTCGGAAGGGACCATGGCCCAGAGACCAGCACGGACCCCCCGGCGCAGCCCCCGGGCCCCCCCTGCACCCCAGTCCCTTGATCACTTTGTGATCCCCAAAACCTGCTCCCCCCAAGGTAGGGACTGACCCTGACCCCGACCCCGCAGCCTGGGGAGGGACCTGGTGGCACGAGCGGAGGTGACGCCGGGTCCTGTCTCTCTTTCAGCCCCCGCCAACCTGTACCCCCTGCCCGGGCAGGCACAGCCCTTCCCTGCAGCCTGGGCACCCCCGGGCTGGGGGGCACCCCCGGGCTGGGGGGCACCCCTGGCGTGGGGGGCACCCCCGGGCTGGGGGGCACCCCCGGGCTGGGGGGCAGCCTGGGCACCCCCGGGCTGGGGGGCACCCCTGGCGTGGGGGGCACCCCAGGCACTGCCACCGCCCCAGTTCCAGCAGGTTGGTGTGGTTCCCACGAGCTTCTACCACCAAGGTAGGAACCCACCCCGACCCCCCCCAGCCCAGGGACTCTCCTGGGGGCACGAGTGGAGGTGACCCCCGGCCATGGCTCCTGTCTCTCTTTCAGCCTCTGCCAACCTCTGCCCAGTGCCCGGGCAGGCGCAGCCCCTCCCCGCAGCCTGGACACCCCCGGGGTGGGGGGCACCCCAGGCCCCCTGGGCCCCCCCAGCAGGTATGGCACCCTGTCTGCTCTGGGACCTCTGCCACCTTCACCATCCCCGGCCCCCGGGCGCTCCCACATCCCCAGCACCCCTGCACCCCCGCAGATACGGCTCGGGGGCTCAGCCAGCCCGGGCCAGGGTCCCTGCCCCTGCCTGGCTGACGTGTGCCCAGCCAGTCCCATCTCCAGAGCACTTCCCAAGCCCCCGGGGCCATCTCTGCCCCCCTGGAAGCGAGTCCCCTCCCCACTTTGCTCCCCCGGCCCTGGGGCACAGCAGCTCACCCCTGGGAGCGCCCCGGCCACCAGCTCCCCGTGCAGAGCCGGGGGACGTGGGCCATGGGGGCCGGCTCGGCGGGTGCCCCTGGAGGGTCCCCCCGGCCCAGCACGGCTCCCCCTCACCCCCCCAGGGCTGCAGAGGGCTCCGTGCAGCTGCTGCCTTGACCCCCGGGGCTTCCACCCCGCACCCAGGAGCACCAACCCGCCTCCACCGGCCACCTCCACGCTGGGCCGTGGCACCGCTGCTCTGCCGGGGGCTGCCCTGGGGGGCCCCGGGACCCCCATGGCCTCGGCAGCCCCTGGGACCCCCCAGGGCCACCTGCAGCACTTCCTGCCCCACCACCATCGGGGCAGAGCGGTGGCCTCAGCCCCCTCGGTGCTCCTCGAGTCCAGCCCCACCGATGAGGACGCCGAGGAGCGAGTTGCAGAGGCCACCACCTCGGGCACGGCCACCTCTGCAGGGGCACCCCCCGGCAGTGACACCCCCCCGGGCAGCCACGGCCCCCCCAGCCCCTGGGCTGTCCCCCACAACCCAGCCCTCGAGGACTTGGCACCCGAGCTGCTCCAGCCCGAGGAGGTGCCCCTCCAAGAGTCCCCAGGGCTCAGCCCTTGCTCCCTGGAGGCGCTGGGGGACAGCCAGGAGGGACCCAGCGGTGGCTCCACACCCGGGGACCATGGGGACACCAGCCCAGCCACCTCCCCCTGCTGCTTCATGCTGCTGATCGAGGGGGTGTTCAGCCTGGACAGCAGCGACCCCGACTCCAGCAACAGCACCCAGAGCCTGGAGGAATTCCACATGGGGCTGGAGGCCCAGGAGCTGGGGGGGGAAGAGGGCAGGGACCTGCCAGCGTCCCCGCCTGTGTCCCAGAAGCGGGGGCAGAAGCGGCGGATGAGCCCCTTGTCCCTGCCAGGCAGCAAGTGCAGGGCCCTGGGGGGCAGCCCGGGGGGGGCAGGGGGGGATGAGACCCACTGAGGGATGGGAGGGAGATGGGGGAGATGGGGGGGGGGTTGGGGTGGTGGGGGAGGGAGGAAAGGGGCTGTATTTGGGGGGGTTAGGGAGGAAAGGGGCTGTATTTGGGGGTGTTGGGGCTTTTGGAGGGTGGGGGGAGGGACTGCTCAGCACCTTTGTTTAATTGTTTGTTCCCGTTTCGTTCATTAAATCCGTTTGTCTCCAGGAGGGCTCCGTGCCTGTGTGGGAGGGGGAGGCAGCGCAGGGGGCAGCGGGAAACGGCCCCGAGAGGGGCCCAAGCCCCCTGAGCCCCCCAGCAGAGCCGGCCAGCCCCGAAGGGCACCCGCCCGTCCCCAGGGCCCGGTCCCTGCCAGCGGGGCAGGCAATGGCAGGGTTGGGGGGCTGCCCTGCCCCTTCCCCAGGGCAGCCAGGACAGACGGGTCCCGGCAGGACTCACGGACACGGCCCCACGCAGGGAGCAGCACAGAGCCCCTGGGCCAAGGACAGAGCCTGGGGGGCCGGGGGGGCCGGACACACAGCACAACAAGGGCTGCACGGCCTTGGGCTTGACCACCAGCAGCGTCCCCTCCAGCGGGGACAGGCCTGGCTGCAAAGCCCTCCAAAGCCCCCAGACCATCAGGCCCTGCCTCGGGGGCTCCAACAGCCTCTGGGGAGAGAAACGCTCCCTGAGCTCCAGCCTGAACCTCCCCTGGGGCAGCTCTGAACCATTCCCAGGCATCCTGGCCCTGGGTCCCAGGGACAAGAGCTCAGCATCTCCAAACATTCCTGCCTGGCTCCCTCAGTTCCTCCGTGTCCTGCTTTCAATGCTCAGGGTGACCCACCAACCCCAGGGCAGAACTGCTCCCTGTTACCCCCCCCTCCTCCCTCCCACGGCAAGAGAAAAGGGGAATAAGGAAGAGAGACTTGAGGGTTGGAAACTGAAACTGGGACAGATTTACTCGAAGACAGAAAAAGGGAGGAACACGTGGGGGAAAGAAGAGATGCAGAAACTTGTCTCCAGATAGATCCAAACCTGATCTCACTGATGGCAGCACTGGGGGGGTGAGGGTCCCTTGCAGCAGGGAGGCTTCAGGAGAGGGGTCCAAGGCTCCTCACAGCACCTGATGGAGTTGGATTCTGGCGAGCACGTGGAGAGCTGAAGCACCTCCAAGCAGGAGCAGTCCCGAAGAAGGCGGCGCAGGAAGAAAAGGGGCTGAGCTGCCGGGTCTCCTGGCTTGTAGAGAAGATGGCAGGAAGGGGGAGGGAATCCTGAGCCCTCCCTGTTCCGACCCTCTGGGGTCTTTCGGGGTCCCAAAGACCCTCCCTCTCGTTCCTCTGACGAGTGTACAACACCGTGCCAGGCTCACTTCAACCGTAACACTGTGCCCAGAAGGTCTCTCCCACCCACCAGAGCCATTTCCCAGACCTGCTGGGCACAGCACTGTGGCATTCCCAGCTGGGGTGGGGGAAGTGGAAATCCCCCCGAAGGACAAGGGCTCCCCACCCAGAGGTCTCTCCCCGTGGCCTGCAGAGGAACTCCTGGGGGTCGCCATCCCGGCGGGGCGGTCGGGAGCAGACCCCGCTCCAACGGCTGCTTTGGTTTCCAGCCCCTCATCCTGCCCCAGAGGCTCCACCAGCCCCTGGGACTGTCAGGGCTCCCCCCGCCACCCTCTCCCTTCAGCACAGTGTGACCCCCGCCCCTGGCCGGCCCTGCCCACCCCCCCTCACCAGCCTGTGCCCCCCAGCCCTGGGACTCCTGCCACCAAGGCCCCCTGAGCCCAAGGATGTCCCAGCTCTGGGAAGGGACCGAGGCCTCCAGCCAAAGGCACTGGCACCCACAGCCCCGGAGAGATGCCCGGGGGCACCCCAGCCCCCCGTCACCCTTTGCCTCCCCGGGAGGAGCTGGGGAGGCTGGGGGGGGGGATGGAACCCTGGGAGCCCCCACATTCTATCCTGGAAGCCCCCACATTCCATCCTGGGAGACCTTGCCAGCGAGACCTTGGCAACCAACAAACAGTCGGAAGGGACCATGGCCCAGAGACCAGCACGGACCCCCCGGCGCAGCCCCCGGGCCCCCCCCTGCACCCCAGTCCCTTGATCACTTTGTGATCCCCAAAACCTGCTCCCCCCAAGGTAGGGACTGACCCTGACCCCGACCCCGCAGCCTGGGGAGGGACCTGGTGGCACGAGCGGAGGTGACGCCGGGTCCTGTCTCTCTTTCAGCCCCCGCCAACCTGTACCCCCTGCCCGGGCAGGCACAGCCCTTCCCTGCAGCCTGGGCACCCCCGGGCTGGGGGGCACCCCCGGGCTGGGGGGCACCCCTGGCGTGGGGGGCACCCCCGGGCTGGGGGGCACCCCCGGGCTGGGGGGCAGCCTGGGCACCCCCGGGCTGGGGGGCACCCCTGGCGTGGGGGGCACCCCAGGCACTGCCACCGCCCCAGTTCCAGCAGGTTGGTGTGGTTCCCACGAGCTTCTACCACCAAGGTAGGAACCCACCCCGACCCCCCCCCAGCCCAGGGACTCTCCTGGGGGCACGAGTGGAGGTGACCCCCGGCCATGGCTCCTGTCTCTCTTTCAGCCTCTGCCAACCTCTGCCCAGTGCCCGGGCAGGCGCAGCCCCTCCCCGCAGCCTGGACACCCCCGGGGTGGGGGGCACCCCAGGCCCCCTGGGCCCCCCCAGCAGGTATGGCACCCTGTCTGCTCTGGGACCTCTGCCACCTTCACCATCCCCGGCCCCCGGGCGCTCCCACATCCCCAGCACCCCTGCACCCCCGCAGATACGGCTCGGGGGCTCAGCCAGCCCGGGCCAGGGTCCCTGCCCCTGCCTGGCTGACGTGTGCCCAGCCAGTCCCATCTCCAGAGCACTTCCCAAGCCCCCGGGGCCATCTCTGCCCCCCTGGAAGCGAGTCCCCTCCCCACTTTGCTCCCCCGGCCCTGGGGCACAGCAGCTCACCCCTGGGAGCGCCCCGGCCACCAGCTCCCCGTGCAGAGCCGGGGGACGTGGGCCATGGGGGCCGGCTCGGCGGGTGCCCCTGGAGGGTCCCCCCGGCCCAGCACGGCTCCCCCTCACCCCCCCAGGGCTGCAGAGGGCTCCGTGCAGCTGCTGCCTTGACCCCCGGGGCTTCCACCCCGCACCCAGGAGCACCAACCCGCCTCCACCGGCCACCTCCACGCTGGGCCGTGGCACCGCTGCTCTGCCGGGGGCTGCCCTGGGGGGCCCCGGGACCCCCATGGCCTCGGCAGCCCCTGGGACCCCCCAGGGCCACCTGCAGCACTTCCTGCCCCACCACCATCGGGGCAGAGCGGTGGCCTCAGCCCCCTCGGTGCTCCTCGAGTCCAGCCCCACCGATGAGGACGCCGAGGAGCGAGTTGCAGAGGCCACCACCTCGGGCACGGCCACCTCTGCAGGGGCACCCCCCGGCAGTGACACCCCCCCGGGCAGCCACGGCCCCCCCAGCCCCTGGGCTGTCCCCCACAACCCAGCCCTCGAGGACTTGGCACCCGAGCTGCTCCAGCCCGAGGAGGTGCCCCTCCAAGAGTCCCCAGGGCTCAGCCCTTGCTCCCTGGAGGCGCTGGGGGACAGCCAGGAGGGACCCAGCGGTGGCTCCACACCCGGGGACCATGGGGACACCAGCCCAGCCACCTCCCCCTGCTGCTTCATGCTGCTGATCGAGGGGGTGTTCAGCCTGGACAGCAGCGACCCCGACTCCAGCAACAGCACCCAGAGCCTGGAGGAATTCCACATGGGGCTGGAGGAATTCCACATGGGGCTGGAGGCCCAGGAGCTGGGGGGGGAAGAGGGCAGGGACCTGCCAGCGTCCCCGCCTGTGTCCCAGAAGCGGGGGCAGAAGCGGCGGATGAGCCCCTTGTCCCTGCCAGGCAGCAAGTGCAGGGCCCTGGGGGGCAGCCCGGGGGGGGCAGGGGGGGATGAGACCCACTGAGGGATGGGAGGGAGATGGGGGAGATGGGGGGGGGGTTGGGGTGGTGGGGGAGGGAGGAAAGGGGCTGTATTTGGGGGGGTTAGGGAGGAAAGGGGCTGTATTTGGGGGTGTTGGGGCTTTTGGAGGGTGGGGGGAGGGACTGCTCAGCACCTTTGTTTAATTGTTTGTTCCCGTTTGTTAATTAAATCCGTGTCTCCAGGAGGGCTCCGTGCCTGTGTGGGAGGGGGAGGCAGCGCAGGGGGCAGCGGGAAACGGCCCCGAGAGGGGCCCAAGCCCCCTGAGCCCCCCAGCAGAGCCGGCCAGCCCCGAAGGGCACCCGCCCGTCCCCAGGGCCCGGTCCCTGCCAGCGGGGCAGGCAATGGCAGGGTTGGGGGGCTGCCCTGCCCCTTCCCCAGGGCAGCCAGGACAGACGGGTCCCGGCAGGACTCACGGACACGGCCCCACGCAGGGAGCAGCACAGAGCCCCTGGGCCAAGGACAGAGCCTGGGGGGCCGGGGGGGCCGGACACACAGCACAACAAGGGCTGCACGGCCTTGGGCTTGACCACCAGCAGCGTCCCCTCCAGCGGGGACAGGCCTGGCTGCAAAGCCCTCCAAAGCCCCCAGACCATCAGGCCCTGCCTCGGGGGCTCCAACAGCCTCTGGGGAGAGAAACGCTCCCTGAGCTCCAGCCTGAACCTCCCCTGGGGCAGCTCTGAACCATTCCCAGGCATCCTGGGTTGGGGGGCTGCAAGTCCACATTGGCCTCTCCTGGTGCCTTCAGGGAATGTTCTACCCTGTTCCTCCATGAACGCAGGGGCATCTCCCCGTGGGTTGCAGGGGAACTTCTGTTTGGGCACCTTCTTCCCCTCCTTCCTCACCAACCTCGGGATCTGCACCCCAGCACTGCTCTCACCTCTCCAGCTCCACTCCTGCTTGTTCCCTGCTGTCAGGTTTTATCTCAGTTCTTTGATATATTAATCCCAGAGGTGCCTCTGTTGTCTCTCCAATGGCTCCTTGGCTGGTTTTGGAGCTGGGGGAGCTTCTCAGCTTCTTGCAGGAGCTTCTCAGCTTCTTCCAGGAGCCACCCCTGGGGCCCCTCCAAAAACCCCTCCAAACCAGCACAGTGTGTGAGGAGGAGTATGTGTTCAGAGGAGGGGAATCTGTGGTCCTTCTAAACCCAGAAATCTGCAGGCAACTGCCTGAGAAAGATGGGAACAGGGGACCTGACCCCTCAAGGCTTCCTCCAGCAGGGAAAGTCCCACCCAGTAGCTTTCTATTTTGCCACCAGTTTGGCAACAGGGAGGCCGTGCCATTTCCTAATCGGTGGGAACCAGAAGGGTGGAGCCTCCCCAGGGTGGGGTCATTTAAGCACAAGCTCAGGAATCCATGAGGGGATAGTTTTGGGGAAGAGGGATCCCACCCGATGTTCGATGAGTTGAACCCAGATCCTCCCTCCCTGCTCTCCTCCTCTCCTCCCTCATCACTCTGCAGGGCCTCCATGTGGTTGGCAGCACTGGTGAGCTGGGCACTGCTGCTGTCTGGCCTTGTCTCCATCGTGCTGCTGCTGCTGCTCCTCGTTGAGGTGCTCCTCCGAGCCACGCTGGTCATCGGGCTCCTGCTCTACGTCCTTGTCACTAACTGAAGGCACAGTGGGGAGGGTGCCTCTTGTTTCCCCGGTGTTCCCACAGCTCTTCAAGAAGGAGATGAGAGGAGAATCACACCAACCTCAGGGACAGGTGGAGAGGAGCGTGGGCAGCAGGCAGATGAAGAGGGGAGGTATGGCCTTCTTCTGGCTTCCTGTGTTGCATTCTTGCTTGGCAGCTTTGTCTTCTCTCCCTAACTTCAGCCGTGGGCCTCCAACCATAGGTTCACTGAGGTGCATCATCCAGTGGAGGGCAGAGAAGTCCAGAGAAGGGCAATGGAGAGGGGAAGGGGCTGGAGCACAAGTCTGAGCAGGAGCAGCTGAGGGAGCTGGGGGTGTCCAGCCTGGAGACAAGGAGGCTGAGGGGAGACCTTCTGGCTCTGCAACTGCCTGAGAGGAGGTTGGAGCCAGGGGGGCTCGGTCTCTGCTCCCAAGGAACAAGAGGAAAAGGCCTCAAGTTGCCCAGGGGAGGCTGAGATTGGATCTTGGGAACAATTTCTTCCTGGCAAGGGTTGTCAGGCCCTGGCCCAGGCTGCCCAGGGCAGGGCTGGAGTCCCCATCCCTGGAGGGGTTTCCAAGCCGTGTACATGTGGTGCTGAGGGACACGGGTCAGTGGTGGCCTTGGCAGGGCTGGTGTATCGGTGGGACTGGAAGACCTTCAAGGTCTTTTCCAAGCAAACCCATTCCATGACTCTATTCTATGGTTCAGGCCCACTTGTCCCCTTCTCCCCGAGAGAAAACTGGATCGTGGCCAGTTCGGTTTCCTTCAAACCCTGCTGTGCCGGGGGCGACTGTGCCCGGGGCAGGGCAGGGGCGGGGGGCAAGACTCTGTTCTCCCGGGATCCATAAATCGTGGGTTTGGACTCACAGCCGGTGCTGCCGCGGGATGAGTCGCTGCGGGGCGGGCGCGGACTACATTTCCCAGCGTGCCTCGGGGCGGGATCAGGAGGTATTTCCGGTGTGACGCACTTCCGCTGCCTCTGCGCTGACTCGGCCTTGCCTGGAGCGCCGCGGGGCCGGAACGGTGAGGGACGGGGGGGAAGCGGGGAGCATCCGTGAAGGGACGGGCTCGGTGCCGCGTCCCCGGGTCTCTGGAGCGGGGACCCTGGGAAGGGTCTGTGGCAGTGAGGGACCGGGCCGGGTCTGCTGCCTGGGTGCTGGTGTCTGGGTCTCCCGCCAGCGAGAATCGGTGAAACCCGGCGCGTCTTTGTTTTGCGTGGAACATTATCTGTGAGCTTCTCTTTGGGTCTCTGCGTGGGCAGGAGCAGCCTGGGGTGGAAACGCTGAAGAGAAGACGTTGGCAGGGGGGTGTTGAGGGGAGGAGGGGTCCCTCTGGCAGGGAGAGCGGGAGGCTCTGACACGGGAGCAGGTTTTGCACTTAAAAGCACGAACAAGGTTCCTAGTGGGTTGCACACGTAGATAGATACTCTTCTCTACTCCGCTTTTGTGAGACCTGAGTCCAGCTCTGGGGTCCCCACACAAGGAGGACACGGAGCTGTTGGAGAGAGGCCAGAGGAGGCCCCGGAGATGATGGGAGGGCTGGAGCAGCTCTGCTCTGGAGACAGGCTGGGAGAGTTGGGGTGTTGAGCCTGGAGAAGAGAAGGCTCCAGGGAGACCTTAGAGCACCTTCCAGTGCCTGAAGGGGCTCCAGGAAAGCTGGGGGGGACTTTGGCCAAGGGCAGGAGGGATGGGATGAGGGGGATGGATGAAAACTGGCAGAGGGAGATTGAGGTTGGAGATGAGAAGGAAATTGTTGAGTGTGAGGGTGGTGAGACCCTGGCCCAGGTTGCCTGGAGAAGCTGTGGCTGCCCCATCCCTGGAAGTGTCCAAGGGCAGGTTGGATGGGGCTTGGAGCAACGTGGGCTGGTGGGAGGTGTCCCTGCCCGTGCAGGAGGGGTGGACTGGCTGAGCTTTAAGGTCCAACCCAAACCAGTCTTTCATTCCATGATACAATGACCATGTGGTCTCCTTGTCCTCTCAGCAGGGCAGCTCCAGAGATACTGGGCTTGGAGACACTGGGACACGTGGCCTGAAACAGGGACTTGTGGGGACCAAATGGCCACTGGAGGGAGTTGATGGTTCCTCCGTGGCTGGACTAGGAAAGAACAGCAGATGTGGGGAATGAGGAGCTGGTACTTTCTGAGAACAGGGAATTTGATGGGTACTGAGTGCTGTGTGAGACAGTGCTGGGAAGCTGCTTCACAATGGCAGTTAACTCTTAATTGCTGCAACTGGAGAAACTGTTAATTACCAAAGCTCTGGAAGTTACTAGAAGAGGGTTTGTGATCTGAGACCTTTGCCAGTTTCTGAGCTGTGATGAGGGGCAGTGATTCTTGCTGGGGATTTGGAAAGGGAGGAACCATCGTCCTTCCTTCCCTGCCTGCTGAGCTGGGACACTCTGGGTCACTTCTTACCTTCCTGCAGGAAAATGTACCAGGATTCCAGACTCGTGTGGAGCCAGAGTGACTTTCTGCCAGCTTGGGATAATCCCTTCTCAATATTCCTCTGAGGGACACACGAGTTCTCCTCTCACTGCACCCAAATTGTCTTGTCGTCCCGTTCTTCTTTTTTTGCAATTAAATGATTCATGACATTCCGTTTTCTTTGGCTTCCAGATGAAGCTCCTGCTCCTTGCTGTGTGTGCCCTGCTGTCTGTGGCTCACTGTGAGGAAGGGGCCAGGCTCCTGGCCTCCAAATCCCTGTTAAACAGATACGCAGTGGAGGGCAAGGACCTGACTCTGCAGTACAACATCTACAACGTTGGCTCCAGGTAAACCCCCCCCCCAGGCTCCAGGTAAAACCCCCCCAGGTTGCAGGAAACCCCCCCCCCAGTTGCAGGAAACCCCCCCCCCCCCAGGCTCCAGCACCAACTGGGAGCAAGTCTGTGTGTCTGTCTGTGTGTGTGTGTGTGCTTTGATTCTGTCCTTTTGCTTCTTGTTCTGTTTCCCTCCTTTTTGCCTCTCCCCCCCCTTTTTGCCTCTCCCCCCCCTTTTTGCCTCTCCCCCCCTTTTTGCCTCTCCCCCCCCTTTTTGCCTCTCCCCCCCCTTTTTGCCTCTCCCCCCCCTTTTTGCCTCTCCCCCCCTTTTTGCCTCTCCCCCCCTTTTTTGCCTCTCCCCCCCCTTTTTTGCCTCTCCCCCCCTTTTTTGCCTCTCCCCCCCTTTTTTGCCTCCCCCCCCCTTTTTTGCCTCCCCCCCCCTTTTTTTGCCTCCTCCCCCCCCCCCGTTTTTTGCCTCCTCCCCCCCCCGTGTTTTGCCTCCTCCCCCCCCGTGTTTTGCCTCCTCCCCCCCCCTTTTTGCCTCTCCCCCCCCGTGTTTTGCCTCCTCCCCCCCCCGTGTTTTGCCTCCTCCCCCCCCCTTTTTGCCTCCTCCCCCCCCTTTTTGCCTCCTCCCCCCCCTTTTTGCCTCCTCCCCCCCCTTTTTGCCTCCTCCCCCCCCTTTTTGCCTCCTCCCCCCCCTTTTTGCCTCCTCCCCCCCTTTTTGCCTCCTCCCCCCCCTTTTTGCCTCCTCCCCCCCCCTTTGTTGCCTCCCCCCCCTTTGTTGCCTCCCCCCCCCTTTGTTGCCTCCCCCCCCCTTTGTTGCCTCCCCCCCCCTTTGTTGCCTCCCCCCCCCCTTTGTTGCCTCCCCCCCCCTTTGTTGCCTCCCCCTCCCCCCCTTTTTTTGCCCCCCCCTCATATCCTCTCACATTCCATCCCCTTGTCCTCAGCCTCCCTTTCCTGGCTCCATGAGCTCTTTTCCCCCCCTCTCTTTTCCTTCCCTGTTCCCAGTTTCTCTCAGCTTCCCCTTCCCCTTCCTGCTCTCTCCCTGTCCTACCCCAGCACCATCCTGGACCATCCCTGTCATCTCCTGGTGCCTGTTCATGTTTCAAAAACCAGTTCTTCCAGCTGCTGAGTTGTCAGTATGGAACTTGTATTGCCCCCAACACAAGGAGGACACGGAGCTCCTGGAGAGAGTCCAGAGGAGGCCCTGGAGATGATGGGAGGGCTGGAGCAGCTCTGCTCTGGAGACAGGCTGGGAGAGTTGGGGTGTTGAGCCTGGAGAAGAGAAGGCTCCAGGAGACCTTAGAGCACCTTCCAGTGCCTGAAGGGGCTCCAGGAAAGCTGGGGAGGGACTTTGGCCAAGGGCAGGGAGGGATGGGATGAGGGGGATGGATGAAAACTGGGAGAGGGAGATTGAGGTTGGAGATGAGGAGGGAATTGTTGAGTGTGAGGGTGGTGAGACCCTGGCCCAGGTTGCCTGGAGAAGCTGTGGCTGCCCCATCCCTGGAAGTATCCAAGGGCAGGTTGGATGGGGCTTGGAGCAACCTGGGCTGGTGGGAGGTGTCCCTGCCCATGGCAGGGGGGTTGGATCTAGATGATCTTGAAGGTCCCTACTAACCCAAACCATCCCATGACTCTCTGAGCTGCCATCCCTCCTTGGAGCAGTCCCCAGGGAGCAGAACTCCAAGCCCAAGGTTCTCTCCCCATCCCTCTCTCTGCAGTGCTGCTTTGGATGTGGAGCTCTCAGATGATTCCTTCCCCCCAGAAGATTTTGGCATCGTCTCTGGGATGCTCAACGTCAAGTGGGACAGGATCGCTCCGTATCCTTCCATGCTTGGGAATCTCTCCCCAAATCTCCCCCTTATCCCTCAGCCTCCTGGAGCTCTCCTCTGTCCTCCCAACATTCCCAGCCTCCTCCCCTTTTCCTTAACGTGGGGCTCTCAGTGCCAGTAACGTGTCCCACACCGTGGTCCTGAGGCCCCTCAAAGCTGGATACTTCAACTTCACCTCTGCTACCATCACCTACCTGGCCCAGGAGGGTGGGCAGGTTGTGGTGAGTGGATTAATTAGGAGGATCTTGTCCCAAACCTCCAAGCAGAGGCACCCAGAGGTGCCCTTAGAGCTGCTGTTGCACATCCCTGTGCCCTCACAGGCAGGGAAGGTCCCAAACACCCTTTTCCCCCCTTTTTAGTGGTCAGGGGAGGCAAAAACCAGAGGGCAGGATTGGTCCCTTTTATCCCCCCCCCTTCCCAAGGGAAGATAAAAGGGGAAAAAGGAAAGAGAGGCTGAAAGGTTGGAAATGAAAACTGGAGCAGGTTGATTGAACAGGGGGAGGGGAGTAACATGGGGGATGGGAACAAATATAGACAAATACACACAAATGTGCCCCAAACCTGAGCTCACAGGGGGGTGCAGGAGAACTGGGGAGGGACTTCCCAGTGACACCAACTGTGTGGTGAGGAGACAGTCTGGAAGGGAGGGATGTGATCCTGAGGGAGCTGGAGAGGTGGGAGCGTGTGAACCACATGGAGACAACAAGGCCAAGTGCAAGGTCCTGCAGAGGGGTCAGGACAACCCCAAGCACAAAGCCAGGCTGGGTGGGAATGGATGGAGCAGCCCTGAGGAGAAGGACTTGGGGGTGTTGGGGGAGGAGAAGCTCAACATGAGCCGGCACCGTGCGCTGGAGCCCAGAAACCACCCGTGTCCTGGGCTGTCACCAGCAGTGTGACCAGCAGGGCCAGGGAGGGGATTGTCCCCCTCTGCTCTGCTCTGCTGAGACCCCCCTGCAGGGCTGGGGCCAGTTCTGGAGCCCCCAAGACAGGAAGGACCTGGAGCTGTTGGAGAGAGTCCAGAGGAGGCCCCGGAGATGATGTGAGGGCTGGAGCAGCTCTGCTCTGGAGACAGGCTGGAAGAGTTGGGGTGTTGAGCCTGGAGAGGAGAAGGCTCCAGGGAGACCTTAGAGCACCTTCCAGTGCCTGAAGGGGCTCCAGGAAAGCTGGGGAGGGACTTTGGCCAGGGCAGGGAGGGATGGGATGAGGGGGATGGATGAAAACTGGAAGAGTGGAGATTGAGTTTGGAGATGAGGAGGGAATTGTTGAGTGTGAGGGTGGTGAGACCCTGGCCCAGGTTGCCTGGAGAAGCTGTGGCTGCCCCATCCCTGGCAGTGTCCAAGGGCAGGTTGGATGGGGCTTGGAGCAACCTGGTCTGGTGGGAGGTGTCCCTGCCCATGCAGAGGGGTTTGGATCTAGATGATCTTGGAGGTCCTTTCCAACCCAAACCATCCCATGATGATGCCAGCAAGCGGTGTCTGGGGGTCCCGTGTGTCAGGGCTGACTTGGGAGTGGGTCCTCAGCTCTTCCCAGCACTCATTGGATTCAGATCCTGTAGAGCCCATGGTGAGCTGATGAAAAAGCAGGACCTTCTGTCCTAGACCCCTGAGTGCAGCAAAGCAGCAAGAAAGAAAGGAGCAGGAAGGCCACGGGCTCCATGTCCTCCTGGATTTTATGGAGCGTGGCAGGGAACCCTGACCCACTGTGTTCCACCCCCTGGATCCCCTAAGGATCTGTCTCCAGGTCCTCCTGTCAGTACCACACAATGACCCTGGCCCCCTCACACTGCACAGTTTCTGGTGCCAGAAGGGAAAGGGGATCATTAGGATCTTTTCCCTCTGCTTTTTTCCAGGTTGGGTTCACCAGTGCTCCCGGGCCAGGGAGGGATCCTGGCTCAGAGGGACGTTCGACAGGAGGTTCTCCCCTCACTTTGTAAGTGTCTCAGCGACTGGAACTGCTCTGCAGCAGTTTCTGGGCAGTTTGTGGTGGGTTTGGTTTGCACCACACGCTCAGCTGGAAAGCTCCAACGTGGGTTGCAGTGGATCCCTGGGAGTTTTCCAGAGGAGGGTCACAGAAAAAGGGAAGAGTTTTCATGGCAGCTGCCTCTGCCAAGGAGCTGGGGCTCTGGGATTTGAGCCAGAAGCCTCAAGGGTAGAAGGTCTGATGGTGAAACTCATCTGGGTGTGATTTCCAGTGCCTGAAGGGGCTCCAGGAAAGCTGGGGAGGGACTTTGGCCAAGGGCAGGGAGGGATGGGACACAGGGTAATTGATTAAAACTGGCAGAGGGAGATTGAGGTTGGAGATGAGGAGGGAATTGTTGAGTGTGAGGGTGGTGAGACCCTGGGCCAGGTTGCCCAGAGAAGCTGTGGCTGCCCCATCCCTGGAAGTGTCCAAGGGCAGGTTGGATGGGGCGTGGAGCAACCTGGGCTGGTGGGAGGTGTCCCTGCCCATGCAGGGGGTTGGATCTAGATGATCTTGAAGGTCCTTTCCAACCCAAACCATCCCATGGTTTTTGATTTGACTTTTTTTCCCCTTCTCCATCTCTCCTTCCAGCTGGACTGGGCAGCCTTTGGGGTGATGACCCTGCCCTCCATCGGGATCCCACTGCTGCTCTGGTACTCCAGCAAGAGGAAGTATGACACCCCCAAAACCAAAAAGAACTGAGCCAGGTCGAATGCCCCCACACCCCAGAGCTCAGGAAGGAACAAACATGACCCCGGGGTCACCAGCACGAGGGGGTCGATGGCTGCGACGGGGTGGTCATCTGCATTGGATCAAAGCAACAAAAACATGAACCCAAGTGAAAAAATCCCAACCTCCCTTGTCTGCATCTTGGCAGCAGGGCCCCTCAGCCAAGGTGCTGCTGCTGCATCTGTGGTGGGAACACCCAGAGGGGTTGGTTGGTGGGGCTGCAGCTCCACAGCGTTCCCAGCATCTCTGAGTCCCCTCAGCCCGGGGGTTCTTTGCCCTCTGCAGCCTTCCCTGGGCCTCCCCCCTCCCTGCTGCTTCTGGAAACATCTGTGGGCAGGAGCAACAAGGTGGCCAATCTCCTGCCAGAGCTGCTGCTCTGCTCTCTGGGGCAGGGCAGATGGTTGTTCTCCAGGAAGCCTCGTTGTGTTTTGCTGTTTCTGTTCTTTCTGGTTGTTCCGTGAAGGGTTGAGGTGTGTTGAGGTACTGAGGGTTTTGTAATAAAATGAACACCTTGAAGGAGCCTCCTTTCTTCTACCAGGGAGTCCTGCAGTCCTGCCTGCCTTCAGGAGCAGCAAAATAAATCATAAATTCATCGTAGAGAAGGTTTGGCTTGGAGGGACCTTCAAGATCATCGAGTCCCACCTCCTGCATGGGCAGGGACACCTCCCACCAGCCCAGGTTGCTCCAAGCCCCATCCAACCTGCCCTTGGACACTTCCAGGGATGGGGCAGCCACAGCTTCTCCAGGCAACCTGGGCCAGGGTCTCACCACCCTCACACTCAACAATTCCCTCCTCATCTCCAACCTCAATCTCCCTTTTCCAGTTTTCATCCATCCCCCTCTTCCCATCCCTCCCTGCCCTTGGCCAAAGTCCCTCCCCAGCTTTCCTGGGGCCCCTTCAGGCACTGGAAGGTGCTCTAAGGTCTCCCTGGAGCCTTCTCTTCTCCAGGCTCAACACCCCAACTCTCCCAGCCTGTCTCCAGAGCAGAGCTGCTCCAGCCCTCCCATCATCTCCGGGGCCTCCTCTGGACTCACTCCAGGAGCTCCATGTCCCTAAATGGAAGAGGGAAAGAAGGGCCCAGGAGGCCTGGGGACCAGCACAGCTTTCCTGCCAGCTCCCAGCCCTGGGTTCAGGTTTCTCTTCACCCAAGGCTGCTGTGGCTGCAGGTGGGGCCTTGGTTTGTGCTTGTCCCCTGGGGGAGGTGGTGGCACAACGAGGACCTGCCAGTGTTGGGTGGGTTTGTGTCCCCAGCTCTGGGCAGGGAGGCAGTGGTTGGTCACAGGCCCTGCTCCTGTGGCTCCAGGTGACCTGGTCTGGCCCGTTGGCCCCACTCAGCACGTTGGTGACAGCTGGGACACCCCAGGCCTTGCTGGAGTCACCTCTACCTTGGTTACCAAAACTGTTCCCAAGCTGGGATTCCTCTCCTCACCCACAGTATCACAGTGTCACTGGTTGCAAAGACCTTCAAGATCATCAAGTCCAACCACTACCCTAACTCTGCCACATCCACCACTAAACCCTGTCCCCTGGCACCACATCGGTCTTTTGAGATGTCTCCAGGGATGGTGGCTCAACCACATCCTTGGACAGCCTGGATCACCAAGTCCAACTCCAGAACAGGACAACCCCAAAGTTCACACCATGTCCCTCAGGGCATTGTCCAAATGCTTATTGGATGTTGTCAGACTCGGTGCCATGACTGCTTCCCAGGGGAGCCTCTTCCAGTGCTCCACCACCCTCTGGGTGAAGACTCTTCCTGATGTCCAAACTCCTGCTGCCTGCCCCGCTGTGTCACCCAACACCAGGGAGCTCTTGGGTGCAGCAGGACCTGTCTGGGCACCAGCAAAGGTCTGGGGAAGGCCCAAGGAATTCTGGAGGGCAGGTGAGCCTGGGAAAAGCCCAACAAAGGCCCCAGTGAGGCTACAGGGAAGGTGGGCTCAGGTTTCCCCGTGTGCTGGCAGGGACCTGCTGCTTTCTGCAGCATCTCAGAGGACTTGCCAGGTTTTCTGATCACCCCGTGAGGCTCTGCTGCATTCCACAGAGCCCCTGGGTGTTTGGTGGGCTTCTCCAACACCTGCTTCTGCCCAGAGTGCCCTGGGGGTCTGGGGGACCTGGGGTCTGACCAGGGTGAGGGTCAAGGTGAGGGTTGGGTGGTGGAGCAAGCAGAGAGAATTGGGGTTGTGGAGGGGCTGCCAAGGGAAGGTGATCACTGGGGCAGGGATTGTCCCCCTGGGCTGGGCACTGGGGAGGGGACACCTCGAATCCTGGGGTCAGGTCTGGGCCCCTCAGGACAAGAAGGACATGGAGGGGCTGGAGCGTGTCCAGAGAAGGGCAAGGGAGCTGGGGAAGGGGCTGGAGCAGAAGGAGAAGGGTCTGGAGAACTTCCAAGGAGCAGCTGAGGGAGCTGGGGGTGTCCAGCCTGGAGACAAGGAGGCTGAGGGGAGAACTTCTGGCTCTGCAACTGCCTGAGAGGAGGTTGGAGCCAGGGGGGTTCGGTCTCTGCTCCCCAGGAACAAGAGGAAAAGGCCTCAAGTTGCCCAGGGGAGGTTGAGATTGGATCTGGGGAACAATTTCTTCCTGGCAAGGGTTGTCAGGCCCTGGCCCAGGCTGCCCAGGGCAGGGGTGGAGTCCCCATCCCTGGAGGGGTTTCCAAGCTGTGTAGATGTGGTGCTGAGGGACATGGTCAGTGGTGGCCTTGGCAGGGCTGGGGGAACAGTTGGACTTGGTGACCATAAAGGTCTTTTCCAACCAAAACAGTTCTTCTCTGATGCTATGAAAGCAAAGAGACAAGGACTTAGCACCTGAAGAAAACACCCCTTTGTGTGTCCATTCCACAGAACTCACATTTCCAGAAAGCAGGAATTCTACTCCAAAGCTCAAACCAACTCCATTGATCCTGGGTAGGCAGCTCCACTGCTGTGACATCCAAGCTTCACGGGGCTCAGCCCACAGGGTTCACCACCAATAATTCCTGCACCAAAGCAGCAGAACGAGATGAGCTCTGGAGGAACAGTTTGAAACCACCCTGACCCCAACCAAACCCAGCAGCAGTTCTGCAGCTTTTCCAGCTGAGGATCTCAAAGTACTTTTCAAACTTCTATTTATGTCTCTGAGTGAACTGTCAGAAGTAAAAAGAACAACAAAAAAAAAAAACCAACACCAACCCATGTAGACTTCTTTCACAGCTCAAGAAATCCAAATAAACTCCATTTTTTCCAGCCCAAGACACAGGGAGACCATCGACCTGAGGTGACTGGGGGACAAAGCTCAGGAAAGAACAGGGAAACCTCCATCTCTGGTGCCTCTTCTGACACTTACAAAACACTGTCAGTGGTTCAAACATCCAGTGAACTTGAATGTTGCCCAGAAAATGACCCTGGAATCCAGGGAGCAGTGTGGGAGGAGAACTGTGACAAGGCTAAAGAAGGAAAACAAGAGTGTTTTGGCTCGTTCAGGGCTCAGGATTCTCATCCAGCCTGATGTTTTTTAACTAAGTTTTCTTCTGGAAGAGGTTCTCATACCACGAAGGCCTCCAGGATTTGCCTATCCATAGGCCACTTCACCCAGAGTTTATATTGACACAGGAATTTCAGTGGAGGGTGTGGAAATGCAAGGGAAGGAGGTGGGAGCTTGATGGGGAGGTAAATCTGCACCCCCTGCTCAGTGCTGAGTGGGATGGGGAGATGAACCTCGGAGAAATCCCATGAACAAGGGGGAAAAGGAAGGAATTGTGGGATGGTTTGGGTGGGAAGGGAACTTAGAGATCATCCAGTCCCACCCCCTGCATGGGCAGGGACACCTCCCACCAGCCCAGGTTGCTCCAAGCCCCATCCAACCTGCCCTTGGACACTTCCAGGGATGGGGCAGCCACAGCTTCTCTGGGCAACCTGGCCCAGGGTCTCACCACCCTCACACTCAACAATTCCCTCCTCATCTCCAACCTCAATCTCCTTCTTCCAGTTTTCATCCATCCCCCTCATCCCATCCCTCCCTGCCCTTGGCTAAAGTCCCTCCCCAGCTTTCCTGGAGCCCCTTCAGGCACTGGAAGGTGCTCTAAGGTCTCCCTGGAGCCTTCTCTTCTCCAGGCTTAAACGTGCTCCATCAGGAGAGGACCACAGGAGAACCTTGCAGGAGAAGCACAGAGCAGCTCCTGTCACACAGGGGTGAACAACACTATTATTATATGATCTGAGGGACTAGAAAAAGAAAGATCTGAAGAAAATCAGTTCCACCTTTGCTTCTTACCTGTAGAAGAAGAGAAACCAGTTCAGCTTTTATCCCTGTGATGCCATCTTTCAGAACCTGACCTATTATTGGAATCATGGAATCATTCTGGTTGGAAAAGACCTTTCAGACCATCGAGTCCAACCAGGGAAGACAGGAGCTCTTCAAAAGCCTCCTTAGGAAGAGGGTGAGTTCTCAGGGTCTGGAAATTGAGAAAGATCCGTGAAAACTGTGTCCCCCTTCCAAGAAAGGCCCAAAGCACTTTCCACACTCACAGAATTGTGGGTTTCTGTTGAGGTTTGGGACACCAGGAAGGAGGTTGGTGGAGATGAAAGGTGAGTAGAAATGGGAGAGGCTGAGACAACAACACAGCAAGGGTTCATTTCCTCCTCTCTCTCCTTCCCTTATTAGTACTAAATATCTGTGGCACTTCATCCTGGCACTCCCCTTGGCAGCTGCTGGTTGTTGACATCTATTCCCATCAGATAAATGCACTTTGGTGCTGGTTGTGCCATAAACTTCTCCAGGGATCCCAGTCTCCACTCCCAGTACCCACCTGCCTCCTGGAGGACACTGAAAACCTGAAGGAAAACACAGGGTTTTACCCCCAGGAACCACCCCAAGGAGCTCATGGTGGTGACACCTTTTCCTTTAAGAAGCCCAACTCTGGGAGCAGAAGTTACTCATCTGGAGATGAATGTTGCTCCTAAATGCAGGTGAAATGCTCCAAAATCGGCTCAGAAACCTGAAGTCTGTGTCCTGCTTTGTCCTAGAGTGCCAGGGACACGAATTTCTGGAGCAGAGACATCTTTCTGCTGCCAAAAAAACAGATTTCAGTGCCTCCCGAGCCCAGCCCCTGCTGCTCAGCTTCATTTGATGATTTGATGTAGGGAGGAGCCCAGAAGAGACAAACCAGCTTCAAGCTTCGAAGCAGAGCCTTGGAAAAACATTCTCCCCCTCGTGAGACCCCACCTGGAGAAGTGGGTCCAGCTCTGGGGTCCCCAACAAGGACATGGAGCTGTTGGAGAGAGGCCAGAGGAGGCCCTGGAGATGATGGGAGGGCTGGAGCAGCTCTGCTCTGGAGACAGGCTGGGAGAGTTGGGGTGTTGAGCCTGGAGAAGAGAAGGCTCCAGGGAGACCTTGGAGCACCTTCCAGTGCCTGAAGGGGCTCCAGGAAAGCTGGGGAGGGACTTTGGACAAGGGCAGGGAGGGATGGGATGAGGGGAATGGATGAAAACTGGGAGATTGAGGTTGGAGATGAGGAAGAAACTCTTGTTTGTGAGGGTGGTGAGACCCTGGCCCAGGTTGCCCAGAGAAGCTGTGGCTGCCCCATCCCTGGAAGTGTCCAAGGGCAGGTTGGATGGGGCTTGGAGCAACCTGGGCTGGTGGGAGGTGTCCCTGCCCATGCAGGGGGTTGGATCTAGATGATCTTGAAGGTCCCTTCCAACCCAAACCATTCCATGAGTCTATGATATGATCCAAAAGCTGCTGCAATTCTGTTTTCAAGAAGTTTGTTCCTCATCAAAAAAAAAAGAAGAAACAAAGGAAATGTGAGACTTTCACCATCAAACTTTCATTTTCTCATCACCAACACCAGCTTCTACATCACAGACAGTGCACGGAGGAAGAGCAGGTGCAGCTCAAGTGAACATCTTTGTTCTGGCAGAGGAATTCTTCCACAATTTTAATTTTATTAAAAGAGAAAAAGGTCATCCTGAAAGAGCCCAAGTAACTGCTCTGAGAAGTTAAAGCCCAACTCAGCTCCCCATGTTTCCCCTTGGCTTTTACAGTCTCTTTTACTACCAATGAGGTTGGTCACACTTGGGAAAGAGGATGGACACGTGTTGGGGCACCAGATCTATCTGGAGCTCTAGAAGGATGCTCTCATGAACAAAGATGAGATCGTTCTGGTCAACAAAGGCAAGTGCAGGGTCCTGCCCCTGGGGAGGAGTCACCCCAGGAATAACCTCACCAGGACAGGTTGACCTGCTGGAAAGCAGCTCTGTGGAGAAGGACCTGGGAGATCTGGTGGCCACCAAGTGAACCATGAACCAGCAACGTGCCCTGGTGGCCAAGAAGACCAGTGGAATCCTGGGGTGCATGAAGAGTGTGGCCAGCAGGGCAGGGGGGTTCTCCTCCCCCTCTGCTCTGCCCTGGTGAGGCCACGTCTGGAGAACTCAGTCCAGTTCTGGGCTCCCCAGTTCAGGAGCTACTGGAGGGAGCCCAGGGCAGGGCTGTGAGGATGAGGAGGGGACTGGAGCAGTTCTCGTATGAGGAAAGGCTGAGGGACCTGGGGCTGCTCAGCCTGGGAAGGAGGAGACTGAGAGGGATCTTCTCAATGCTTGTAGGTACCTACAGGGTGGGTGTCAAGAATCACAGAATCATAGAAGGGTGAAGGTTGGAAGGGACCTTAAAGATCATCAGGTTCCAACCTCCCTGCTCTGAGCAGGGACACCTCCCACCAGACCAGGCTGCACAAGCCTCATCCAACCTGGCCTTGAGGATGGGGCCAGAGTCTTTCCAGTGGTGCCCAGAGACAGGATGAGGCACAAGGGGCACAAAGAGGAACACAGGCAGTTCCACCTGAACATGAGGGAAAATCTTCTTTCCTGTGAGGGTGGCAGAGCCCTGGGACAGGCTGCCCAGAGAGGCTGTGGAGTCTCCTCTGGAGACATTCAACAACCACCGAGACATGACCCTGTGCAACCTGCTCTGGGTGACCCTGCTCTGGCAGGGGGGTTGGACTAGATGATCCCCTGAGGTGCTTTCCAACCCCCACCATGCTGTGATTCCTTGATCACAAATGGCCTGTCACTGCAGCAAGAGAACAAATCATCCTTCATTGAGCATCTACCAGCTCCTGCTGGCTCCAGAACTCGTGAAGAGCTGGTCCTGCTGAAAGTCATCAAGAACAAAGGGGTGGCTTCCCACCCTGCAGAGCCTGAACAGCACGTGCCACAAACCAGGGGGGTTTCAGCAGAGCAATTAAATTGTTCTTCTTTCTGAAAATGTCCATCTGTCTGTCCAATCCTCTGCTCCTTGAGCTCTGACTTTCCTACCTGCCACGTTCCTCAGCCATCACAGCACTGCTCAGCTCTCTGGCTGGTGAAGACTGAGCCACCACCGAAGGTTTTTGGGGACAAACTGCATTGTTCTCATCAAGGGGCTCATCAGTGCCTGTGGGAACGTGAGGAAGGCCTGAAACACCAATGGGAAGAGGGTTTTTTTTCCCCCCCCTTGCTCTCTGTAAATGGGTTTAATAAATCAAATGGCAGAATGCTTAAATAAATGGGGTTTCTCTTGTCATTAAAAGACTCTTTTTTAAATTATTTATTCCTGTACTAACCTGCTTCGATGCATTTAGCTCAGGGCTGGGTCGAGCTCACGTGCAGAGTCCCACAGGGTCACAGGCCAACAGCTGGTGGTGCCTCCTCTCCAGGTTGGGATGTTGACACCAGTGAGAGCCCAGAAGACAAACCAGCCCTGCCCTGACTGCACAAACTGGTGTCCCACAGTGGAGCAGATGGGACATCCCCTGGGTCACCCTGTCAGATCACAGAGGCCCCTCGGATGATGGTGCTTTTCAAGCCTTGTCTTTGGAGGGACAAGGCCCAGCTGTGCCCACAACCCCCTGGAAGATCCTGAGCTCAGGGTCTGGGTGGTTTTCAGGACAACCCCTTGTGCTCTCCAAACCTTTCCCTAACCCAGGAGAACAAGCCATGGACCTCTCCTCCGTGCACCCTCCATCAACCCCTTCTTTCTCCAGGCACCACCAGAGGTTCCCAGCCCCTCAACACTCCCTGTTGCCTTTTTTCCTCCCCTCAACACCCCTCCCTCTTCCACCAGGAGACACAGCCCCTGCTTCCCCACGTGCCCACTCACTCACCAGGCCCCCTGGAGGTCCTGGCCAAAGGGCTGCAACACTTGGAGCACATTGAACTTCAAGGTGAGGATGGGCACCACTGAGAATCATGGCATCATCAAGGTTGGAAAAGATCTCTGACATCAAGTCAACCACCACCCAATTAAACCTTGTCCTGAAGTGCTACATCCACATATTTTTTTTTAACCCCTCCAGGGATGGGGACTCCACCCCTGCCCTGGGCAGCCTGGGCCAGGGCCTGACAACCCTTGTGAGGAAGAGATTGTTCCCCAGATCCAATCTCAACCTCCCCTGGGCAACTTGAGGCCTTTTCTTGTTCCTTGGGAGCAGAGACCGACCCCCCCTGGCTCCAACCTCCTCTCAGGCAGTTGCAGAGCCAGAAGGTCTCCCCTCAGCCTCCTTGTCTCCAGGCTGGACACCCCCAGCTCCATCAGCTGCTCCTGCTCAGACTTGTGCTCCAGCCCCTTCCCCAGCTCCGTTGCCCTTCTCTGGAGAACAGAAGGAAGAGAAGACCTGACAGCCAAGCCCACCCCATGCTCAGCCTGCAGCCACCAAGCAGCAGCTCCCCCAGAAACACTGAGGCAGAGGAGGGAGGAATCATCCTGGGGAGGATGGCAGCGAGTGGGGCCTCACAGAGTTACAGAGTGGTTGGGGTTGGAAGGGACCTCTGAAGATCATCTAGTCCAACCCCCTGCCAGAGCAGGGTCACCTACAGCAGATCCCACAGGAACACATCCAGATGGGTTGGGAATGTCTCCAGAGAAGGAGACTCCACAGCCTCTCTGGGCAGCCTGTCCCAGGGCTCTGTCACCCTCACAGCAAAGAAGTTTCTCCTGATGTTTAACTTGACCCTCCTGTGCTGCAGCTTGTGCCCATTGCCCCTTGTCCTGTCCCTGGGCACTGCTGAGAAGAGCCTGGTCCCACCCTCCTGACACCCCCTGGAGATACTGATCAGCACTGATGAGACCCCCCCCCTCAGCCTTCTCCTCTCCAGGCTGAACATCCCCAGCTCTCCCAGCCTTTCCTCAGGGGGCAGATGCTCCAGCCCCCCCAGCATCTCAGTGCCCTGCACCCCCAGGATGAGCCCCAATCCCCCCCCTCCTCAGCCCCCCCCCCCAGCCCCAAAAGCTCCACAGCCAGACAGCAGCGTGGAGGGATTGGCTTTTATTTCAAAAGACAGTAAGACAATGTTTTTCAATTTAGTATCAAAACACTGGACAAGGTTCTTGGCTCCAGCTTGGCCCCATAAAACTGCTCCAAGCAAGCAGCAGGCTCCAGCACAAGCGACACACCACGAGCCTGACACGTCTCCACGCTCACACCTCACAACAACAACACCTCAGCGATGCACACAAGATGGCTTGGACCTCAGTAAGACACTAAGAGCAGCCCTGGCCGGGTTGGGAGGGGAGGGAGAGGCCACAGTTCCCTCCCTCGGGGTAGGCAAAAGAAAAAAAAAGAAAAAAAAAAACCAAACCACGACTTCCCCCAGAAAAGGAGGCTGTTGGATTGAAGCTGTGAAGTGGAACCCAGCAGGGAGTGAGAAAGCTTGGTGCACCAGCACTGAGTGAAGGCAAATTCAGCCCCGGGGGAGCAAGGGGTTTGAGGGGCTGTGGCACGGCCAACAGGGTGTCCCAAGCCCTGTGAAGGTTCAATTGTTCAGAGCACAGGCTTGGCTGTAATTAAAAAGGAAAAAAAAACCAACAACAACGTCTCCCTTTGCCCAAGTTGCTTCATCACAACAGAGTTACCCTGAAGCTGAGGAACTGCTCTTCTGGAAAACAGCTCCTGGAAAGGGAGTCTTCCCAACAGGCTCCCAATCCCTTGCCTGGCTCCTCCAGTTCCCACAGCCAGGAACTGTCACCCCCTTCCTACCAAAGCAGGGTGGCCCAGAAGGTTAATACCAAATTTTAAAGCCATGAGCTTTGAAGCGTGGCTCACCAGCCTCAAGAGTTATTTGGAATGTTTACCACGGTCGCTACAAAACCAAACCAAACCAGGTAGTTACAAAATGTATACATCTCAAAACATGCTCCCCAGACATGATTATTGCATTGTTTATTTCCCTTAATGATGCTGTTGGAAGCTCTGCCCAACCTGGTGGCCTTTAACCCTGAGGCGAAGGAGGTGGTTTGTGTTTGGTCGAGTTGGCACCAGAAAGGAAACTCTGGGTCCCCAGGGTGAGAGGTCAGCAGGGGCTGGGCCGGGCCCCCCAGGCGTGGTGTGGCCGAGGCAGTGGCAGGGATCCCTTACATCTCGTTCAGGTCTAGCAGGGTCTGGTCCAGCATTCTTTGCGTGCAGAGATGCTCCTCTTTGGTGGATTTCAGTTTATCTGGCGGGAAGCAAAGAGTGGAGAGTTACAAGTCAAGCCTCAGGCACCTCAGGAACCTTGGCCACGGAAAGCTCACGCCAGCCCCTTCCCAGCAGGCAGCAAGTCCTCAAAGAGGGGGAGTTTGGGGGGCC